>CM076578.1:1212876781-1213476781 GCA_034641835.2 Pinus albicaulis | reverse complement strand
AAGGGGTACCCCATAACATCAAATAAGATAATTAATGCTAGGAGGAGGAAAATGGATACAATTGTATAAAAACTAGTCACCACACAAGTGGGGATGTGATAGTCCTAGCATGATGGTGACATTTCAATGAAGTTGTATTACACGGGCTTCATATCAAGGAACTTACATGCAACTGACCTAAGGAAATATCACAAGAGGTTTTTTGTCATAAAACTTATTGTGGCCACATGCCACCACATACCATAGCCACTTGAGTAGGTCAAACTATG
This sequence comes from Pinus albicaulis, assembly GCA_034641835.2. Classification (NCBI taxonomy): domain Eukaryota; kingdom Viridiplantae; phylum Streptophyta; class Pinopsida; order Pinales; family Pinaceae; genus Pinus; species Pinus albicaulis. The sequence continues at coordinate 1,213,476,512 of CM076578.1, read as the reverse complement.
GAAACCACACTCAGCGTAGACCAAATGGCTCGCATGGGGTTTATTCTAAACGAGGTCCGAGGTTCAAAATCCATGGGGAGGGGGCGATAATGGATGCCATTTTGGGGGAATAAAAAGAATCCCAAGAGGCATCCAAGCTCAATTGAGCTTCACACAATTGTTGTGATAAGCATCCCATTGTGGGTTGTTCATTCTTCTTCCATCCAATAAGTAGGATGGCCCTTAACGAGGCCCAACCTAGTCACTACTATATATATATATATATATATAATCAAATTTTTCCATATCAAATTAATGTCCTTTGGTTGCATGTTTTGGTTGCATGTTGGTTAGAGCAAGAAAAAGATACAATGTGCTACATACAATGTGTTATAAATAACCTTATCCAATTCAAGGTGATTTCTTCTCAATAAGGAACTCACCAATACACTGGCACATTGTAACATATGTTAATTCATACCAAATAAAAAAAATAAAATTTGCTATTGTATTATTATAACTATAGTTGTATTCATTTTAATTTATACTTGCAATAATTTACTCTTTGTATGAACCTTATTTAGATCTTTGTGTTATTTGTCATCATAAAAGTCATGGAAATTTTGTTCTCTTGAACATAATTAATAGATAGATATAATGTTTCTTATAATTAATGGTTTTCGACCCTAAGAATTATATGAATACATCCATTAAAATATTTTTCATACTAAGATAGTATCTATTGTCATTTTTTTTAATAATGTTATTGTTTGGTCTCCCATATGTTCATTCACATCTCTTAACCAAGGTTGGAATGATAGTTTATAACGTTTGTACCTAGGATGTTATTTTCAATCTATTGAGCTAAAGTTCCAAACGGGTAAGGGGTAAAAATGCGAAGTTCAGTTACACTTTTGGGAGAATCAGGGGCACAAAACGTTTTTTCTCAATAATTCAACCGAACTGTTCGAGAGTTCAACCAAACTTTTGAAATTATTTCCGCCAAACTCATTCTGTCGTTTACATTGACGGCGTATTGACGGCCTGGGAAAACATATTTTTGGCTGGAGATGGAAAAACCAGCAACCAAATTTCATCAAACTATTAGTTTGGCCGAAATTTTAAAGTAGTTCGGCTGAACTTGTCCTTATAAATATATCATCCCGCAAACCTTAATAGGTTTCCTATGCACATGTGTCACATCTATCTATCTCGCATCTATGAGGTGTTGCTCTGTTGTGGTGTTGCTCTATTGTGAGGTGTTGCTGCGTTGTTTTTTTGTCTCGCGTCTGTCCATCTCGCGTGTCTCTCTCTCGCATCTGTGAGGTGTTGCTCTGTTGCGGAGTTTCTCTGTTGAGGTGTTTCTTTGTTTTGGTGTTTCTCTGCTGCTCTATGATGAGGTGGGGTGTTGCAGTTTCACCGCGACGATGAGGTGAGGTGTTGCTTTGTTTTTTTTGTAATTTTTTTTTGTTGATTTTTTCCGGTTTGATTTTAATTTAATTTTTTTTGTTCGTAGGGAATTTGGTCTGCGTACTCCACGATGTCTTCAGCGATCTCCCGGCTTCATCCTTGTTGCGGCTTCGTTTGTGATTTTTTGCGAATTTCCAAGTATAAAATCCTCTATTAAACATTAAATGGTTAAAAATTTAAAATGAAATCAAATTTATAGTACATAGTAAACTCTAATTTCAAATTTTCATTTCGGATATGTCAAAATGATCACTAAAATTTTACATCATAAATTTGTGAGCTATATTCATAATCATAGAGAGTAGTATTGATTGGGCTTGTCATCACTGGGATATGATACCATGCTAATTTTTAACAATGGTATGTTCTATTCTTGCAAAAATTACTTCAATGTCCTTTTATTATCCCAATTAAAATTCTACTTTAAATAGCAATCACATTAACCATTAGATTAATATTGATAGTAATTGTATATAGAACATAGAAATAAAATGCAGAACACAAAACAGATAAGGGAAAACCCAACAGATCTTCTTCTTCTTAATAGATATAGATGTTTAGAGACAGAGATAATCAAATATTTTATGACGGTAATGAAGTCAAATTCATGTCTTTGAATTTCAAACTGTCCTCCAAAATCCAAATGACAGTTGACCAAAAGATGCTCAGAAAACCAATCGAAACAACCAATTGTCACCTCTAAAATCTCTTAGGAAACCCGAATTTAAGCCTCTAAAATTTCGGTCAAGGAGTGCATAGTTGAATTTCCTTCAATGTAGGTCAATAGAGGGTCTAAACCTACAATTGATAATCCCATAGCTTCGTTCTTTTAGCCTTCAAGAACTCACTCAAGATTCCTCTCAAAATATCCTTCTAGAAAAAAGATAATATTTCTTATGCATGCACAATTATAATAGTGTTAAAGGGAACAATTTTTTCTTTATATGTATTGGAGATATGCTACATTCTTACCTATCATATCAAATAGTTTTGATTCTTGAACTTCCTTCATGATATCTATGGTTCCTCACCTTCGTTCAACATTGGGTAAAAGCTCATGGTCTTACCTTAATTTATATTCTAATTCCCTTTCCTAACTTTGATTTTCCTTTTGTCCTTGGAGATAAACCCAATCATTAAATATGATAGTCATCCATTCTAGGGAACTTAGTATGGGTTGCTAAGTGGTTTCCAACCCTTATGATGATGTGAGGTGGTGTTTCAAACATGGGAGTAACTTTTGTTTGCATGTGATGCTCATTGGCCATGGTTTGCTTTGTGGGTTATAGACGGTTTAGTTCTACCTCCTAAGATAAACTTTATAAAAAACATGAAATATTCCTTAATGTAAAAAGAGATCTTTACTAAGGATTAACCTTTATACATATTTCTACCATATAAATTTTAATGATAATTAATCACATATGTGTTAAAGTAGAATATTAAATAAACCCTTTTTACACTTGGCTTGGCTCTTAGGTACATAGATGGGTGGGTTTGGAAATGTGGTTCACATGAAAAGTAATAGGGAATGGATTTAGTGGAAACCTTTTATATGATCAGAACTCAAACAGTGAGAGAGAGAAAAAACCTTTTATATTCAATGTAAAACACATGCATGTTAACATTTAATTGTGATATTTTCCCTTCTTTCCAACTTATTCCATCCTTCTAGAAAAATTGCCTTTAATGAAGCATATATATCCATAGTGATCCACTGATATTTGTTCACCAACAACTATTCCATTTTGGACTTATATATCTGAAAACTATGCTCATTGAATTTATGCATCTATATCTTTAAACTACTAAACTATTTTATTACACCATAGGAATCATTTCAATATATCTCCCATTTTAATGGGGTCTATCATATTTCTAGAAAAACACATTAGCCATAAAAGTTTCCCATTGAAACCAAAAGTGATTTGATACAAAAAATAGGTTTTAACCTTATATATTTAATTGTTTCAAATAGATTCTTAATAAAATGAAAAATATTCAATGTAAAACACATGCACATTAGAAGATAATTGTGATATTTTCCCTTCTTTCCAACTTAGTCCATCCTCCAGGAAAAATTCCTTTTAATGAATAATATATATCCATAGTGATCTACTAATATTTGTTCACCAAGAACTATTCAATTTTGGACTTATTTATCTCAAAACTATGCTCATTGAGTTTATGCATCTATATCTTTAAACTACTCAACTATTTTATTACACCATAGGAATCATTCCGATATATCTCCCATATTAATGGGGTTTATCACATTTCAAGAAAAACACATTAGCCATAAAATTTTCCCATTGAAACCAAAAGTGATTTGACACAAAACATAAGTTTTAACCTTATATTGTTATTTGTTTCAAATAGATTCTTAATAAAATGAAAAATATTCGATGTAAAAGACATGCATTAACATATAATTGTGATATTTTCCCTTCTTTCCAACTTAGTGGACATCCTTCTAGAGAAATCCATTTTAATGAAGCAGATATATCCATATTGATCCATTGATATTTGTTCACCAACAACTATTCCATTTTGGACTTATATATCTCAAAACTATGATCATTGAATTTATGCATCTATATCTTTAAACTACTAAACTATTTTATTACACCATGGGAATCATTTTGATATATCTCCCATTTTAATGGGGTCTATCATATTTCGAGAAAAACACATTAGCCATAAAATTTTCTCATTGAAACAAAAAGTGATTTGATACAGAACATAAGTTTTAACCTTATATAGTTAATTGTTTCAAATAGATTCTTAATAAAATGAAAAGTATTCAATGTAAAACACATGCACATTAACATATAATTGTGATATTTTCCCTTCTTTCCAACACTCCATCCTTCTAGAAAAATCCATTTTAAAGAGACGAGATATATCCATAGTGAACAATGATATTTGTTCACCAACAACTATTCCATTTTGGACTTATATATATCCCAAAACTATGCTCATTGAATTTATGCATCTATATCTTTAAACTACTCACCTATTTTATTACACGATAGGAATCATTTTGATATATCTCCCATTTTAATGGGGTCTATCACATTTCGAGAAAAACACATTAGCCATAAAAGTTTCCCATTGAAACCAAAATTAATTTGATACAAAACATAGGTTTTAACCTTATATAGTTAATTGTTTCAAATAGATTCTTAATAAAATGAAAAATATTCAATGTAAAACACATGCATTATTATATAATTGTGATATTTTCCCTTCTTTCCAACTTAGTGGACATCCTTCTAGAAAAATCCCTTTTAATGAAGCAAGTATATCCATAGTGATCCACTGATATTTGTTCAACAACAACTATTCCATTTTGGACTTATATATCTCAAAGCTATCCTCATTGAATTTATGCATCTATATCTTTAAACTACTCAACTATTTTATTTCACCAAGAATCAATTCGATATAACTCCCATTTTAATGGGGTCTATCAAATTTCGAGAAAAACACATTAGCCATAAAATTTTCCCATTGAAACCAAAAGTAATTTGATACAAAACATAGGTTTTAACCTTATATAGTTAATTATTTCAAATAGATTCTTAATAAAATTAAAAATATTCAATGTAAAACACATGCATTAACATATAATTGTGATATTTTCCTTTCTTTCCAACTTAGTCCATCCTTCTAGAAAAATCCCTTTTAATGAAGAAGATATATCCATAGTGATCCACTAATATTTGTTCACCAACAACTATTCTATTTTGGACTTATATATCTCAAAACTATGCTCATTGAATCTATGCATCTATATCTTTAAACTACTCAACTATTTTATTACACCAGAGGAATCATTTTGATATATCTCCCATTTTAATGGGGTCTATCACATTTCAAGAAAATAACATTAAGCCATAAAAGTTTCCCATTGAAACCAAAAGTAATTTGATACAAAAAATAGGTTTTAACCTTATATAGTTAATTGTTTCAAATAGATTCTTATTAAAATGAAAAATTTTCAATGTAAAACACATGCATTAACATATAATTTACTCGAGAAACCTAAAATGAGAAGATCATTTTTTTATTAGCATATTAACTTTTAGATTATCAGACACACACACACACACATATGTATGTATGTATATATGTATATATCCCACGACAATTATAAACTATCAATCCACTACCTTGGATCAGATAAAATTTTAGTTCTTTAACTAAAACTCTAGAACCATGGGGTAAACTACAATGCACTAGAAAAAAGCTAAAAGAAAAATCCATGTGATGAAAACAATCATAAAGGGAATTTTTTTTTCCCCAAAAACGTTTTTTTGGGGCACTACCCCTGAACACCTGTGTGTGGGGAATTTTGCGTCTATATGAAACCCTAAAGTGGGGGTGCTTTCCTCCCATTTTATTCCCACCACTATGCTTAGAAAAATATATAGTGCATGGGGGTATTCACATAAAGAATATAACACATACCAAACATCCAATAATTCTCCTTAATGTGACCATAAATGTTGAAATGGTTAGAATCATTTCTACTAACCTTGCATGGATGTGTAGTGGCTATTTTATTCTTATCCTCCTATTTACAGTTCTTATTCCCCTCCTTCAAAGCTTCTTAGTGATATTTTTTCTTCAAACCACTTAAGTACCTTTTATTTTGGCCTATGGTTTCTAGATAATGTGCGTGTACACATGGTTCATACATTAGCCTTAGCTTGGAAAGAATCACTTGTTTTTGTAGATGGTTATATAGACCCCACATATACTTAAGAAGTACATTTGGGCTCTTGGAAATATATCCAATAATATTACCATATTTTTGAACTTAGTAAACTCTTATACACCCTTATGTCTATGTAAAGTAGTTTGAGTGGTTCCATGGGTCCTCTACACACTTCATAGGGTATAATTGGGATAGGTAGTGTTAACTTCTACAAGTTCTATAGGCAGAGTCTGTAAAGGGCCAGGTAGCCTTTGGATCTCATCTTTTATGAAAGTTGACATAACTAGTAAATGCCCCTAGAGTCAATCTCTTGAATAGATCTAAATAGAAGTTCTTCGTTTTAATATCCATAAACCACAACCACTTTAAGGAAAATCATCTATATGTGTCATTTCTCCCATACATGCGTCATTTATCCCATAAACTCTTAAGGCAAACTTCAAAGCATGTGTCATTGCCTTTCTCCCATTAACTTTAAAGCATATGTGATTTCTCAAGGCTTTCTCCCATTAATTGAAGGCAAAATTTGAGGCGTAAAAACTAAAAGTAGCTTAACTTCCATAGGATAGGATCCCCCAAACTCAAATGGAGTAAAATGTAAAATGTTAAAAGTGGAGTGTTTTATGATGTAATGGATCTTAATAATCTAGATTGACATGGCTGTATTGAACTTCCATAGGATAGTATCCCCCATACTGAAGGTGAGTAAAATGTAAAATGTTAAAAGTGGAGTGTTTTATGATGTAATGGATCTTAATAATCTCGATTGACATGGTTGTATTTTATTAATGTACCTAAATTTACAACTTCCATGTTGCTTTATTCTTTTTAAATGTTAAAAGTGGAGTGTTTTAGGATGTAATGGATATAAATGACCTAGAACTCTAATTTTTCATAACGAACTCTTTTATGAGGACATAACTAATTTTTCATAACAGCACTCTGATATATAAGCACAGTCTTCAATTCCATTGTTTTGTAGGTAAAGTACTATCTTCACATTAAATAATTTTATAAGGTTACTCTAAAACTAAAGGCTTTCTCCCATTAATTAAAGGCAAACTTTAAAGCCTAAAAACTGAACCTAAAGTGGTTGAACTTCCATAGGATTTTAGTATGTCTATTTAGTGTTAACTTCTACAAGGTTCTATAGGCAGAGTCTGTAAAGGGTCGGGTAGTGTTAACTTCTATAAGTTCTAAAGGCAAAGGCTGTAAGGGCCAGGTAGCCTTTGGATCTCATCTTTTTTGAAAGGTGGCATATCCAGTAAATTCCCCTACAATCAATCTCTAGAACATATCTAAATAGAATTTATTCATTTTAATATCCATAAACCACAACCACTTTAAGGAAAATTGTGTACATGTGTAATTTCTCCAATAAATTCTTAGGAAAAGTTTTTAAAGCATGTGTCATGTTGGTTTTCTACCATTAACTTTAAAGCATGTTTTTAGTAAGTGCATAAAATAATTTTACAAACCATGTAAATGTCATTTCTCTCACAAGCTAAAGGATTTATCTCATTAATTCAAGGAAAACTTTAAGGCCTAAAAATTGAACCTAAAGTGGCTGAACTCTCATAGGATTTTGAACTTCAATAGGATTTTAGTCTAGGATTTTGAACTTCCATAGGATTTTAGTCTGCCCGTTGAGTGTTAACTTCTACAAGTTCTAAAGGAAGATTCTGTAAAGGGCTAGGTAGCCTCTGGATCTCATCTTTTGTCAAAGGTGACATATCTAGTAAATGCCCCTACAGTCAATCTCTAAAACAGAAATAGAAGTTCATTTTAATAACCATAAACCACTAGCACTCTAAAGAAAACCTTGTAAATGTGTCATTTATCCCTTCTCCCATAAAATTTTAGGAAAAATTTAAGGCATGTGTCATTTCTCCCTTCTCCCATAAACTTTTAGGCAAAATTTAAGGCATGTGTCATTTCTATTTCATTTCTCCCACAAACTCATAAAGGTGTGACTTTTGACATAACTAGTTGTTTTAGTAAGTGCATAAAATAATTTTGCAAACCATGTAAATGTCATTTCTCCCACAAACTAAAGCCTTCCTCCCATTAATTTAAGGAAAACTTTAAGGCCTAAAAACTGAACCTAAAGTGGTTGAACTCTCATAGGATAGTATCCCCCAAACTCAAGGCTTTCCCCCATTAATTGAAGGCAAACCTTAAGACCTAAAAATTGAACGTTGTTTTAGTAAGTGCATAAAATAATTTTGCAAACCATGTAAATTTCATTTCTGCCAAAAACTAAAGGCTTCCTCCCATTAATTCAAGGAAAAATTTAAGGCCTAAAAAATGAACCTAAAGTGGTTGAACTCTCATAGGATAGTATCCCCAAACTCAATTCTTTCCCCCATTAATTCAAGGTAAACTTTAAGGCACAAGCGAACTAAAGTGGTTGAACTTCCATAGGATTTTAGTTTGTTGGTTGATGTTAGTATGAATCTTTCGTCATAAAAGATCACCTTAGCTACGCATAACAAATAGCCCTAACATCGATTATGGCTGCCAAATATCTTTAAATTTGTAATTAGGTGATCCAAATAACGCTGCACAAATCCAGATCTAAGCATAAAAGACATTAAGCAGATAAAGTAAAATGTGGCTCCATGCATCCAATGGACAAGACAAGAACGATGTATTTGAAAGAATTTTGTATATTATATTGAAAGGGGGCACCTGAGAGGAAAATAAGAAAGGTTTTTTCCAGTTCTCCTCAATGGGATGGGTTCTTGACAGTCCTCAGCACTTCAGATCTAGAATCTCTCTCTCTTATTGGTGTAGAAAACCCAGACAAACATAGAACTCAATGGGAGCTCACAAGACAAAAATGGAGAAAATGTGACCAAGCGTATAGATCCAGAGTGATCTAATAGGAAACAAAAGGTGACTAATGAATGGGGAAAACCCTTCTATTTATAACAAAATATTAGGGTGATCTAGAACTTGGTGCATGAATAAAATATTATTAATTAAATTCTAGAACCACCCTTTAAAGTGTTACATTATATTTGTTGGAGGAAAAGGAATTTGACTTGGGTCAAATCCCTTTATTTGTAAATAATAAATAAATAAATGATTTATTTATCATTTTAAGGATGTGGTTGAGTAATAATCAAATAAATAATGATTTATTTAATTATTTAAGGGTGATTTAGTCATATTTAACAAAGAATATTATTTAAATAGGGTTTAAATAGCGACTAAATAATCAAATATTTAATTGATCTCCTTGTTTTTTTAAATATGACTAAATATATAAATATATTTATTTCCTTTTAGTGTTTCATGTTTAGGCCATAAACAACTTAATAAAGGTGTTTTACTAAGTTATTTCACATAGTGAAAGCAATTTTACTTAGGGTAAAATTGGTCTTACATGATGCCCAGGTTCATCTAATGATAATAGGTTAGATGACCAAAAAATGGTGTAACAGATTGCCCCCTAACGTATGAGTGTTAGGAGCAAATCGTATGACCGAAGTACATTGTAAGAACTCAATCACTAGACATCAAGAGGGACGTTAGAGAGAGAAATGTAAGGTAGTCTAATGTGCTAAAGGACTAGGCCCTAAGGAGACGAGACTTACAGGTGCAACAAGTCTCTATTTTATGAAGTGGTACTTGTGCAAAAGGCGGCGAGGGAGGCATACCTATGCCCGCCGAGACAAAGTACAAAAGAATAGTATGTCCAGTAAGCAAGGAACTAAACTATAAAGTACATGCTGGCATAAAAACAAGCCAGAAAATAGAATGATGAATCCCACATACATGTGCCTAGAATAACAACCAGGACTTATACAATAATATTTTAGTACATGAGATACAAATACACCCCAAATGCCCTCTATACACAGGGAAGAGCTCGCAAAATCTGACTGATACATGCAAATCGAAAAGGCGCTACAAGTGGCTGAGGCCGACATCATCAAATGTAAAGAGTTGAATCAAAGGCTAAAATGAAGAAGTCATCCGGGCATGTGGGGAGCTACCTGCAAGGCCACCCCCTCACACCCGGGAATCACCAATACCTGCTGCTGCATCACTGGACCATCAAGTATACGGATCGCGATCATGTGGACAGGAGCTCGAACCAAGGTACACCGCCCTCTAGACCTGGCTTCTGGAGTAAATGAGCTGATGTCGACAAAAGGAGGTCCGCCATAGGTGAGGCAATAAGGGGTCCCCAACTAAGGCACGAGAGAACATAGTGGAGCAACGAACAGACGGACACTAATGATGATGATGAAATGAGGGATACTGAGTAGAAGATGGACAACTTCTCTTGTTAGAGCATAAAGGGCATGAATGGCTTGGCAGCGACTGACACAATTAAGGGATATGGTAAAATGGTACTGAAGGCCATAATGTGCGACACGAGAGAGGGACCAAGCAATGAAGGATGGAGGACTATAGCGGGGTATAAAGGGACTCGAGATTGACTCCATGAATGCGATGATGATTCAACTTGGATGCTCTAAACAAGGGCGACTCAATGGTGCTGCCACACAGTAAAGGTCCAATGGGGGACCATGAAAAATTGAGTACAGGGTGGTAACTCATGACAAAAATCAACACGAACAAAGACAATTAAGGAGGCAAAGTGGTGCCCCAAGTACAAGTGTTGTAAGTGGAGACATTCGATTTGGAGGAGAGTTAAATAGACCCTTCGTGGACAAAATGTGTCCTGGTGAAGTGTAAAAACATGAAAAACTAACAGATACCCATTTTAGTTCTCGATGAGAGTTTTCCAACGGTGCAGACGGTGTGTCAAACGGAGCTACGGTTTGGTCGCAGCGGGCGAAAGAAAAAACAAGGGTTTTTCTTCTAATAAGGCATTTTCCCTCTAAAATCATTCATTTTCTTATGTAGTTGTGGTGAATGTGGAGAGGAGAGAAGGCCCTAAATCTTGCGGCGATCGTAGTGGAAAAACCGACCGTTGCAATCGCGATCCTTCAGTTGCAAGTAAGAGGCCTAATCTTACTCTTTTTTTTTTATGGATTCAAAGTTCAGATTAGGGTTTTAAATCTCAGTAACTGCTCCTACTTCCTCATTATGGCTGGGTCGCACTTTTCGGGGAAAAAACTGTGACCTGGGACACAAGTTTGGGCCTAAAAAGTGTGACCTGGCCCAGGGTTTGGCCAAAAAGTGTGACCTGGTAGATGGGGGTGGTTTTAGTGCTAGTATGGACTGAGATTCAATTTTGGTGTGAGTGAATGCAGTTTTGATTATCTGTAGACTGAAAAATATGATGGTTTTGTGCAGATATGGCAGATATATAGATCAAGTGGAGAGAGAGATACCTAGGTACATTACGGATGGAAATCCAAGCGAATCAGGGTGTCCATCGTGCATTGGCTAGGTTTGGGGTTCTGAAATTTGTGGGAACCCTTTGATGAGGGCTGGGGAGTCCTTGTTTGCCCAGATTATCAGTTATTGGGATCTAGATCATGAGGTGTTTATAGTGTAGGGGCACAGGATTGAGCTGACAGTCCAGGATCTATATTTCCTGATTGGTCTCCCACCATTAGGGATGGTGGGAAATACACAGCCAGTGTTACCGCGTGGGCGTAACATCATGGAGTTCGTTGAGCAACATTGTCGACCAGGTGTCCGAGTCAAAGGGACTCGGATATCGATTAGAGATCTAGAGAGGTTGGAGACCTGGGCAGTGGCAGCAACAGTGTTGCGGATCTTGGGTAGCCAGGTGTTCCATCACATCACTGGAGGGCAGATGATGATTTTAGAGAGTGTGTTGAGTGGGACCTACTATGGGTGGGCCCAGATGATGTTGGTGTCGGTGAAATGACAGTTTTTGTTATGTAAGCGGCAAGTGAATCATGATTGTGCTTATGGGACTGTATTGTGCTCCTTTTTTTTTGAGAATATCCCGACCTTACGACCTCATGTACAGCTACCTGATGGGGGTTCGAGAGAGCCTCGGATGCATCAGTGGGGACGACTACTGTGTAGAGGAGGAGGAGGGGTGGTCAGACGGATGTTCCGACCAGAGTTCTTCACCCATTAGGAACAGATGCCATTATACATAGAAGACTATCCCTATAGTGGGATGAGTTATTGGGGAGATCTGGACTTGTTGCTTCCACCTGGTTGAGTATGGGGGCCTGATGGTAAGTGACAAGTAACTAATCGGTTATGTGCATTGTAAAGTTTTTAAATAGTATTCATGGTACTGATACTTATACTTTTTGGAATGCAGATATAGCTCCGGTAAAACCGACCGGATATATGGGACGACCTGCAGCAGCTGGAGCTACAGGTGCAAGTGGATCAAGAACGACACAAAACGAGGATATGGCGTCTCTATTGGAGGACATTCATCGTAGATGTGAGGGGTTGATAACCGGTGTTTTGGAGCATGGTTGGCAGGATTTAGATGACCAGTACATAGAGCTATGTATTGGGCTACCCTCAGAATGGTGAGGTATCATGCGACAAATGGTGATGTCGGTCAGACTGTGCGTGATCTATGAGCTGCGGGAGCAGAGCCATTCGCTCGGGATCCTCCAGAGAGTGATTAGATGTAGGGCAGGTGGTGCCCCCTAGTGTGTTTGTAGGGGCAAGTGGTGCCCCAGAGTTTTGTATTTTTGTTTTTGTAACATGCTATGGGCATGTCATATTTTTCAGAGTAGATGGAATCTAAAAAAAACATGTTATATGATATATATTATGTATATGCATTGTGTTGATGGTGTGAAATTTTATTGTCTTGTGTGTGATAAATGCCAGTCTAGAACATGATTTACAATTCTATCTACATAGTGATTTTGACTTCTAGGCACATGGTTGAAAGTAATGAATCTAAAGTCACGTATCAAAAGTTTCTCTCGTAAATATTGTCTAAACAGGATATGGTTATGCACACGATAGACACCATTGAGTTGTAAAACAAGAAGCAGGGAATCTAAATGAACGTGCAGATGGAGGATGCGATGAGATAGGGCATCGGCTAAGAGACCACATACTTCATCATATTCGGCTTGATTATTGATGGCATTACCAATGTAGACCCCATTTTCAAGAACGAGGGTATGCAAGGGGGTAAAGATGGCCCATGCGGCCGAGGCGAGATTCCGAGAATAACAACTTGCCCCATCGGCATAGCCAATATAATGTGTGGACGAAAGGGCCGGTGGAATAGTGTCACAAGACAAGAAATGGGAGGAAGGAGAATAATGATGGAAGCATGAGTATAGGGTAGACATCCAATGACAACTATGGGAGGGAGTAGTCGGGGTAGGAAGTCTAGGACTCATAGATCGACTAGAGGGAGATGGATGAGAACTATGGGAGGAAGAGCGGGGACTCATGCTGCGAAGGATATCATAGATACAGATGCTATCATCTTGATTATGGGAGGAAAGGGAAAGGTCAAGGAAACCACATGACGCTGTAAAGCTACCTAAATCATCAGTATGGGAAGAGAGGCACACATATGGGTCATCACGGGGAATGACAGAAGAACAATTAAAAAGATGGTCAAAGCATGAAGAGCCCAAGAATGTTGCTGAAGGGCAATCAAGAAAAACAGATGGAGTGGATTCAACAGGAATGTACTCCGAGGGTTGTGCGGATGAGGATAGGTATAGGAGGGGGGCAGCAGGTTCTGACATCTCAACATTAGGGGGAAGAATTTCAATGGTAGCAAGGGGATCCTCGAGTAAACCTGACGCATACTGAGCAAGTATGGGAGAGGCGGATTGATTTTGTTCGACTTCGTACTCGTGAATGACCTCTAAAGAGGCTCGGTAATGGGTGACGTGAGGAAAATGGTCAGAATAATGGCCATGGACACCACACAGAGCATAGGGTTTGTTGGTGTGAAGAGTCTTTGGGTTCTTAGCGACGGATGAGGAAGAAACAGAGGTTTCAGGGACCGTAGATTTAGGGAACATGAATTTAACTATGGGTTGGATACGAGCCAACTCTGGACAAGTATGGGTGGCATGAACGATACCATCACACAAGGCACAAGGCTTGGTGGGTGGAGGAGGGGTAGGGTCGGGTGTGGTGGCCTTGTCTTTGGATGCTCCCTTGCGAGTTTTTCTTTTCTTGTCCGTAGCTGTCACAACATGAGGAAGGTCTTGTGGAGGGGCTAGGGGCACTGTAGCGGTGGAAGGAGCGAAGGGAATTAGTTGAAATGGTGTCACAACAATGTATGGTTTGGGGTGGCCGGGTGGGGTCTCCGCTGGAGGAGTAAGATACCATACCGGTATTCCCAAGGTTAAATTAGGGAGGGAAAGGGTGGCCATGACGGGAACCGAATAGACTATGGGAGGGGGAGCAAGGAAAGGTATCTGACCGGCGGGGTAATGGCCAGGAGGGATGGCTCCCATATGGTGGAGCCCTGGGGGAACTGACTCGGGAGGGTAGGGAGGTTCCTGAGTGTGAGGTGGATAGGAAGGTCCAGGCGGAAAATGTTCAGTCGACTAAAGCGAAGGGCTAGGAGTAGGTTGCGGTGGGCAAGATTGAGATTGCTGACTAGCCGAAGCAGGTTGTGGAAGGTCAGCCTGAGACGATTGCATCCTGCAAACATTCGCTAAGCTGGGGTTAGAAACAGGAGGAGGGGGAGGACCTGGAAAATTTCCAAGAAAGGAGGAGTCTTTGTAGACGCCAGGGGAAACACTAGTCAAAGAATAAATAGTTTGATTATTGGTGACAGTAGAGATAATGGCCTCAGGGGAGGTCTAAGATTTTGGTTCATGGTAAGTCAACTAGTCAATGGTCACAATCTTGCCATTATGAGGGAAAAACATCTTGCGGTGGACTGCGGATGGGACGACAGACATGGCATAGGTGTAACTACGCCCCAAAATAATGTTGTAGTCAAGAGGGGCGTCGATAACTTCAACGTCAACACAAACAGTCTTACCCGCAAGGGTGATAGGACAGTTACAGAATAGGCCAATGGGCTGGGAGGCATGGCCATCCCATGCATGAAGGGTGATTGTGGAAGGGGCCAGCTTAGGAGATCCGAGTTGTTTCCAAACCAAAGCGGGCATCACACGGGTAGATGCCCCCTCATCAATAATACACCGAGCGACGTTGGCATTTCGAATTTTGACTGGGATTTGGAAAGCAACAGAAGCATGTAGGGGGGGATGGTCTGACTAACGGGCATCGAAAACAATCAATTGGTCATCGACAGGATCTACAGCACCCACAGAAGATAGTAGAGCCTTCTTTTGGGAAGGACATGAATGGAGGATTTCCAGTGTTGAAATGGCGGCAGGAGATTGTGCCAGATCATCTACTATGCTATATGAATGGGCAACCCGACCAGAGGCAGCATTTCGGCATAATGGGCCCTTACAAATCTTTGCATGAACCTTAGCTTTGGGTGGAGGGATTTGCAAGGGACCATTGGTTGTCGACAGAGGCTCTATAGGACCTGAAGATGGGGACTCGGAGACAGACGGAATGGGAGGCATGGAGTACTGACGAGACCGAGTTTGAAGGTTGAGGTCGATGGTGAGAGGTTGGTCAGCGGCCATCATGAGAATCTGGTAATTGGAGGAACCAGAAGGGGAAGGTTGAGTGGTTACCGGGATATGAGGTGGTTGAGTGGCCATGAATCCTTGTTGAGGGAAAGGATTGGTAAAGACAGCGGGTTGAGAAGTAGGCAGATTGGGAGGGATATTAGGGGAGGAATGTTGTCCCCAAACGGTGGCCTGAGACTGCCACATCTGCTGCATCTGTGGTAATAGGGGACAATCGTGAGTGTAATATCCATAAACATCGCAACATGAACAGGGCTTACTGGTGCGAAGCAGCCTGTCCGGCTTGGGATGAGAGCCCTGTGGTTGGTTGGTAGTGTCAGGATCAAGACTCGAAGGATTGGATCCATGATTACCAGGGAAGCGAGGAGTGTGGGCAAAAGGAGGAGGTATGCCATATCCTGGATACATGCTACCTGGAGGGGAAAAAGTGCTGGAAGTGTTGGCCCCTCCTGGGGGGAAACCATAGCCCATAAGAGGCTGAGCAGAGATATGTGAAAGAGCTCCAACGATACCATCAGCAGAGTGAGATTCCCCTGGAGCGTTAGTGCCGCCAGGCTTGGGGAGGTCAGGAAGGATGGTATAAACATAACCAGATTGAGCATAAATAAGGTCATATTTCAAGGCTATTTGGAGGGCGGCTTCTTCGGTTTCAGGGAAATGGGAAGTGACATCTTTGCCAATGGGAGGTAAAAGAGAGCGAAGGAACCAGTCCATATAAACCGGATCTTCAAAGGGAGGAGCGCGACATAAGCTTCTTCTTCGCCGCCATTCCTGGACATGAGCAGAAAGGCGGGTCGAAGAGGATTGATGGAAAGAAGTTAAAAGCTTGATACCAGTGTTGTATCGGAGAGGTAGCTGGAAATAAGATAAAAAGGCTTGGGCAATGGTCGGAAAAGTGGTATGGGAGGAGGTGGCCTGCTCAACATACCATTTAGAAGCTTCACCGATAAGCGTGCGTTGGAACAATCTAAGACGGATGGAGTCGTCAGTAATGGAATTGGATGAGCACCACAGATGGAAAGATTAGATATGGTTGGAGGGATATTCACTAGCAAGGCCTTCGAACTTGGGAATTTTGGAGGGGAGCTTGGTTGGCATAGCAGGCCAACTAACATCGTGGTGAATAGGATCATTGATGAGCTGATTGAAGTCAGGGAGACTAAGACCGGCCATATAAAGGAGAAATGGGGTAGTCGAGGTAGGTCCCGAAGTGGTTCAGCTGGAAACGGACCCAGCAGTAGAACTGGGGTTGCCGTTGACGCTAGGCCCTGAACTAGACATGCTGAAGGTAACAGGGGGAGAACCAGGAGTAGGGGGAGAACCCGAACAATTAGAAGGAGATTCAGAGTGAGGTCTCAAGGGAATACTTACTCAATGAAGACAAGAAGGAGGAAGTTGACCAACTGGAAACTGAGGGTGAAGGCCAAGAAGTCTCCGGGATAAGCGCCTTGGGGGCGCAATGATGACGGGAAGAAGAAAAACCGACAAGGGTGGGGAGGGACAAAATCAAGTGAGGTTAATGTCGAAACAAGGGCAGAGAGGTACATTTTCAATTGATTTTAAAGTCTTTGCTAGGCGGTGTTAACCAGGCTCTTCTTCACTTAGGGTCAGTGTGTGGCATGTGTTGATTTTAATATTTAAACCCAGACGTTTTGAGAGTAAAATAAAAAGTGTGCTGCGTAATTGAAAATAAATCTGCAAATAACAGTATATAATGCTGAAATAACAGAAAATTAACAGCTAACAATGCATCGATCTAACCCAATAAGGCGAGTCACTTAAAACTAGTCTAAAAAGAGGGAAAAATATAATCGAAACACACGAAAAATTGGCCGATAGATCTAAGGTCGGGAGGGACATGGATCTAAAGGATAAATCTGCTGGAAAGAGGTGCAGAGAACAGAAAATAGGCAGAGGCAAGGTTGTTGTAACAAAAGGGTAAATCAGCTAAAGGGAGGAGGGACGAAGAGGTGGCCCTAGAGGTAAACCCAAACAAAACTATATGAGGTGATTTGAAAGGGATAAGAGCTGATGTAAAGGGATCTGAAAAGGAGGTATCAGATATGAGAATAAGAAGGCTGAAACTCTGAAAAATTCAGATGTCTGAAACAACTAAAACTCACCCACCAAAAGTGGAGGGTACTAAAGCCCTAAGGGGAAATATTCCCACTTAGTTGAGTGAAATAGATCAGAAATAGGTCTAAATGGGCAGAGACGGAGGCTGGAAAACCCTGACAGAGGCTTCAAACAAACCCATAAAAATTGCTGGAAAATTGCAGAAAAAAGTGCAGGTCGCAGGTTCTGACCTATTTTCAGTCCAGGTCGCATGTTTGGGGCAGAAAAGTGTGTCCTCAGGTCCAGGTTGCAGTTTTTGGGCCGATAAGTGCGACCTGCAGATCCAGGTCTCTCGGCGGCAGATTTCAGAAAAAAATTCGTCTCAGTTGCGGCTGATGTCTGTCACCTGCGCAATAGGGCCAGAAACACACGGAAGTTAAAAATTTTAATGTTTGAGGGTTTTAGAGGTGAAAAGCACCATAAAAATAAGAAAAAAAAAGAAACTAAAGAGAAACCCTAGGGTCTGAAATAGCTGGATATGCAGGAAAATATAAAGTGACAGCGGTCGTAGAAGAAAACCTGTGTGGAGTCGCCAATTGTTAGTATGAATCTTTCGTCGTAAAATATCACTTTAGCTACGCATAACAAATAGCCCTAACATCGATTATGGATGCCAAATATCTTTAAATTCACGATTAGGTGATCCAAATAATGCTGCGCAAATCCAGATCTTAAACATAAAAGACATTAAGCAGATAAAGTAAAATGTGGCTCCATACATCCAATAGACAAGACAAGAACGATGTATTTGAAAGATTTTTTTTTTATATTATATTGAAAGGGGGCACCTGAGAGGAAAACAAGAAAGGTGTTTTCCAGTTCTCCTCAATGGAATGGGTTCTTGACAGTCCTCAGCACTTCATATCTAGAATCTCTCTCTCTTGTTGGTGTAGAAAACCCAGACAAACATAGAACTCAATGGGAGCTCACAAGACAAAAATGGAGAAAATGTGACCAACTGTATAGATCCATAGGTGATCTTTAGGCAACAAAAGGTGACCAATGAATGGGGAAAACCCTTCTATTTATAGCAAAATATTAGGGCAATCTAGAAACTTGGTGCATGAATAATATATTATTAATCAAATTCTAGAACCACCCTTTAGGAATATTTTATTATATTTGTTGGAGGGAAAAGGATTTTTGACTTGGGTCAATTCCTTTATTTATAAATAATAAATAAATAAATGACTTATTTATTTTTTTAAGGAAATGGTGGGAATATAATTTGTTGGAACACCTAATCCTACATGGGTAGGTGTGGAATGCGAAAAGTCACAATGGAGTCCAAGTGACCTTGGAATGTGAAACCAAGAGTCACACCATCGTACTATAAATGTACATCTTTGTATAATGGAAAATAAGAAAGCCTCACGCTTATATTTCATTGTGTTGAGTCTCTTGTGTGTGTGTGTTTATCTTCCTCATACACCATGTGTGTGCTTTAACATGGTGTTTAACATGGTATCAGAGTAGGCAATTGCTAGCCCTGCTCCAAATTGAGTAAGCCATTTGTGTTTATGGCCTGCGCATATCTGCAAAAATTCTTGACATTTTTGCAGCACTCAGAGTTTGCGGCGGACATTTGCCGCCATTCGAGGTGTTTTGAAGAGGAACGGCGTTCGGTGATTTTACGGCATTCGAAATGCAGCTGAAAATAAGAAGCATTCGGAAAGTGGCGGCCATGGTTTTGAAGAAGAGCGGCATTCGAAATTGGCGGCATTGGTTTTGAAGAGAAGCAGCATTGTGCATCTGAAGGTTTTCATTCTAATTTTTCTCTGCAATTTCTGCTCATTAAAATCTGCAATTTGAAGAGCTGCTGGATACTATTTAAATTGAATTTCTGAAGAAGTTTCTGGTTTTTAATGGAAAAGAATTCTGAGTTTTGCTGAAAATTTCATCATCTCTGCATTTTCCTGTTGCTGGGCTACTGGAAAGATTTCTAAGTTTTCATTGAAAAATTTCTGAGCTTCTAGACTACATTTTTCTGCTGCTGAAAGAAAAATATTATTTTCCTGCTACATTGGTGAAATTTCTGCTCTTTCTTGCTCTCTTGCTCTCTATTCTGCTTTTTTAAATTAAAAAAAAAAAAAATAAATAAAAAAATTTCTGCAACTTGGCCTTTCGGCCTCCCCTTTATCTCTGAAATCTACCAATTCCTTACACATCGAAAAATCTCTCAACCCCTTACATCTCTCACAGCCTACCTGCATTTAGCCATATGCCCTCCCCTTCTGCATACACTCTCCAATGCACTGCACCCTCACCTCACCCCACCGCTACTCCACTGGCTGCACACTCACCTCTCAACACTCAGCGCTGCCCTTTCATACGCACTATACACTATACACATCTGCTTAACGCATACACCAAACGCCGCTTCAAACAAATCTACGGCCTTTCGGCCCTCCTATCCGCTCCCCCTTGCAATCAACGCCATTATATTAATACCTCACTCCCCTCTGTAGGCACAGCACTCACGTCTTCTCTCCTGTGCACTCCGTCCTCCCCCTCTTGTATTTCACTACGCCCTCCCTATCGCTTCACCTTACACTAGCATACTCTACAATGCTCTCCATTACTCACATTTGACTCCACTCCCACTCCAAGTGAGCCTGAGCCATAATCTCCCATTCCATGTTCAGAGTTGTACCCAGTAGTTCAAGCGAGCCTGAGCCACAATTCTTCATTCTGGATTCAGAGATGTAGCCAGAGACACGGATGCCCATGAGCATGCCTTCGGTTGGTGGATAACCTAAAACCATCATTTTTGGTTAGTGGATAACCTAAAACCATCACAGGTACTAGACCTCCCTTCTTTTAGGTTGAAGGTCTCCCTTTCATATATGAGGAACACTTCCTCTAGTAGAAGCCTTCAGATTCTTGCCAGCTTTGGTTGAGTTCTAGGAAATTCTTCAAGCATTCCAGAGTTGTTGGTAATCCTTAAACCATCATAGGTAGTAGACCTCCCTTATTTTAGGTTGAAGGTCTCCCTTTTCTATGAGGGATAATTCCTCTAGCAGAAGCTTTCAGCTTCTTGCCAATTTTGGAAGAGTTCCGGGAACTGCAACAAGTCTTGCGTTCCAGTGTTGGTGGTCATCCTTAAACCACCTCTTTTTTCCAACATTTCAGAGAGTTGATTCAGCCCAAGTGCTGCCATGTATACTTTGCGATTTGTATTACAAGCACTGTGGACTCACACATACCCCTTCGGATTAAGGGGGATGTTCGTGCCTAATCCTACATGGGTAGGTGTGGAATGCGAAAAGTCACAATGGAGTCAAGTGACCTTGGAATGTGAAACCAAGAGTCACACCATTGTACTATAAATGTACATCTTTGTATAATGGAAAATAAGAAAGCCTCACGCTTATCCTTCATTGTGTTGAGTCTCTTATGTGTGTGTGTTTATTCTCCTCATACACCATGTGTGTGCTTCAACATGGTGTTTAACATAATTAAATAAATAATGATTTATTTAATTATTTATAAATGATTTAGTCAAATTTAACTAG
The DNA here is from genome assembly GCA_034641835.2 of Pinus albicaulis. NCBI lineage: Eukaryota > Viridiplantae > Streptophyta > Pinopsida > Pinales > Pinaceae > Pinus > Pinus albicaulis. Next base: position 1,213,455,177 of record CM076578.1, on the reverse strand, counting down.
GAATATTATTTAAATAAGGATTTAAATAACTTATTCCTAGGAAATAATCAAATAAATAAGGATTTATTTAATTGATTTCCTTGTTTTGGGTTAAATATGACCAGGAAATATAAATAAATATAGATTTGTTTATTATTTCCTTTTGGGGTTTCCTGTTTAGACCATAAACAACTTAATAAAGGTGTTTTACTAAGTTATTTGACATAGTGAAAGCAAATTTACTTAGGGTAAAATTGGTCTTACATGGTGTACTTGGGTTCATCTAATGATAATAGGTTAGATGAACAAAAAATGGTGTAACAGTTGAGTCTTAACTTCTACAAGTTCTAAAGAAGTCTATAAAGAGCTAGGTAGCCTCTGGATCTGATCCTTTCTTACGGCATGTTATTTCTAGATGTGATTTATGCCATCAATTTTAAGACATAATTTCATACAAACCATGCATGAGCCATATATATGTGTCATAAATCTCCCTTAAACTCTAGGAAATGCAATCTTTAGCGCATCTCATTTCTAGATGTGAATTCTACCATAAAATACAAGTCAAACTTTAAGATAAACCATGCACATGTCATTTATCTCATGTACATGTGTCATTTCTCCCATGCATTTGCAATAAATGTCAATTTAATATATTTTTATTGATTTTTTTTTTCAGGGATAAAACCACCCATTAAATATGGTTGAAAAATGGAAATTATGCATAGATGTTTCTTGCTATCCCAATCCAAGGAAAGAAATGATTACATATGTTCTTTCCAATATTGCAACTAGCAAATTCGTCCAAAGGAAAATGAATATACCGGGAATAACAACAAACAATGAGGCATATTATATTGCATTGATAGAAGGCTTGGGAAAAGCTATGGAGTATGGATCAAATGGAATTTTAGTTTTCACCAATTCTAAACTTGTGTGCAACAATATGAATGACGTGTACCAAGTTAACAAGGAGAGGCTAAAATAACTGCATGGAATAGCAAACAATATTGTTAGCCAATTTCAATTTTTTAATATAAGAAATTGTACAAATGTGAATAAGATTTCTATTGATATATTGCATGGGGAAATGCCAATTTAGAATTCATCTATCAAATATGAATTAAAAGATGAATTAGAATTATATGGGGCAATGCCAATGCAAGATTCATGTCTCAAAGATGAATTAGTTTTGAGACACTCTTCTTCAGAAATTCAAGGTTCATCTCCCAAAGATGAATTATTTTTGAGACGCTCTTCTTCAAAAATTCAAGATTCATCTCTCAAAGATGAATTAGTGTTAAGACGCTCTCCTTCAAAATTTATTGATAAACATTGTAACATATCTTGGATATGTGTGTGCTTTGAACTTATAAATGCATATTTTTTAATGACCATGTGTTTTTATTAATTATATACCAAGTGTCCTCCCACCACACCATGTAAAGTGCAACTTGGTGAAATTCATATTTGCAACAAGTGGTGAACTTCACATTTTTATAAAATTAAAATGCGAGGACCTCACAATTTTGTGTTTAAATGGAGTTTCACAATTCTTTTTTAATGACCATGTGTTTTTTTCATTTTTATACCAAGTGTGCACCCACCATGTAAAGCCCAATTTGGTGAAATTAACATTTTTATAATTTTTTTTGCTTATATTGAGTTTCACACATAAATTAGTGCTTTGAAAGTTTTGTTTTACATAATTTGTGTACACTAAATTACATTAATTTTCTGAAATTTATTTTGAATTTGTTTTAAATAGTAATTTAAAAGAATAATTGTAAATGTTCACTATAGATATATGTATCATGGAGGATGAACAACGAATATCAACAAAATCCCATATCTCTACGAGAGAGGGGGATCAGGGATCGAGGGATGTTCATGGTATTTAAATATAATCTTAAATCTCCATACATATACATATATGTGTGTACATATGCAATTGATTTTTATTAATTTTGTGAGTTAAAATAGTTGTTAATAAGTTTTAGTTTTATTTTTTAGGAGCCAGGAGGATAAGGGTGTCTACTCCATCAATGGAGAATGCCCATGGTTCACGCGATTTAATCAATAAATATGTACATGTATTTATATGTATGAATTTATTTTCGAATTGAGTATAAATTCATATTTGTTTATGAAGCTTCTCTCTTGTCTCGTGAGGTTGGTGGTGGTTCAAATTCCCTCAGAGGTCCATAAATGATTGCTGGCGGATTGTGTGAAGGTGGTGATATGCATTCCCCCGGAGGCCAATCAACGGATGGTCGTGTTGGTTCTCAACCAATCGGTGCTCGTGTTGGTTCTCAGCAGGGTCGTTCTGGTTCTCAATAGTCTTAGGGTGGGCAAGATTCTAGCCAACCACATCGAGGTGGGCATCAATTTGAATATGTTTTCATTCAATTTGTACAAATTTGTTTACATGTGTTTTTTTAATATAAAAAAAATTATATATTGATGCAGAGGCTGAAAATTTTGCTTCAAATGTTGCTAAAAAAAGATGTAGGGCAGAACACTTCATTCAAGAAGAAGGTTGTCCACCAACCATGACTTATCTAGCCAACATTTCTGATATTTCTATCTTAATTGATTTATTGTTGAAGATGTTCTAGTGAGGGGAGTTTTAGTAGACGAGAAACAAATGGAGAGGGAACCTCATGAGGTATTGCATGATTTTTTTTTACATTTTGTTTTTTTTCATGAAGTTCTATATATTCTCACTCAATTTAAAAAAAAAAAAATAATGTTTGTACACATTGTGTACAGTTTCCCCATGCTTCGCAGGATAGGTCGTGGATTGTGACTTTGCTGGGAAAGACACTACATCCATCTGTATTTTATGGATGATGCACATGCACACGTGCAACATTATATTTTCAATAGATTTAGTCTTAAATTTGCTTTTTTATATATAGTCTTATCTAGATGCAGTCATATATGCTTGATACTTGTGAGATCTACAAATTTTGGACATATTTTATGTGAGCTACATTTGGTACATGTGAATGTGATATATAATGTTTTTAAAACTTAATTTTGGGATGGTTTAACTACATTTGGCATGTGAAGTAATGTTACAGTGTTATATATAATTTGTTTTGTTTTTGAAACTCAAGTTTTGGATGGTTTAACTACATTTGACACGTGATGTGGTAATTTTTGTTAAATAATTTTTTTTGTTTTTAAAGTGTTATGGTTGAACTACATTTGGCATGTGAAGTAATGTTACTTGATACTTGATATTTGTGATCTATAATGTTTTTTTTTTAAACTCAAGTTTTGATACTTGTGATCTATAATGTTTTGTTTTTAAAAATTTTTTATACTTGTGATATATAATGTTTTGTTTTTATAAGTGAAGTTTTGGATGGTTGAACTACATTTGGCATGTGAAGTAATGTTGTTTTATAATTTGTTTTGTTTTTAAAACTTAAATTTTTTATGGTCAAGAACTATATTCTGCATGTGAAGTAATGTTGTGATCTATATTAATGTTTTGCTTTTGAAAAACTCAAGTTTTGGATGGTTGAACTACATTTGGCATGTGAATTAATTTTGTGTTATAATTTGTTTTTTTTTTTAAACTTAAGTTTTGGATGGTTGAACTACATTTGGCATGTGAAGTAATGTTTTGATCTATATTAATGTTTTGCTTTTGAACTACATTTGGCATGTGAAGTAATGTTGTGTTATAATTTGTTTTGTTTTTAAAACTTAAGTTTTGGATGGTTGAACTACATTTGGCATGTGAAGTAATGTTGTGATCTATAATATTTTGTTAAATTAAAACTTAAGTTTTCAATGGTTGATCTACATTTGGCATCTGATATAATGTTAAATATTTTTATTGGATAGTTGAACTACAATTGGCATGGCATGTGAAGTAATGTTGTGATATAATCCAAAAGTTTTTAAAACTCAATTTTTGGACGGTTGAACTAAATTTGGCATGTGATTGTGATATTATGTTTTGTTTTTAAAATTCAAGTTGTCGTTTTCCAAACAAAAACAAATTCACATGAATATATGTACATGTAGGAATGATTTTACACATGTTTGAATATATATGTTAAAATGATTTAAGTACAATATATATTGACGTATATATGTGTGTGTGTGTGTGTGTGTGTGTATAAACAATCATAAGATTCTAGGTCTTGTTAGATGTGTCAAACAATCATAAAATTTTGAAAATGCATTCTATAATGTATATATATCCAATACGTGCAACATTTTTCCTCAATTCATGTATAGAAAAGTGACTTCCAGTTAATTCCATTTGAGAACATATATATCCAGTACGTGCAACATTTTTCATCAATGCACATAGAAAGGTACTTGAATAGTTAATTGCATTCTAGAACATATATATCCAGTACTTCAACATTTTTCATCAATGCCAATAGAATTTAGCTACTTTCAGTTAATTTCATTCTATAATATATATACTCAGTATGTGAAACATTTTTCATCAATGCACATAGTAAAACTACTTGAACAGTTAATTGCATTCTAGAGCATATATATATCCAATACATGCCAACATTTTTCATCAATGCACATAGAAAAACTACTTTCAGTTAATTTCCTAGAACATGTATATATCTAATACGTGACACATTTTTCATCAATGCACATAGAAAAACTATTTTCAGTTAATTGCGTTCTAGAACATATATATCCAGTACTTGCAACATTTTTCATCAATGCACATAGAAAAGCTACTTTCAGTGAATTTCATTCCAGAACAAACACACACATGCACACACACACACACACACACACACACACACAGATATATATATATATATATATCCAATACATGCAACATTTTTCATCAATGCATGTATAGAAAAGCTAATTACAGTTGATACTAGTGTGCATGTACCAAAACAATGTACATGTGCAAACACTTGCATAGATAACATAACAAGGAAACTCAATTTTTAGTTGAGTTCTTGAAGTTCTAAAACATGAATACAAAGAGAAGAAATTGTTGGGTAGTTCAATAAAAAAAAATCCAATGGAATGTCATCTTCAATGATTCGTTCATGATCAGGTTTTGACATTTTCCAATTCTTAATTTTCATCTGTTTCTTTGATTGAACCTCTATCAACTTTATGCATACATAAAGTGACTATATTGACAACTTATGACATCAATTTCATAGTCATAAGAGTAAACAAAATCCCCACTTTGATTAGTTTGGCTGAAAAAAATAGCCTTTTAGTATAATAGATCCTCTTTCATATGGAAACCCGTGATCATTATAATTTTCTAATAATTTCATTTTTCATTTAGTGAAACACATCAAATAATACTTCACATTTTCATCGTTGTCAGTAGCTGCAATTACAACAAAAAAATCTCTTGCACAATAAAACAAACCTAACAAACTTATGTATTTAAATTTATTTCTCGATATCTATCATTTGAAAGAAATTCAAATGTTACCTTCTCTAACAAGATCAGAAACTCGATCACCATCAAATGATATTGTAGTCTCCTCCGATTACATTTCTTAAAACATTGCAACGAACACTTTCCCTTTTGTATTTAGCTCTCTATGTTTCCAATATTTTACATACATTTTGTTTTCACAAACGTCAATGGATTCTGTGTTGTCTATGCAAACATGAAAAAAACAAGAATATTTTCTTTTATCCAATGCAAACAGATTTGTGGATAACTTTGTTTTAATTAAATACAATTTTCGAGTCCCTTTTATTGTTTCAACTTCATTTCCAATTGATCTATCTACATCTTCAATCCCAATATGCCAAAAAAACCTATATATGGAAAATTCAAAGAATAATGTAAATATGATATCAAAATACCATAGATAATCATTGTGATAAATGTACATTGTTTAAAATTATATATCCAATAAAAATTAAATTGAATGTACCTTCACACTTCCCTTGATCAGTTAGTCTCATGACTTAGAGCAGCGATGCACCATTGAACAACTTCTTTAGCATCCAAAAGTTGGTTTGCAAAGGGGTTCATTTGATATCTTCGAAGTGCTCATTTTATGCATGCCCCTGCACCATCATGTTCTCCTTTCCATGGCCAGTCTCAAAGAAATTCCAATAATGTTTAATGCAGGTTTTCTTATGAAGACAACACAACCAAAAGAATGATCGTGAAGATTTCAATTGACCTACGCATCCATCTAACCATATCCAATGTTCATTAAATTTTATTCCACAACTTTTCAAGGAGAAATAAATATTTCCAAAACAGTTTTGTACAAAATATGTATCATGTGTACGATCATCATTGATATAAAAGTGATATTCTTTAATAACATGTCAATTTTCACTGGTGCTTTCTATATGATCGAATTTTTGTTCAACATGTATATATAGAATATGGACGAGTATGGAGACTCGGCCAGAATGATAGTATTCACTCTGAATTTATTTTTGTGGAACAAATTTTTAGTTTTCTGCAAAATAAATTACTGAAAAAATGGTCCCTAGTGGAATAACTTCATGGTATATTTTGAATTTCAAGTCCTTCCATCGAGTTCTATGGGAATTCTTGGTGTATTTATAAATTTATTCCTCAAAATTTATCAAAAAATCTATCACAAAATTTCTTCTTCTTGTAATTAAATTACTTTAGCACTATTTGAACCTTGAATCAATGTATGGATATATTCATATCTCTTCCATTTCACTTTCATTTTGGACAATGATTTATCATTTATAACAATACGATATTTTTTTTTTTTTTAATTTATTCAAATTTCCAAAATCATTGCATTTTTTACCACCAACACATTTATTTTCATAAAATAATTCATCACTTTCTCTTTCACATAGAATTTGAGATATGAAATCATGGATAGTGGAAGGAGGAGGTGAATCTTTCCAAAATTTTCTACAAAAATTAAGGAATGTGCCATAATATAACTCAAATTCCACATGATAACGATAAGAACAAGTGTCACATACAGTGATAGGTTTTACATACCATGCTTTTTGTTGAACAAAAGCACTGATTGAGGCATGAATTTCATGATTCTCTTCTTTGAACTTGTTGAACAACTCTATCTTAGTGGTTTGTAAGGAATTTTTTTCATGTTGTTCGTACTAATTTCGTGCTATTCTTCTTCGCATCACATCCATTGCATTTGGTGAAACACGTGAATTTTTCTTCCAATATTCATATATTATTTTTTTGACATTTTCTCCAAGTCTGTCTTTGTATGGTTGCCTACAAATAGCTCTCCAACAAGCGAGTTCATCATTTACATCTATTTGGAACTAAAATTTCTGATGTTTGTGCAAATTTTTTCGTGAGGTTCCCAATGCTCGTGCCATATATTTTACCAAGAGATTCTCTTTAGTACTAGATGAAACCACTGCCATATGTATTACTCTACGTATAACCAAAACATTTTTCTATCTAGATCTTCTAATTGAATTTATAGCACTATTTATATTTTGTATCACATTTTCCTTCATTTTTTTATCTTTTGTTGAATTTCAAATACCCAATAAAGTCGTATCTTCTTTTAAATTCCTTAATCATAGGAGACCTTTCAAAATTTGGGCTTGAACTATCACATTTTCCTTTATGACGTACATATCAAAAATGTGTTTAACACAATATATTATAACATGGTCAACTCTTTTATCTCCATATGTGTGAGTGTCAAAATTTTCTAACATCTCATCATTGACATTGATTTCATATGTACATATTCAAATGAATAATACATAATAAGGTTACATATTCAATAAATAACTAAATTAATAAATATATATAATTTCAATATATATATATATATATATATATATATATATATATATATATATATATATACACCTTTTGATTCAATTTCTTCACTTGAATTTCTTTCAACATTTTCACCATCTCCAATCATTGGTTCAATATCTCTTTAACTTTCTCTTTCAAAATTTTGTATCTTATCATTAGTTTTTTGAGGAATATCTCTCTCTGTTTACATTGCAAAATATTTTTCAAATTAGTTCATCAAATAAAAATTAAGCTTCACATTTTACACTAGGAAAAATTTATATATCAAATTCATAATATTTACATTTACATACCCGCTTCAACTTCTAGTTGAGGTTGATTTTCCCTTCAATATTTGAGAGTGCTTCTCTCTTTCTTTTGCGAGATTCTCTTGTCTCTCTCTACGTTCCTTAGGGTCTCTTTTTTTATCATATTTTCTCGCGCAATTCCTTCAATTTCCTATGATAATAGAGTATGAAGTTCAAAAAATGTCCTTCAAAAATTTAGAAAAAAACTTAATTAAAAAAAACATCACAAAAGATTTAATTTAAAAAAAAACTCATTTTAAATTTTTTTCAAAAAATACATGCTTCAATCCAAAACACTTACTTTAAAAAATCCGAGAAAAAAATATCTTATAAAAATGAAACGAAGCTCAAAATATTTCCTTCCAAGTCCTACAAAAATATTTCGTTTAAAAAGTTAGACAAAAACTCATTTAAAAAAGTTATTATAAAATATTTACTTCAACCCAAAACATGTACTCTAAAAAAATGTCACTTCAAAAAATACCTCCAAAAAATGTCCATTGAAAATTAATTCCAACTTCTTAAAAAATTCCACTTTAAAAAATACTTCAAAAAAACCTCTAAAAAAAATCACTTTAAAAAATAACTCCAAAAAATGTCCTTTGAATATTAAGCTTAAAAATATTCCTTTCAAAATTAAGCCTAAAAAGAGTCCTTTGAAAATTAAGCCCAAAACCTCTAAAAATAATGAAAATTAAGCCCAAATCCTCTAAAAACAAAAGACCTTGAAAAAAAATGAAGCCCAAAAAACATCCAAAAAATGTATCACATTCCTCCAAGAAATGTCCTTTGAATGTAAATCCAAGAAAATTCCTTAAACTCAAAACAATCCTTTGCAAAATGGTCATTTGAATGGACCTCCAATAAAATTCCTTAAGCCCAAAACATTCCTTTGAAAAAATGTCCTTTGAATGTACCTCCAAGAAAATTCCTTAAACCCAAACAAATTCTTTGCAAAATCAGACCAAGACCTTTGCAAAATCAGACCAAATGTGCGAAATTATGTGAAAATAATGAATGATTTTATGTCAACTTATATTGCTGCGAAATGGTTTTTTGGAAGGGTTTCATTATATTTCTCAGCCAACGAAAATTCAGGTAAAAGTTTGGCTGAACTTTTATAAAAAAATTTGTCGAAATTTTATGTCGTTAGACTTGACGGGCTATTGCCACAAAAAGTAATTCGGCCAAGCTCTGAATACATATCTTAAACTTTGTACCGATTAAACTCCATGAAACATTCTGAATTAACTTTCGGAACCAAGAAAAGCATTTTCATAATTCAATCTACTTTCAGGAAATATAACTTTGATGGAATTTCATAAATATTTACTAATTGTAATTATTTTTTTAATAAAACGGGTGCAAACAATTTTTGAAGGTCATTATGATTTAGTGAAATGATAATTCTATATCTTCCAAAATACACTGTAAACAAATTGAAAAAATTATGGTGCATTACATTGGTCCATCGTCTGTAATGGGTAGTTTTAAGATTTTTAGTTTATAACTTATATGTTAAGAAATTTTCGTCGCGAAACATATTCAAAATATGCAGTTTTTTCATATTGGACCAGTTCAAAAAATTCTAGTAATTATGATATGCATCAGTTGTCTTTGTAATTATAACGAAACCAAAGTAGACTCTATCTAGATTGTTGTAACACATTTTGTTTCTCAAAAACACAAAGTTTCAAAGAATAGAGTAGTGTGTATTAACATGACTTCTTATGAATCCTATGATTGTTAAAAAACACACACTCAAAGAAACTCTAAGTTGACATATCAAATGTGTATAAAAAAATTCCAAAAAGTAAGTAATATAAAGCTAATAAAATTTCTAAAAACTTTTATTTTTATCGCAAAATGAAATTCTAAACAGAAAAATTGTTTGGGCTTGCAGAAAGTTGAAGAATAGAAAAAAATGAAATATTTTTCTCCAGAAAAGGGAAAAAAGTGTAACCAAACTTCACATTTTCACCCTTGTACTAATTATACTTATTTATTATATTTATAATTATTATTTTATTTCTAGTCAAAACATGTTCTTCATGCTTATAGGGTCAATTGAGTCAAAAGTGAATTTATTATGACTCTAATAAATGTAATTGAGTCAAAGTCTCATTTCGGCTTCTCGTAAGAAAAGGAAAATTAATTATATTTTGAGTCAAAATGTCATCCAAGTCATTCATCCTTAGACAAGTCAGCCTAAGAGGAATCTATTCAACCCTCTTGAACATGTATATATACAAGTCAACTTGACCACTTGAGGAGTTATTCATCCATCCATAATCACATATATTTATGTGCCAACCAAGGAGAAGAATACAATTAAGGTCAAAGGAGGGAGAGGAAAGTAAAATGGGAGAGAAAAGATGAATTGTCTCCCCTAGTTCTGATCACACATGTGAATTTGTTTGTTGTACTATAGGCCCAAAATTTTATGGGCCGAAATTATAGGGGGTGAAATTTTAGGATTTGACTAGATTTCATAGATTTGACCAACATCGAATTTTGTTAAATTTGACTTGATTAGAGGAGAATTAAATGAGGTTTGACTTAGGTATTTGTGGAAGTCTTGATCCTTAGTCTTGGATATCTCACTTTGATCTGATTCTATAAGAAGATGATTTTTGGGTTTTCCCTCTTATTGAGTTTTTCCCTCACATTAAGCCTAATTTCTTGTGTTCTTCATCTCTAAGTGATCTTTAAGTTTGGATAATTTCTGGATGAAGATAATATGGATTTAATAAGAAGCCAACAAACATTCACAATTAATTATCAAGTGAGGGAAATCAAATATTATTTACTATCATCTTGGTTTCTCTAGAAGAGCATCAAACGAGACATCTATTACCGTGACCTAAATATTAAATTCTACTTTTTGATTAAAAACATGTTACTATGATTCACCAGTATATCTCTCTCCAGAGTAAAAGCTTCATTCCAAGGTCACCAGATAGACCATTGATGAAGGAAAAGACTATATATTATAATTGAGTATCACATTTTTAGGATAAGGTCTCCATGATGAGGTAACTCCATTGCAAGGTAAAAAAAAATAGTTCTTTTCCATTGAGCTTGTTAAATAAAAAAATCAACATAAATTCAAGTAAAATCCCCATTTCAAAAAATCAACTCAAAAAAACACAACACTTCCGAATCTATTAAATAAACATTAAAATTCCAAAGGTAAAATCAAATACCACAAGAGCCAAATGAGAATATACATGTCTCAAGTGGTCATTTGTAGAATAAATTCAACAACAATATTTCCACACATGTTAATGTTGAGAAGGTACATATTTTCCAAATTTTCTGCCAAAGAAAATTCTCTAGAATTGCATCATTGTTTCCAAAGGTATGTTATCTTCAAGATTGTGAAGAATCCAAAAATAGTTTTCCAATGCAGAAAACCCAATATGAATAGAGGTCTTCCACTTGTTCCACGGAAATGTAAACAAAGTCTCTTGTCAACCAAAATGCCTGAAAGTTCATTCAATTCTTATAATCTACGAGTAGGTAAGAGTATAAGAATTCAATCAACAAATTTGAAGACAAGTCAAAGCAATCAAAGCCTAGCTAATCCTTGGTCTATAGAGATTGATTCTGAATGTACTACAAGCCTTTATGGCCTATTCATGCTGTGTCATTGAATAAAGATATTGTAGCATCCATAAGCTAGAGCTTAATATTAACACAAAAAATGATGATAAATTCAATGGAAAATACAAGAAATCAATTGAGAATCTCTAGTTCAAATGATTGAATTAGAGGAAACAACCAACACCCTCATGTTGTAAGAGGACCCATATAGTATATAACACTCTATAATTTGATTTGTGTGATATCCCCTGACTTGGGGATTGTATGTAATTAATTGTGTGTATGTTGTTTCCACCTTGAATGTTTGAATTTTGAAAAACATGTGAATAATTTAATTATCAGTATTTTATTAATGATAATGAATGATAATAAATTTATAATTATAATGTTTCGTTTTTATAAATAAATAAATCTAGAAATTTAATTTTGGATTCATGTGGCTAAAAGAGATAAAGTTGCAAAATTATTGGTGAACATTAATTACTCGTCAATAACTCCTAAGCATCTAACATGGGTTATTATATTTATTGAGAAATCATGGAAATTGGACAACTAATTGCTCCCCTAAAAGACAATATTTTGTCTTTGGGAGTCGGAAACAAAAGATCATTAATGATTTAGTAACTACCTACCACCTCTTAGTGAAGTGGAGGAAATTACAAACCACCAAAAGAGTGTTACATGGGTAATTCATAAGAATTCATTTTCTCTTCTTTCTTTTGTCTTATTCCTTAAAAATGAGGAGAGACTAAAGAGAAGTATGTTTGAAGAAGACACAAAGGAAGTCGCAAACATGTTATGCTCAAGGGGGGTTACTAGATGGATGCAATATCAAGGTTTGGAGGAGCCTATTACTTAGATATTGATTTTCCATATTGATGAATTAAAGTTAGTGTTTCTTCCTATAGTTTTTAGTTTCACTAAAAAGCTGAAGAGCTAGTGCTATTTTTATTTATTATTTTTAATAGTGAAAATAAATATTTGGTTGTGATTAATGATTGCAAATTCTATCTGGTGAAAAGGAAAAAAGAATCGTTATACTTTTCTTTACAAATCTATGCAAAAGAAGTAAAAAATAATTAGTTATGTTTTTTTTTCTTTTAATAAAAAATATGTGCAGAATAAGAGAAACGAAATAGTTAATATCTTCATTCGAAATTACCTTTTGTAAAGAAAAATAAAAAGAATAAAAAGGAAGAATTTAGGGTAAATGTCTCTTATTTACTACTGTTATGGAAATTAGAAATGGAAAATGAAAAAAAAAAAATCTATTAGTTTTAAAGTACAACTTATTAATTTGGATATGTTATTTAGAGATTATTAAAAATGAGTTGAACGTGTGTGTGTGTGTTTGTCTATACACACACACACATAAGTTTATATGAACATAAGCATACTAGAAAAGCTAGTTATTAACTAGAAAATTAACATAATGTACCAGTGAATATCCACCTGAACATCAATGGAAAAAAGAATGCATCCTTATGAATGTACATCAATGGAAAAAATAATGCATCCTTATGAATGTTGAATAGGTTACCTGACATAAGAGAATTATGTTGTTAGAATATGTCAACAGAAAAAAATCCTCACAAGAATGAGAAAATTATAGCAAAGGAATGGTAATTATATTTATCTTTAGTGAAACATGGATTAGTAAATATTTTCATTTTACTACAAAAAGTAAAAAACCAATGAAATTAATATCATATTTAGTGAAACATGGATTAGAAAATATTTTCATTGTACTACAAAAGTAAGAAACCAATGAAATTAATATCAAATGTAGAAGAATTGGATATAGTTTTGATATAAGAGATCATAGATATGCAAAAAATCAGCTTGAATTCAAGTAAAAATCAGGATATTGGGAACTATAGAAACATGCGACTTTAGATATCTTCTCAAAAACATAGAGAAATTATAAGGGATGGGGAGGTATTTAATACTATGAACACGATATAGATTCTACAATAAAACAAATTAAACCCAAAGAAAAATAACTAAATGCGGAAATGGTATAGGAATATGTATATATTACAAACCCTAACAATTTTTACCACATATTTATAAACTATAGAATCATCTGCAAAATATAAATATAAGTTAAGTTTCATAATACAAATGCATATATCAACGTATGAAATCAACTGAAACATGACCTAAGTTCAAGACTAATAGCCTCACTATTAACGCTAAGTAGGATTTATTAAAAATGTACAAACTGAAAGTATAATAATGAATTAACGGAACTTAGCTCAAATTCGAGCCTATGAGAGGTAATGGATGAAGGACCTGACAAATAAATTGTAAATATGACTATATTTGAAAAAATATCAACAATAATTTCTTTTTCGGATGAGTATTTATAGCTCAATAGTATGTCAACAGGAAATACTTCAGGAAATACATGTAAACTAAACTTAGAAAAAGGAAAATTCCAGCAAACCCATTAAAATAATTAAAAATAGAAGCTATCATATAGATGAAATTATTTTGTAGTTTTCAAACAAACGAAAGAAAGAAATCTTGAACATAGTAAATAGTGCAAAACTAGCAAAAATACTAGAAGAAAAACCATAGAGCAAGAGGATTTTAAGTAACTACCAATACAATGTAGCCCAAATCCATTAAAATTTCTTCCTTATTTGGCGAGAGTCCAATAATTTTGACTAAAGGAGAAACCAACGAACTCCAAAAAATTGTGCCTTAATGGAGGGCTTACCCTGCAAATAAAACCATGTATATCATAAATAAATTTATATATAAAATCATGTAGCAATACAAATTTTTCAATGTGAAAAAATCAGTGAATAAAACAAATATCATATTTAAACTCAGAATAATTGGCATAACAAACAAATTATCATGGTTAATTTTAGAGTGACCAAAAATGACAAGCCATGATAACGTAGAAGTTGAAGAAAGTGAAAATGAAAGAGGTTGATAGTTAATGGAGATATTCTCTGGTCGGATAATGCTAACAACAAATAATAAAACCCTAAAATGGAGCAACGTTTCGAAGCTGCATAACCCCAAGTGCCCAGAAACAAAACAAATGATTTAACGGTGTAAAGGGTGAAAGAGATAATAGTAATTATTCACAATTAAACCCTATTAACTTATAGAATTTAATCCATTTCATTGGTTCAATCGTTTACCCTTATCCCCAAGTTCCATTTTAGCATAACACATGGAGTAAGGGAATACCGCAAATTTTGGGAAACTTCTTGAAAAAATATGAAAATATCTAAATTAAATTGAGGCTGTAATTCACAATGTAAAACTTAATATAGTTCAAGACTTAGCACCAACGAAAAAAAATTACTTGAATATAGAATGTAAGTATTGATATATGTTATAGATACCAATTATCTTGTCATGACCCTCATTTATACCATAATTTTCTTATGTTTATTACGTTAGGTGCCTATCCTTCTACCTTGTGAGCTAACTCTCTGCTCACTCATAATTTTGATGATTCCCAATTCCAAACTTTACATGGTGACTTATGGGTTCGAAATATGTATCACTAGGTTCATCTCATAACAAAACAATTTGTAATATTTGCTATTCATTTTTCCCAAGTTGATAACATGGGAAAATCGTGATATTTTATTGCTTGGGTAGAATCCACACTATAAAGGTCCTTGGATAAAGCATATGTATCAAATTTATGGTAAGGTTTTGGTGGCATGTGAATTCTAGCTTCCGTATTCGACTCAATGAAGGCCATGACTGCATGTTCACATGGTCATTACATGACTTCCAATGCATAGATTGGTGTGAAAGGTTGAGATTAATTTTTCTAATCCAAGCATGGAAAACCTTATCCCAACCTTGGATTTACCACTCCATGTTGTCTCCTGGCTCGTTTTCTCTTTGCCATGTTTTGGAATGGTGTCAATATTGTTTTCTTCACCGTGAGGGTTTCTAGTGGCATTGACATTTTTGTTTGGTGGTAGATTGCATGAACGTTAAGGCTTAAGGAAATAATCATTGGTAGAGGCATTTCTTTCATAATATTGTTCCTTTCATGGCAACTCATCGTTCGCTTGGTAAAATTAGCCTTCCTTTCACATTGTTTCCTTTAGGTGTTAGCCCCAAATCTCTTAATTCCCAGAGTTGAGTCTTGATTTCCTAATTTTTGGATTCCAAACGTATTATAGCATTATGAATTTAGTCAAACTTGGGTGCCCTCATAGACTGAAAACATAACTACAATGGTTCTATGCAACCACATTTTCTGAGGTAATATTTTGTTTTCATTTTTCCTTTTTGTTCTTGTGCGAATGCAAATATTATTTATTTTCTCCTATACTTTGTATTATGTTAGTGATTAGGGTGCTATTCTACCCTTCCTTATTCAATTATTTCTGTCACTTCAGAACCCAGAGAGCTTGTATTTGTATCTGTGTCATTTGATTTGACACCTACTGAATAAAGGTTCCTTCCTGCAAGGAAACACATGTATCCATATTAAGGTTTTTTTTTTCTGTGTTTCATTTTATGGGTCCTTAAAAGTCATGTTGGGTATATATATCTGCATGACCATCTTAGACACTACTGAATCCATGTTTTATGATGCAGGAGGATAATACATGCTCACTCATGGTTACATGTGAGAATTCACAGTTTTCTATAAGTATTATTCATTATGATGTTATGATATGTCCTCGGATTTGGGATTTATTACATGTTTTGACTTTCCTAATTAATTTTCATGTTTACAAGTAAGAGTACTATGTAGACTTTTTTCCAGTGTTTTACTTGACTATGTCGCTATTTCCACTCTCTATATTTCCAGGTCAGTCTCCATTAGGTCTCTCATGGACCTATTTTTTATATAGTCCTATATCATGGAGTGAACAATATATATATATATATATAGAGAGAGAGAGAGATCTATGGGTCATAATATACTTCTATGGGCACACTGATATGTAAGTTATTTTATGTTATGGTTTGTTTTGGTTATCGTACACAACTAACCATCTATCATTTTAATTGTAGCATAGTGAATCTTTCATGTGGTATATTATTTTCCAGAAGGATTAATGGTTTATTTATTTCTTGAAGCATTACATATGCCTTTTTCAAGAGTGTTATCTTTGTGGTCCATGTAGTTCCTTTGTATACCATGTTTCTACCTATCCTTCATCTGTGTTATTCTCATGCTATTTATTGGATTATTGTTTCGAGGATACATTTGTGATGGTTGGTTTATTAGTATTTTTTTTTTTATAAATCCATATAAAGTTACATCGGGGCATGCACTTGTACTGGTGATTTGTCTATGCCCCATCATAATAAAAATTCTTAGATAAATGGGTTTCTAGGTGGCATGCTGAGGTTATTTTATGCTTTACCTTCCTTCCAATTAGGATAAGTAGTCCAGTGATAGTGGACATTAGTATTTTTACTCATCACACCTTATTTAGTAAGTTCTTTCTAGAAACCTACATGGTGATTTACATGGTTTCTTCCTAATCGGTCTCTATAGATAGAAGAATGTTGGACAGGTATTACCTAGGTAGTTTTGGCTTATAAGAATTATGTGATCATGGCCATGTTGATCATTGTATCGTATCCTAATGTTCACATTCAATTATTCCTATATTGTTATTTGACAGTAGCACCATTTATTAACACCCTCAATTTATATCTATGTACCACTTCAGATCCACATCTACTATTTTCGGTGAAGGTATATGGGTGAAAATGTGAAGTTGGGTTACACTTTTTGCCTTTTTTTGAGAAAAAAATATATATATATTTTTTTCATCAACTTTGTGCAAGCCAAAATAATTTTTCTGTTTAGTATTTCATTTTTTCAATAAAAAAAAGGTTGTTAGAAATTTTATTAGCTTTTTATTAGTTATTTTTTGGAATTTTTGAATACATATTTGACATGTCAACTTAGTGTTTCTTTGAGTGTGTGTTTTATAACAATCAAAGGATTCATAAAAAGTCATGTTAATACGTGTTGGTTTATTCTTTGAAACTTTGTGTTTTTGAGAAACAAAATGTGTTACAACAATCTAGATAGAGTCTACTTAGGTTTCGTTATATTTACAAAACCAACTGATGCATATCATAATTACTAGAATTTTTGAACTGATCCAATATGAAGAAACTACATATTTTGAATATGTTTCGCGACGCACGAAATATCTCAACATATAACTTATAAACTAAAAATATAAAAACTACCCATTACAGATGTCAGACCAATGTAATGCACCATAATTATTTCAAAGTTTTTTACAGTGTATTTTGGAAGAGACAGAATATTGATTTCACTGAATCATAATGACCTTCAGAAATTTTTTGCACCCGTTTTATTACAAAATTAATTAAAATTAGTAAATATTTATGAAATTCCATAAAAGTTATATTTCCTGAAAGTAGATTGAATATTGAAAATTCTTGTCTTGGTTCCGATAATTAATTTATAATGTTTCATTGAGTTTAATCAGTCCAAAGTTGAAGATATGTATTCATAGCTTCGCTCTACATAATTGCAAACATGTTAGTTTGGCCGAACTCTAAAAAAAAATTCAGCCAAACTTATTATAAAAGTTCAGCCGAAATTTACTTGCTTTCCGTCGGTTGGAAAATACAATGAAACCCCTTTAAAAAAACATTTCGTGGCAATATAAATTGATGTAAAAGAATTCATTATTTTCACATAGTTTCACACATTTCTTCATTTGGTCTGATTTTTCATAGGGTTGTGATATATATATATATATATATATATAGAAAATAAATCATATTTCTTTTCTCATCTATGCCCTTTTTTTTTTCTTTTTTATAGTTTACATGATCAATTTATTAGATTCATAACCACATAAAAAGTTCTTAAGGATGATCCTACACCATTAAATGGGAATAGATTTAACTTTCAACAATTATAAAATATAAAATTACTTCTAAGTAAATATATATGTAATTAGCTTCTCTCCATGGTAACCATTAAGTAGATGTTGACGAAAGTTTTATGGCGATACAGTGCTATGGTGCACATTTTTTTTTTCGTTGGAATTATTTTTTTATGTTACTAACTACCCATTTATGGCATGCATTAATATCTTTTATGTATGCGTTACAACTCTGTGTTATTTCATGTTCTATCTACCATTCCCAAAATTTGCATGAACCAATTAAACTCTTCATTTCCCTAATCTGTCTAACATTTTATTTATTTTAACTTAACGTTTGTGTAGGCTTCCCTCTCTTAAGAGTAATATCTCAGTAGGGAGTGTATGAGTGAGTGTAGAATTTGATTCACCTCCCAACATATCTACCTTTGCCCCACCACATATAATGTGGGAATTTATAGCAGATTTAGTTATTAATCCCTACGAGAAAAATAATATTTACTTATCTCAACATATTCTTATTAGATTATATGACCAATATTCTGAACAACACCAATATTAAAATATACTCGTAATTCATTTTCATGAATAAATTCTAACAATTTGACACACACAATCTTATTATCCAATCAAAATTTAATAGAACCAAATTTAAAAAAAGAATGTAAACAAATTCCTAACCATAAATGCTCCTGGAATCACACTTGGTAAACACTCTTCCTCCCGACCATGAACTAGATCTATCAATTCCCCTGAGTTGATATCTACTTATGTCCTGGAATCGACAACCCCTTTGATTTTGAAATCATGTGTTTTTATACATTTTCTTCCCTAACATATTTTCTTTCGCTGTGTCCTACTTTTTCGGGTCTGCCAACCCACTTTCCTAGGCTTTCCTTCCTCTTTTTTTTTTTGAAAACGATGTTTTCTTTTTCTTTTTTCTTTAAAACTTGTCTTTATCTCCCATGGCTCTTTATTCCACCCATTCTAAGAATATTTACCCCCCTAAGTGATTTTATAGATCATTCTCTCCCATCTCATTAAAAATTATTTATTTTCTCCTAGGGAGTTTTAGGAGTCATTTTTATGGAAGATTTATGTTGATATCATCCATCAATGATGGTTTCCAAATTTTCACAAGAATATATTCACTCTAGTGTTTCTTTCCCGAGTAGTTTCCAATTTTTCATTTATTAATTAAATTTTGTTCATTACATCATAGTAACTTTACTGTTCACACTCATTTCAACCCAATGTGTCTTGTTAGCCATCAAATCTAAAAATAGTTCAATATAAATATAACAAGACTATAACATAAGAAAATAGGGGTATTACATCTTATCCCCCTTTTATTCAGCACCATCCTTGGTGTTCATTGTCTAATCACTTTACTTTTGAAACAACGCTCGGTAGGCCTCTTGCATTTTTTCCTCTAGCTCCCAAGAAGCCTTCTAAGTTGTAAATTTATTCCATTGCACTTTAACCTGAGCGACAACTTGATTCTAGATCGATACATCTTTCCCCTCTAATATGAAAAGTGGCTCTCCCTAGAAGTCTCCTTCTGGTTCCACTCGTATTAAATTCCAAACCATTATATGAGAATTGTCATGAACATATTTTTTTAGTAGAGATACATGAAAAAAAGTGTGAACTTTAATATGGCTAGGAAATTTCACTTGATATGTTACTCGCCTAATTTTGTCCAAGATCTCAGAAGTCCAATCGAATCATGGTGCTATTATTGTATATTTTTGGGTTCTTAAGGTAACTTCTCTTAGTTTCACCCTTAAATGAACATGGTTTCCAATCTTAAATTCAAATCTGAGTTTTCTTCTTATCAGCATAACTTTTCTTCCTGTAGTGTGTCATTTTTATGTTTTTTCTAATTCTCCGCCACATTTGGTCTATTTCCTCCAATGCATATGGTCCAGATATTATTCTATCCTCGGGCTGACTCCATTTAAGAGGTGTATGGTATTTTCTTCCATACAAAGTTTTAAAGGGACTCATTTTTATTTAATTTTGGTATTTATTTTTATAAGAAAAGTTTTCTAAGGGTAGAAAATCTTTCTATTTGGTAGGTATGTCCATGACATACATTCTTAGCATGTGTTCTAAAATTTGATAGGTTCTCTCTATCTCCCCATCAGTTTGGGGATGATATGTAGTGCTAAAATTTAGTTGTGTCCCCATGCATCCAAATAAGGCTTTTCCAAAATTTAGAACTGAATTTAGCAACCCTATCTAACACTATAATATTTGGTACTCCATGTAGCTAGAAAATGTTGGAAATATGTGTTGTTCCATAAGTAGAGTATGTGGTTATAAATTGTGTTTCTTTACATAAGGTTTCCACCACCACCATAATGGAATAATTTTGTCATTTTGTATTTGAAAATATTGTAATAAAATATAATGAAATCACATCCCACTTCCATTCAGGAATGGGAATTGGGTTCAACAATCTAGTAGTTTTTTTATGTTCCACCTTTAATTGTTGGCATTCTAAACATTTTGATAATTACTCAGCCAACTTTTTCATGCTTGACCAAAAAAATTATTTTATTAATGTTTTTATCATATTTTGATATCCGGGATGGCCCGCATATGGTTTCTTGTGATATTTGTTTAATATAATTTGTTTTAGAGAACTCACATTAGGAACATACAATCTATTTCTATAGATTAACAAATTTTCAGAGTTTTCAGCATATCCTGGAATTTCTAATTGTTGCAATTTATGTTCAGTTTCTGGGTGTTTAAAGTATTTTTGTATTGAATTTTTAATTTGCTGCAAAAAATTGTTGTTAGTACTACTAATGGATACCCCCATTACAACATTTTCATGTATTCTTAAGGCATACACTATTGTATTTTCTTTTCCTTGTATGTGTTTAATATCAAATTCAAACTCGCTAAGGAAATCTAACCATATCACTTGTCTAGCATTAAGATTTGGTTGGCTGAAAAATTATTTCAATTTTATATGATCGATTACCAAAGTAAATTTTTTTCCTAATAGGTAGTGTCTCCACATATTTAGAGCATGTATTACAATATCCAACTTTAAATCATACATTTCATAATTCTTTTCATATTTTTTCAACTTCCTAGACTCATAAGCTAACACTGAATATTCTTGCATCAAAACCAACCCTAATCCTTCCAAACATGAATTTATGAAAACAGTAAATTCTTTATTTGGGTCTGCAATTTTTAGAATAGGGGTCACTATAAGTACGTGTTTCAATTGATCAAAACTGTCTTGACATTTGGTTTTCCACTAAAACCTTGTTCCTTTATTTTGTAAGGATGTAATAGGGTAGGCCAATTTAGAGAATCCTTCTATAAACCTCTGGTAATACCCCATGATTCCCATAAATTAGCAGACAACTGACACATCCTTAGGTATGGTCCAATTTAATATAGCCCTAACCTTCTCAAGATCAACAGAGAATCCCTCCTTTCAAATAACTTGACTGAAATACTATAGTATGTCTTTATGAAACTCACATTTGCTAAATTTAGCATATAGCTGATGTTCTCTTGAAGTTTTCAACACTAATTTAAAATGTTCCTTGTGTTATTCTTCATTATTAGAATACGCTAGAATTTCATCTATAAATACCATCATAAATTTATCGAGGTACTTATTTAGTACGTTGTTCATTAAGCACATCATGTTTTTTAGTGTACTAGTAAGACCAAATGGTAACACTACAAATTTGTAGTGACCATAACTAGTCTGAAAAGTCGTCTTATCAATATGTTAATCTTTTATTCTAAACCACTGATACCCTGTACTTAAGCCAATTTTTGAAAATATTGTTTCTTCCCAGAATTTATCGAAAAAATCATCAATATGGGGCAACAGGTATTTATTTTTGATGGTTCACTTGTTTAATTGTCAATCATCAATACACATTCTAAACATGTCATCTTTTTTCTCGAAAAATAACACAGGAGGTCCCCCATGGTGAGATAGTGGGTCTAATATATCCTTTATCTAATAGTTCTTGTAACTGTATCTTCAATTCTTATAGCTGAGGTTCAGTCATTCTATAAGGAGCTCTAGACACTAGGGTTACACGTAGAACTTGATCGATGGAGAAATCTATATCTCTATGGGGAGGTAAGCCTTGAATATACTTTGGAAACACATATTGAAACACCTTAATGATAGGAAAAGTCTTCAAACTTTGTTTTTCTAGTTACTGTTCATTTATTTCCACATGAACCTCATATATATGAAACCCTTTCCTTATACTCCTTTTTGACTTGTAAATATGAAATTTGTCTGGTTGTTATTGGTTTTGGTATGCCTTTAATTAATAGGATTTCTTCCATATTGAATCATACAAGTTACTATTTTTCCTAAATATTTTATAACAACTCTCTATTCCTGTAACCACTCCATGCCTATCAACACATCATAGGACCATAAAGGGAGGATAATAAAATTTTCTTATGTGGAACAACCATTTAAGTTAATATGACACTGTCTTACTTGACTAGTTACCCTCGTTTTTGTGTTTGTGCCTAATTGTACTAACCATGCAATCTTAAAATTTTCAACTTTTAGTTTCCATTTCTCCACATTTTGAGTAGTAATGCAGCCTAAACTATCCCCTAGATCAATCAAAACAAAAATAGATTGGATACCATTTTTTCAGATTCAATTGCATGAAGTAAGTCATTAATCTATGACCATTTCCATGAGAGGTAGTCGTAACTGACTAATTTTCTCATGATTTTTGAATATTCCACTTAGCACTCATTGCATCAAGTGATGCTCACAGGGGTGATGAAGTGGGATTGAAACTACTGAAATGAATCACATAGCGTCAGTCATCACTTCCGGGGGTTGCACCCAGTAACCAGGAATTCCCAGGAGGTCACCCATCCCAGAACACCTCTAGCTCAAGCGCACTTAATTCTAGAGTTTTCCCCACAACAAAGCCCACGTAGCTTGCTACCCCATTTTCAATTAAAACAAAAATATATTGGTTTGAAATTGTACCTTCAATTTTGATCATAATGGATAGGTGTTCTACCTACCGATCTTCTAATGTTTCACTTATTCTTGTAATTTTTCTCGCAATATTATTCACTATAGTTTCTTCATGAAAAAATTGAATTTTTTTACTAGATCTAGGGTTATGCGGACAATCCCTTAAAAAATGTGTTATGAAACCAGCTCCAAAAATAGAAGAAAAGAGAGATCAACGCCTTAGAAATAAGCCAATTTAAGAGGACAACCTCCTTTAGATTACATAAATGAACAATTATTGGATGATACAAATTAAAAAACCTCCTTCTATATATAGGAGTCCATGGGGTCACAATATAATCCTATCCGACCTAACTATAATAATGTAAGGGCACAATAATAATAATATGGGGGTTACAGGGGTGCAACAATAAAAATAAGGGTGTTACACTAACAACAATAAGGGACTACACTAGTAATATAGGGACCTAACATGCCCCTCTCCTTCAAAAAAGTTTTTTTTGTCAATGCTTCAGTAGCTTTGGATGCTTTGTATAAAATTTTCATCCTGCCATGTAGAATATTTAGTGGGTAAGTTCTTCCACTTGATGAGATACTCTGTAATTGATCCATTTCATAGCTGTCGATTTCTTGTTTCCGTGACTGCTTCAGGTTCCAATATTATTTTTCCTTCCTCATCGAGTTCTAGAAATAATGTTTGAACTGGAAGTTTTTCACCTATAACCTTTTTTAAGCATGAAACATGGAAAACTTGATGCACTCGCGAAGAAGCAAGAAACTCTAATTTTTATGCCATAGTACCAATATTTTGCAACACCTTGTAAGGACCATAGTACTTTGGTGATAATTTATTATCCTTATTAGCTTGCTTGAGGGAAATTTTTTTATAGTTGTAGCTGTAAAAATACCCAGTCTCCTACCTCAAAATTTTTTTCGTTGCGATATTAATCTACTTGTTGTTTCATTCGATTTTATGCCAAATTTAGGTTATCCTTTAAGAGTTGGAGAACTTGTTTTTGATGCTCGATGTGATCTTCCACTGCTTCAACCTTGGAACTTTCTCTTAAAGATGATGTGATGGATGGTGGATGATATCCATAAAGTGCCATAAATCAGGTCATTTTTGCTGTAGTATGGAAGGAAATGTTATACCACCATTCAACTAGAGGTAAGTACTTGACCCATTGTGTTTGTTTATCAGATACAAAACAAATAATATATCCTTCCAAACATTTGTTCACTATCTCAATTTGACCATCGGATTGAGGATGATAAGATGAGATATGAGCTAGTTGAGTACCAAAACAAGAAAATAATTCTGTCCAAAAATTTCCAGTAAAAATGGGATCTCTGTCACTTACCATAATATTTGGATCCCCATGTACATTTGAATTGTTTCCATAAATGCAGTAGATATTTTAGTTGCTTTAAATGGATGAGATAAGGCACAAAAGTGTTCATACTTGGTAATTATATCAACTACCACCATGATGACACTCTTTCCTTCGGACTTAGGTAAACCTATGATAATATACATTGAAATATCCTCCCAACATTGACTTGGAATGGATAAAGGTTGTAGAAGACACATGGTCTTAATTTTCTCAACTTTATTTTGCTAGCAAACCAAACATTCCACCAAAAAAATTTTAATATCATATTTAAGGCCATTCCAAAAAAAATCTTTCTTCACCCTGTGGTAAGTTTTCTAAAATCATGAGTGTCCTCCTAAAGGAGAAGTGAGAAATTCCAAAAGAATATTTTTTTTTTTTAGTTGGGAATTATTACAAATATATAAGCGATCTTTGTACCATAAGGAATCATTTTTCCAACTAAATGTATTAGATATACTAGGATCTTGTTGCAACTTTTGAATGAGTGTCGAAACTTCTTCTTCCATCTTCCATTCATCCATTGCTGCAGTTATCTGGTTGGATAATAGAAATGACACAAAGAAATGCTTCCACATCTTCATCCTTTCTTGAGAGTGCATCTGCAAAAACATCTAGCTTCCCTTTTTTGTAGATGATTTCAAATTCATAAACCAACATCTTTGTGACCCATTTTTGTTGCATTTTTTAGGATAGTATTCTTTACAAAAACTGTTTAAGACTATCATGATCTTTTTTTACCTTGATGTGTCTTCCCATTAGGTAAGGTCGCCATTTCTTTAGTGCATGTAGTATTGCTAACATTTCCTTCTCATAAATATATTTCTGTAAATATTTCCCTTTGATTGGATGACTTTCAAAAGCAATGGGTCTTCCTTCTTACATTAAAACAACACAAATTCCATTTCCCGAGGCATCACATTCCACAATAAAGGTTTTTGTTAAGTCTGGTGTAGCTAAGACCGATGCCAGGCACATTGCCTCTTTAAGGTGTTCAAAGGCCTTAGTTGCTTCAGGAGTCCATGAAAATGAATCTTTCTTCAATAATTTGGTTAGAGGTGCTACTATTCTCCCATAATTCTTAAAAAGCTTAGGATAATACCCTATCAACCTGAGAAATTCTCATAACTACTTTATGGTTGTAGGGACTTTCCATTCTTTAATAGCTTTATTTTTTTTAATGTCTACCGTAACACCCTGATGAGATACAATATGATCCAGATATTCCACCTCTTGCACTCCAAAGAAACATTTGGAGGTTTTTTCATATAATTTTTTCTCCTCAAATAGTTTGAGCACCCTATCAACATGTTGAACATGATCCTCCAAGACCTGTTGTAGATTAGTATATCATCAAAAAATAATAACACAAATTTTCTAAGGAATGGTTTGAAAATGGAATTCATCAACCCTTGAAATGTGGAAGGTGCTTTGATAAGGCCAAAAGGCATGACCAAAAATTCATAATGACCCTCGTGAGTTCGAAATGCTATTCTCAGAATATCTTCAGTCTTCATTCTGATATGATGATATCCTCAAAAAAGATCAAATTGGGTAACATAAATTTCGCCATGTAATTCATCCAATAATTCATCAATCACAAGAATGGGAAATTTATCTTTAATAGTGATCTTATTTAGCTCCCAATAATCTGGAAATTTGCACCATGATCTATCCTTATTGTGCACCAATACTACTGGAGCAGAGAAAGAACTTTGACTAGGTTGAATTATACCAGCCTTTAACATTTATGCAATCATATGTTCAATTTCACCTTTTGGACATAAGGATATCTGTAAGGCCTCATGTTTGGAGTAACAATTCCTAGAATCAAATGAATAGCATGATCATGATCAAGAATAGGAGGGATTCCTTCGAGAGTTTCAAACACCTTGCAATGATTGTGCAAGACTTTTTGGAGATCTGGAGAAATAGATGATTTTAATGTTGGAACTTCTAGTGAGCATAATTGTGCAATTACGTATCATTGTTTTTTCTTTAGAAGGTTTTTCATGAAATTAGAGCTTATTATCTTTCCCGGCTTCCCTACGATACCCTATAATTTGACTTCATTTCCTTTCAAAAAAAAAATCAAGAAAATTCATTGAAAATCAAAGGCTATCGTCCCCAAAAATTGTAACCATTGTACTCCTAGTACAAAATCAGCACCTCCCTTTGGAATGTAAAGCATTGGAACATTCAATACATATTCCCCCATGGTTAGCTTGATACTGTTTCTTTTTTCTAGAGCAATTTATAGTTCATCTGTTTGCAACCATCACTTGAAATTTTGGTGCTAGGTATAGGAAGCAATTCAATTCCTTGGCTACCTTACAATGAATAAAATTATGGCTACTAACCGAATCAATCAACACTATCACATTTTTATTCTTAATATGTCCTTCTATATTGAGAGTTTGAGGAGTGCTAATTCCTGCCAATGCATTACAAAATATCATCAGAATCATTTATTCTTTTTGTAGGGTTGGTTCCTAGTGTATATCCTCTTCATTTGAAGTTTCTTGTTAATTTTCTTCCTCCTCTTCACAATCTTTGTAAAATAATTTCTTCTTAGCACATCTATGACCTTTAGTGTATTTTTTATCACAACTGTAGCAAAGCCCTTTTTCTCTTTTTTCTCCCAATTGTTGTGATCTCAACCTTGTAGGTTTTGGAAGTCTTGGGGTAGAAACACTTCCATATTTATAGATGTGAGTATTAGGCTTCCTAATCACCATAATTTTAGATTCCATTTTTCTTGCCAACCTGAATGCCTTCTCCAATGAATCAAGTTCCCAAAGGCAAACCTCATGTCGGATGTTAACCTTTAAATTCCCTATGAAGACATCAATCATGTATTCCTATGGAATATCATTTACCCTTATATTGAATTTTTGGAAGTCCTCAATATGCTCCACCACTGAACCCTTTTGTTTGAGAATTATCAATTGGCTAAAGAAGTTGTTTCTCTTTGTATCCTCATAATGTTCTATCATTTCCTCCTTAAAAATTTACCAGGTGACAATTTTTTTATGGGAGTAAAGCCATCGATACCATACAAATGTATTTTGTTATAGATATAAAGTTGAAATGCATACCTTTTGTGTGTTTTGCACAATATTGAGATCAAAATATTGATCCATCTGTAGTATCCATCTTATGGGATCCTTTCCATCAAACTTCCTCATATCGATGTTTGGAATATGGTGGGTCTTCCATCCAACATTTGAGTTTATGAAATCATGATTAACATTTATTTTGTTCTCATCATGAGTTTCCCCTACTATCTTTTCATCATTAGGAATGATTTCTTGTATAAACTTTTTCAAGCCTTCCACATCTGCTTTTGTATCATTCTTCATGTCTTGCATTTTTTCTTCCATGTCTTCCATGTCATTCTTAAAACCATCCATCTTAGCTTCCATGCCTTTCTTCAAACCATCCATATTAGCTTCAATGCCCTTCTTCAAACCATCCATATTATCTTCCATTCCCTTCTTCAAACCATCCATCTTAGCTTCACTTCCTTTCTTCAAAACTTCCATTTCATTTTTTGTTTCTCTTTGCGAGAGCGAAATTTGGTTCACTTGCTTTGATATATC
This sequence comes from Pinus albicaulis, assembly GCA_034641835.2. Lineage (NCBI taxonomy): Eukaryota > Viridiplantae > Streptophyta > Pinopsida > Pinales > Pinaceae > Pinus > Pinus albicaulis. Next base: position 1,213,426,619 of record CM076578.1, on the reverse strand, counting down.
ATGTTGCACTTCTTCATCTTCATGAGTCATAGTAGAGTATTATGTGGGCTTAATGGGTGTTGAATTATTTTTGAGGGGTATTTTAGAACCCAATAATGATATCTATGATTCAATATGCCCTTGGAATCACTTCAATCTAGTTTTTCGAACAAGACTTACGCAATTTGAAAAAAAAATACACACCTTTTTCTTGCTTTTGAGGAGCTCTATATTGAAACTGAATTATCCTTTTGATTTAGGATCTTCAATATCTGAAATTTGGTCTGGTAGTAGCCCTCATAATATTCTTTCGAATGCCACATGTATGACCTGATTTGGATGCTTCAAGGCAAAGTTATGCTCAAACTCCCACACTAACCTAATTATGGACTAGTTCAGCAGAGAAAACTTGTACGGAGTTCCACGTGTAACTCTTTCCTCCTTCGGCTCTAAAATGGATACACGAGAAACTATACTCCATGTACATTTGGCCACTTTTTATAGAATTCCAATCTGATACTTAGAGAGAGAAAGAGAGTTTTGACCATTTTCCCAAGGTCACCTCATTTAGATGAAAATTGGGAACTTTCAAAAACCCTAACTTCCACAGATCATATCTCTGAAAATATTGCAAACCAAAATCTCAAATTTTTACAGGAAGTTCCTCAAGATTTTGGCTTCGTGTGATACATATTTCAACTTCTAAACCTTCGTATAAAAAACTTTATAGAAACAATTCCATGATGACCTATTTGGAGCAGCGAAACCCTACAATCCAAAGCTATGATACAAAATGTTATGAAACTAGCTCAAAAAATAGAAGAAAAGAGAGATAAATGCCTTATAAATAATACACTTTGAGGGGGAAACCTCCTTTACATTACATAAATGAACAATTCCTGGATGATACAAATGAAAAAACCTCCTTCTATATATATCAATCCATGGGGTCATAATATAATCGTATCCGACCTAACAATAATAATGTAAGGGAACAATAATAATAATATGGGGGTTACAAGGGTACAACAATAACAATAAGGGGGCTACACTAATAATAATAAGGGACTACAGTAGTAATAGAGGGACTTAACAAAATGAGGTTCATGGCACCCACAACACTTCAACTGTTCCCTCTCCTTGATGACACTAGTCATTTTATTGTTAAACTCTATGTTTTTGGACCCAATTTTAGATTGTACTAGATTGTTTGAATTTACCTTGCCAAATTTATTTTGTTGGTGTTCCCTTTTAAAGTTTTCTAGATAACAAGGTTTTTGCTACTTAAACCCCATTAGATATTTATTTCTATATTTTCTTTGCCAAGGTTTTGAACCTTATTCCCTATCCTTAAACTATTGATAACATAACATGCCTTCCTTCCTACCTCATCCATTGTCTTGGGATTCTCGAGCTCAATCCTTTCTGTATAAGGTGAGGTTAAGAAATTCATAAAATGATGTGCCTTGAATTTATATTCTTTCATATAGGAAACATATCATACCAAATTGGTGAATTTAGCCACAAACACATCCAAAGTTAATTGTCCCAACCTTAACTCATGAAATTCCTTGGTGCAATCATCATAATATCAGTCATTCAGATAACATCATTTGAATTGTTTCTGGAATTACTCCTGGGAAATGGTTTTTTCCTCTAATGTATGCACATTGTTTGCCTCTTCCCACCAGAGAGATGCTCACCTTGCAGCTAATAAATTGTCATTATGGCCTTTAAGTTACTTTCATACTCATAATCCTAAAAATATGTTATCATGTTGAGAAGCCATGCCTCTACATCCTCCTGCTTCTCACCATCAAAAGTAGGGAGATTTATTTTTCTAAATTCCCCTTGTAGTTCCACTTTCTTCTTTCTCTTCTATGTTTTTGGATAATTTCTATCTGAATCACCTCCACTTTTACACTTCTTTGATTATGTCTCTATATTTTTCCTTTTCAGTGCTTCTAGATCTGTGGTTTTATGGCTATATTATTTTTTCATCTCTCGTATCATCCTTTTCTAGTCCTCACTAGTGTTCATTCATTTTTCTCCTGAGATGAACTAAATTTTGCTATAAATTTATGATAATATCCATAAACTGGGATGTTGGTGGGGTACTTCCATTTCCCAACTCAACGTATAATATTCTCCTACAGTTATAGATGGATGGGAATCCTCCATCGTTTTGTAGTCGCATGCTTCACTTGAACACATTTTATTCAAAAAAAACCAAGTATTAGTACTGTATCGCCTAATTTCTTTTTAAATTATGTACATTTCTAAGTATTGTAGTGGTGGTTTTCTCAAGCTCCATTTTGAACTTGGGATATGATACCATTTATCATGACCCTCATTTATACCATAATTTTTCTTCTTTTGTTTATGTTTATTATGTTAGTTGCCTATCTCGTGACATATCTCTCTACTCACTCATAATTTTGAAGATTCCAAATTTCATACTTTACATGGTGACTTATGGGTTCCAAAGTCATATCACTAGGGTTGGCTCATAACAAAAAAATTGTAATATTTTCTATTTGATTTTCCTAATTTGATAACATAGGAATATCATGATATTTTATTTCTTGGGAGGCATACAAACTATTAATATCCTTGGATAAGGAAACCATATCAAATTTATGGTAAATTTTTTGGTGGCTTGGGAATTCTAACCTTTGTATTTGAGTTAGTGGAGGCCACAAATGCATGTTCACATCGTCATCAAATGACTTTCGGTGCATAGGTTGGTGTGAATGGTGGAGATTAATTTCTCTAATACAATGGTGCAAAACCTTCTCCCAACCCTAAACTTACCACCTTGTGTTGTCTCCTTACTAATTTTCTCTCTTTTGAGTCTTCGAATGGTGTCAATATTGTTGGCCTCCGCCGTGAGGGTTTTTGGTTGCTTTCACATCTTTGTTTGGTGGTAGATTGCATGACCATCAAGGTTTAAGGAAATAATCGGTGGTAGACTCATTTCTTCCATAATACTATTCCTTTCTTGATAACTCATCATTTGTTATGTAAAAATAGCCATGCTTTCAAATTTCTTCCTTTAGGTGTTAGCCTCAAACCTATGAAATTCCATAATTGAATCTTGATTTCCTAATTTTTGGATTCCAAACATATTCTATAATTATGAAAATAGTCAAAATTTGGTGCCCTCATACAGCATGAATAATGTTCTAATGGTTCTACACAGTCACATTTTCTTAGGTAATCATTTTCCCCCTTTTTCCCTTTCTATTCTTGTGAAAATAAAATTATACTATTTCTTTTCTCGTATACTTTGTATTATGTTGGTGATTAGGGTGCTAGTCGACCCTTCTTCATTAAATTGTTTCTGTCATTTCAAAACCCAAATATCTCTTATTCGTATCTATGTAATTTTATTTGGATCCTACTTAAGCAGTGTTCCTTCCTGCAAGGAAACACCGGTATCTGTCTTAAGGTTTTTTTTTCTTTGTTTCATTTTCTAGGTCCTTAAAAGTCTTGTTGGGTATATCTATATTCATGACCATCCTAGATGCTAATGAAGTAATGGTTTATGATGTAGGAGGAAAATGTGTGTTGACTCATGGCTATAGTTTAGCATTCTCCATTTTGAATAAGTATTTTTCATTATGATGCTATGATTTATCTCTGGATTTGGGACTTATGACCTTCTTTGTCTTTCCTATTAAATTTTCATGTTTACAAGTAAGAGTGTTGCACGGACACTTATTTTCGGTGTTTTACCTGACCGAGGCATCCCCTGTGACTAATTACAGTCTCTATATTTCAAGTTCAGTCTCCATTAGGTCACTCATGGACATATTCCTATCATCTATGTAATGTGTGGTGCTTGGTTATAACATTGGGACTAGTTGTTTTTGCATCATAGTATTGTTGAAAATTATTTAATTTCTAAAAAAATACTCCTCATTCTATGGTGTTTTCTCTTATATCTATATATATATATATATATATATATATATATATATATATATAGATAGATAGATAGATATTTGAGACCCATGGGTCATATTATACTCCTATGGCCTCACTGATATGTAATTTATTTTTTGTTATGGTTCGTTTCGGTTAATGTACACAACTAGTTTATATCATTTTAATTGTAGCATAGTGAGTCTTTCCTATAGTATATTGTTTTCCATAAGGATTAATGGTTTTTTTACTTCCTAAAGTGCTACATATGCCTTTGTCAATAGCGTTATCTTTGCGGTCCATATAGTTCCTCTATATACCATGTTTCTACCTACCCTTCATCCCTGTTATTCTCATGTTACTTAATGGATCATCGTTTCTAGGATACATCTGTGATGGTTGGTTAATTAGTGTTTATTTCTTTTATCAATCCATATAAAGGTACATCAGGGTGTGCATCTATAGTGGTGATTTCTCTAGACCTCATCATGATAGAAAGTCTGAGATAAATGGGTTTGTAGGTGGCATTCTCTAGTTATTTCATGCTTTATCTTCCTTCCAATTAGGATAATTATTCTACTGATAGTCGATACCAGTATTGTTTTTTTTTTTTTTTTTTTTTTTTTTCGTTTAGACTAATCCTAATCTTTCCATTTTTTCTCCTCCCATCCCACCCACGGGTTTCGAACCGGTGACCTTACATAACGGAGTGCCTTAACAGTGCACCCCATCACCGACTGTTCTACACCACGCGGGCTTCGATACCAGTATTGTTACTCGTCACACCCTGTTTAATAATTTTACTCCATAAAACTTCATGGTTCTTAACATGGTTTCTTCCTAATCAACCTCTATAGATACAGGAAGGTTGGATAGGTATTACCTAGGTATTTTTGGCTTATAACTACTCTGTGGTCAGGACCACGTTGACCATTATATCATATTCTAATGTTCACTATTAATTATTCCTACATTATAATTTCATAGTAGTTCCATTTCTTAACACCCTCCTTACTGAATTTATATCTATGTACCACTTTAGATCCGCATCTACTTTTTTCTATGATGGTATATATATATATATATAAATATACCAAAAAGAAATCATGTATTTTCTGATCCATTCCCTTTATTCTTTTTATCTTTTAGAATTTACATCATAAATATATTAGACTTAGAATCACATAACAATTTATTAATGATGATCATATACCATTACATAGGAATATATTTAACTTCCATCGATTATAAAATCGAAAACTACTTCTATATATATATATATATAATTAGTTTCTCTCTATGGTAACCACTAAATAGATTGTGATGAAAGCATTATGGCGATACACTCTTATAGTGCACATGCTTTTTCTCGTTGGAATGATTTTTTTCATGTTAATAGCTTACCATTTATGGAACGTATTAACAAATTATACGTATATGTTACAACTCTATGTCATTTCCTATTTTTTCTACCATTCCCAAAATTTGAGGGAACCACTGCTACTTAATGCTTCTATAGGATTCCCTCTCTTAAGTGGAAAATATCAGTAGGGAGTGTATCGGTGAGTATAGAATTCCATTCACCTCCCAACATATCTACCTTTTCCCCACCATATATAATGTAGAAATTTATAACAGATTTAATTATCAATCCCTAGGAGGAAAATAATGTTAAGTTATCTCGACATATTCTTAGCAAATTATACGACCAAGATTCTGAATAAAACTAATATTAAAAGATACCCATAAGCTATTTTCAAGCATTCATTATAACAATTGGATACACACAATTTCATTAGCCAATCGAAACTAAATAGAAATAAGTTTAAAAAGATAACGTAAAAAAATTCCTAAACGTAAATGTTTTTCGAATCACAATTGGGAAACACTCTTCCTCTAGAACATGAACTAGATCCACAAGTTCCCCCAAATAGATATCTTCTTGCCTCTTGGAATCAAAAACCCATTTGATTATGAGATCATGTAATTTTATACATTTTCTTCCCTAGAAGATTTCCCTTACTGGCATCATGCTTTGTTGGGTCTACCAACCCACTTCCATAGGCTTTATTTCCTTCCTTTTTTTTTCAAAGAAGGTTTTTTTTTTAAATTTAAAGTCCACATTTCTCTCCTCTGACACTTTGTTCCACTAATTCATGGCATATTTCTTAAGCTAAGTTAGTTAATTGATCCTTCTCTCCCATCTCATTAAATCTTATCGATTGTCTCCTAGGGATTTTTAGGAGTCATTTTTAGGGAATATTTGTTTTGATCGCATCCATAAATTATGGTTTCCAAATTTTGGCAAGAATATATTTACACTAGTGTTTCTTTCCCAAGTAGTTTCCAATTTTTCATTTATTAATAAAATTGTGTTTATTACATCATAGTAATTTTATTGTTCACTTTCGTTTCAACACAACATGGATTTTCAGGCATCATCTCTAAAAATAGTTGAGTCTAAATATAACAAGAAAATGACATAAGAAAAAAGGGGTATTACATATCATACATATGAAAACTATTCAAAACCATAATTTCTTTTTGAATATATATATAATGAGGTATTAAATGAGTGACAAGAGTAATGTATGTTTGGGTTATGAAAAATTCGTCCTATTATACAATGTTAAAGACCATCATCTTAGCTAATTGTTTATGTGATAAAGATGTAAAAATAAATGTAGGTTTCAAGAAATATATTTTGTATATTGAAAAGGACCAACACATGGTATGGTGGATATAATGGTCTAATCCTTAGAATATTTTAAAGAATAAATTAAAGGAATTGTGTTATGTAGACTTTAGGGAAACCTCCCAAATAGGGTAGGATGACATTGGTATGCTTAAATATTTTCTATTGGAGGATAAATAGTCAATTAAGAACAAGAAGCCTTAAAATTTGGTATAAAATATATTAAGACTTCGGATACATATTTAAATATATTGAGAGAGAGACTGTCCTAAATTTGACGAGAATGACAATAGTTATGGAAAGAGTGGATATGTGTGTGTGACTACATGAAAAAAAAATGTGTTGTGGTTGAGGTATATTATAAGGGATATCATAGTTGTAGGTTCCAACATTGGGCCTTTTATGGGTCCTAAAATGAATATTTGTATCTGTGTGACATATAAATAATAATCTAAAAAATGGTTGAAGGAACAATGAAAAACCTTTGTAAGAATGCCTAAAAAGGGTGAGTAGTAGTATGTAAGCTAGAGAAACTCATAGGAAAGGATATAGAAGTAAATCCACTAATATAATTGTTTCTAAAACTTCTAGTGAGAGTCAAACATATGAGATTGAGAAAAGGAAGGTACAATAAATGCTCGTCATGGTACTGCATTGAAGATGCCATGACATAATTTCAAACCATTCATATTTGATAGATTATGAAAAATATGAGATTGGTATTGGGATGTATGTGGTGATAATTTATTGTGAGATTGATATTTATTCACATGGTATTTGTATTTGTAGTTAATGTATCATTCGACACATAGGAGGAGATGAGATTGGATTTGATTCCAAGTGGCAGCTCCTCACTCAAAAAAATTTCTCAACCCAGATACACCAATATGAATTTTTTTCTAATCGTGGACACTTATTACTTGTCTAGAGAATTAAGAGGCTCTCAAAAATGATCTAGTGCAACTCATGAAATATCTGCATGCACAATTCCAAAGACTAAGGTTGATATTAATATATGAAAATGTAGAAAAATTGTTAGGAAATGTATTGGTAGGGGACAAAGTAGTGAATTTGGTATTTTATTGTGAGGTTCTTCCATTTAAATATAGTAATAATATAAGTGCTCAAAATATATTAGTTGTTGATAACAAAAATATTATATTCTCAACAACCATAAAAACAAATCATACAAATCTAAATCAAGAGGATATTTTTTAAATATATGAAAGTGTTACGAAAAGTCAACTGTTGGAAACCAACTGAAGCCTAAGAATGATGATAGTATTGAATTAGCAAGAAGGAAGTCAGGAAAGAACAAGAAAACTATCACCTAAATCACCATTAATGATGACTAAGAACCATAAAATTTAAGATGTTGAAGCCTGAACTTTGAGGAAACTATCAGGTATAGATTTTGCAACAAAATCTATACTCATATCTAAAAGGAAATGGATTTGGGCATAGATGGATTAGTAGAATAGTTTTAGAAACAACTAATATTGAGTGCACATCCAAAGATATTAATTTTAAGGGTATTACAATATCTTAAAACATATTGAGGTCAAAATATAGGCACTTATTGTAACGAGATAAATTATCCAAACTAGAATACATGTTTGTATGTTTAGGCAACAAATTATCCAAAATAGAATCCCGACATGCATACTAAGACACCAAATTTTGAAAAATCAACAACAAAAACCAGGTGTGATTGTTGAGGTGTGAATTGCTAAAGAAATCGTTCATATATGTTTTAGTTTTTTAGTCAATAAAAGGTTGTAAAAAAATTTCTATATGCATGAACAAGAACTATGCAACAAACGTAACCATTAAATTTAGCTTTTAATATATAATTTTTATTTACAACAATAAAATTCACAAAAATTTTCACTTTTTGTGTTAATATTGTTTGCCACATATAAATATTAACACAAAAGTTCAATATGTTGAATGGAAAATTTTGTAGAAGATGTTAGGCACAAGTATGAACACAACATGGAAGTGTAATTGCAATTCTTAGAGAATATCAAAAACAACATAATGAAGGAAAGACACTTACAATAGTAAAGACTTTTGAGAAATAAAGTTTGAACATCTTGTGGTAGGAGATTTTGAGCAATAGAATTTGGCAATGTGTCTTAAGGTAGAATATTTTTAGCAACAAAAATTTGGGAATTTTCCATGAAGTAGAGTATCCTACAACATAGAATTTATGCACATCTCAAGGAAATAAATTCTCCACGATAGAATTTTTGTGTGTATCGCAAGGAAAAAATATTTCAAAAAAATATGGGCATAATTAAGAGGTATCGAATTAATAAAAACGTTGAAAAATATATGGAAATTGAGGCAACAAAATCTAATACAAATCCAAAAGATGAGTTGCAAAAGAAACCAAATGTGTACAATTCTTCACCTAAGGACATTAATAAAATTATCTTATCGTATCTATCATATATTATTGGTGAGAATATTGAGACTGGTTTGAAAATTTTAATGTAATATAATTTGTGTATGAAAAAATTGGAAATATTCTGACAACTTAGTTTTGTATTGAGTTGTTGGGTTGATACCGGAAAATATAAAATCATAGCAAATACTTGTTCAAGTAGAAAGAATATGAAGAAAATAAGTCTCCCTTTTCAAAGTATATGAAAATGTAATTTATTTAGTTCCGTTTGTTACTGAAATGATTGCATTAAAAAAAAATGAGAATAAATTTGTTGAAGGTAGAATTTTGATAGTTCATTGTAAGATTGATGACAATTTAAGTGAGTAGTTGTAATGGAACTCTTAATTATTTTCTAAAACAGGAGAACTTAGGATCTGTAATCACCATAGTAATTCTCAGGTTGTGGGATGGGGATTTTTGTAGTTAAGAACACCAGGGGTAACCAAGAACCACTTTTGGAATTCAGGATCTAGCCTTCCTGAGCTCCGGAGAGGGATCTCTCCTAAATATTTAGCTTTGTTTTGGTAAAGGGTTTTAGTCTAGCTATGAGTGAGAAATAGGACTGATTTTATAATTGTGGGAGGAATAAAAATTATTTCAAGGTAAACCAAATGGATCTACCAAAACATTGGGAAATGGAGTCAACTCTCTAGGCAAGCAGGGCTAGGAAATAAGACTTAAAGATGCAAATGTAACAAGGGAAGGATAGATGACCTTCTAAGGCTTTGAATAGGTTTTTAGGATGGAATGGGTGAAATCTGAACAAAAGGGCACTTAAGAATCCTTAAGTTACAGATAAGAGGATTTGAAGGAGGATCAAACTGTGACCTAGAGAAATTAAGAATTCTATGGTCCAGTTATCAAGCAGAAAACACTAAAATGCCAACTAGTTTAAAATGGAGAGCTTATTATCACTAATTCTGTTTAATTTCTCCTTAATTGATCATTACATAATAGAAACACATCAAATGAATGTTTTTAAACTTAAAAGAATAACACTGAAAATAGGAAAAAATATGAGACTTATCTTGTCACCATGAGAATCCTTAGTTATGATGTCTATAAACTTGTTTCCAGAATGCTGCTTCGCTAATTGACTCACACCAACTTCAATATGTCCAGCAAAATCACTATAATTGTCTTGAGAAATTTTATTCAACACTAAATACTTTGAATTAAGAAGTATTTATACACAAAAATTGTTTACAAAATATCTCAGAAATTGAGATAATTTTTTAAAGAAAAATAGGAAAAAGAGCATAAGAAGAGGGACAACAGCAAAATAGTTTGCAAGCTGTCCTCTTTTACAAGGAAAAATAGAACTGTTTTATGTTATCTAAACTGATTTTTGATGTGTTGTGAGCATTTGCTGGAAATAAGTACATCTTCTCATGGATGGTAGCTTTTGGAATACTCTTTCTTTTCATCTTCTGCTCTGATACTATTTATCTTTGCTTTTTTCACTGTTTTCACGTAATACAATAAAATGAATGTTAAAGAATACCAGATTTCATCGATACACTTTGACCCCGACACACTTTGAATAACCGATTTTTTTTTACCTATAAGGTGCAATAGTAAAATATGAGCTTTCATAATTTTCCTTGCCCTTTATCTATCAAATTCTACAAATAAATCTGACTCTGCCATCGTTTATAAGATCTTCATATCTTCTACCCCCCCCGTAACTTTCATCAAAGATTCGTATATTTGAAAAGTTAGGCTTTACAAGAACATGCTTGATTAACTTTTCCAAAAAAAAAGGTTTTAAAAATAATAAAGAAGTACTCTTCACTGGGTGATCCTTGTAAAATGGTTTTTAAATGTTTCAGCATGAGCTCTCGATTTCTTTCCATCATAATCTTTCTGTGTAGGCTGTGACTGTCATTTAATGCATGAATGTCTGGCAAACCTGCTTCTGATAATACTTTGTATTTGGCCCAAAATCTTGAGATGGCCGAGTTCATATCTTTACATCTGTCTTCCAAATTATTCATCATATTTCTTTTATTTAAAACTTTTTTAATTTGAAGAATGGCCTCTGTTCTATCAGGAATTTTCAACTCTTCTAACACTTCCCTGTTTTTGCTGTTCAAAAATGCTATGAGTTGAACTTCTTGAGGTGGCTTATTTTCAATCTCTTTCTTGGTTTTATCAATTTCTGCATTTTCATCCTGTAGTAACTCTTTCTGCTCATAAATTATTTGAATTGAAGGCCATTGAGAGTGAATGCCTTCAATGATTTTTTTCCATAAATGATTTTTTATATATGAAACCTAATCTGTAAGATTCACTTGTGCTTGAAAATTTCTCACATGTTCTTGCAATATATCAGCTCTCTGCTCATGCCCTTTGGAAGTAATCAAGGAATCTCTTTTGGAAGTTTCTAGATTTTTAATAGTGCCTTTCAAACTAAGTATTTCTTTCTCTTTAATTGACATATCTTCCATGGCTCGGATTATGGCAGCTTTGTCTTGTATTTTGTTTACATGTGAGGTTGAGGAAGAAGAGGCAGAGATTTCATGAGAAGTTATGGGAACTTCAGTTTCCAGTACTCCTTCTGGTGCCAAGTGTTTTTCCAATGTAGATGGAACATTTGTGCTTACAGTTGGGATCACTATAGGAATGACAACCTGTTGAGATTTCTTCAGTTTTTCACTTTCTTGCATGAAAGCTTCTGTTTGGTTTTCCATTTCTTTTATCTAACCTGTGATTTTAAGAACAAGTTGTTTCAATTCATCATTCTTTATTTTCTGTTGAAGAATTTCTTTTTCCTGAGAATTTTCACTTTGAGGCAATTTTAGCTGTTTTCTGAGGGCAGCTATATCTTCATTTTTTTGTTTAATTAAAGCCTTTGCAACTTCCATGTTAGCAGGATTAGCTCTTGCTTCAATCACCAAGTCTTCTATTGCTTTGATCTTCAAATTGTTGGCATATAGTGAGGCTTTATCTAATTTCATTTGAGTTTGAAGATTTATCAATGTTTTATCAAGCCTGATACAATTCATAGTTTTAATGACTATCTTAGAATATAACAACTCTATGTTGCTTCTATGAAATTCTATTTGGTCCAATTCATGGACAGCATCTGCATCAACTTCAAGATCTGTTTTTGAATAATTTGCAATAGATTTTGGATCAATCACTGTAGGCTTGAGAAATGACATCACTAATTTATTAGAAGAATAATCAAAAGCCGAAAGGAGTCTATCCTTATTCCCAGGATTTTCTTTGAGAAACTTGGAATATGCTTCATTCTTTATTTCTTCATTCTTTTCTTCGATTTTCATGAACCTGGTTTGAGTGTCTAACTTTGTATTGTCAGGTTCTTTAGAGGAAGAGGGCATATCAACTTTGGATTGTTTATCCACCATGATTGTATCTTTCTGCTGGGCTCCAATTTGAACATTTTGAAGCTCTTTGAGAGTTTCAGTTACTATCCTTGTAGCTTCATCATAAATTTCATGACCATTGTTATCTTCAGCATTGATGACTTTGTCCCTTTCTTCATTGGTCAATTTACTTTTCTTATTATAGGGAATTCTGAATCTTTTGTCTTAAATAGTTTCAGCAGTGAAATTATCTTCCCTTTTGCTTCTCTTATGAAGAATGTCTGATTCTTTATTCACTATCAATACCTATGTTTGATCAACCTGATTACCTTTGCCACTGTTTCCCTGCATTTCCTGTGAATCATCATCAAATAGAGTGTTTGGCTCCCATTCAAGTTTATTGGTATACTTTTCAATTTGGAGCTTGGGATCATGCAAGAAGATAGACAACTTGCATTTCACTCTCATCGTGCTTAAAATACCTTGTGGATCATAATTCCACATAAAACTATATGGGAATTTATACTCTTTTAACTTGACATTAATTTCATTGGCTGCTTCTCTGTTATTCATAATAAATGGCCCAATTTATTTTTTAGCCTAAACTAAGTCTTTTTCCTAGAAGCTATGAAATTAATTTCATCTGCATTCAATCGCTGCCTGAAATATTCAAAACCCAATATTCTTGTTGTAACAAATATTGGTAGTTTATATGGGGCCAGGAGTGCTCCATATACTCTGATTTCTGTGTAAATTTTGTATAAATACCAATCCCCTATTTTACAGCTCTCAGATAGATGCAGAATTCTCTTTGTCTCTTCATTGATTCTAGGGGTATGTTCTTTATTCAATAGATTCATAGAAGGCACTAAAAACAGGTCATTAAAATCTGCAAAGCTATATTCTCTATTCCATTTTCTCAGAATTGATGGACAAAATACAATTGAAAGAACATTTCCTTTTGGATCTACCTTCTGAAATTCAATGGGAAATTTGTCTGCTTGATAATACAAAAGGAGGTGAAGTGGACATGAGGTATATCTAAAGACTCCTTCTTTTGACAATCTAGATAACTAATAATACACATTTTCTGCAATGAATTTAGCAAAATTGTACACAATGGATGGTGACTGGACAGGGTTCAGAGCTGACGAAAAACGTAAGATAGCCACATCAGTGAATACATCACTGGTGTATCCCAGTATGAATGATATCATGTAGAAAATTTGTCTGGTTTCATCTAGAAAATCAAAGGTATCAAATGGAGGATTAATATTGCGGATATCAACTTGCTTGGGACAAAAATTCTGGAAGACTTTGGACTTAGAAGCAAAATCAAGCTCTAGGTAATTTTGAGTTAACTCCTCTATGGAAAATGAAGCAGCATTGGGATCAAGGTTCAGTTGCAGCATAGATTTTATAGATTCTTCATTGATGTAAAATAAGACCTCTCTATCTTTATTCACAATGCACCTTTGGTCTGGAAGATAATAGGACTGACACAATATGACAAAATCAGGGGATGAATGAGTTTGAGGAACAATGTATTTTGGAAAATTGGAATCCCAGACTAGTATATCTTTGTCATATTTCTCTACTAATTTACCAAAAGACCAATTATATACATCAAGCAAATTGAACTCTAATGAACGGTCCATTATTCTGTAGTCAAGGTCAACCAAAGGGCTATTTTCTTGTGAGATAAGCAAAGGTTGAGTAGGCCTGACAACTTCTGTTGAATCAACATTGAGTACAGGGGTAGGTTTATAAATTTTAGAAGATTTAGGCTGAGGAATTTTAGCAGAGGGTTTCTTTTGAGGCTTTGGACCTCCTGCTTTAGGGGTTACTTGTTTCTTTGTCATTTTTTAATTGAGCATAGAAAGCTTAGACTGTTTGATAGAGTTATTTTGTTGGAAACAAGGGCTTCTTGGATAATTTCTCTGGTAAAATAGGGTTCTGAGCAGGCTTATGGATTGAAAGAGGGTTTTAATGCTCAGAAAGTAGATTATGAACAATTCGAGCAATGAAAATGCCCAAGGTTTGTAAAAAATAGAAATGAAGGATCCTAGGGAGATTTTGACAGAGTTTCCCCTGTACTATGGAAGTTTTCTGCAATTTCTATATGGGAAATTCAAACAATTACAGGAAATAGCAGGAAATTTGGTGCTTTTTCTTTAGAATTTGAAGTTCAGTAGACAAATTTTAACGAAAAATATCTTAAAATAGGTATAATCGTGGTTGAAGACATTTCGTAGTTCCGCATAGTCTTCAATTCTGCAAAATTGGCCTTTCAGAGGGTAATGGCGCACTTCGTGGTTGAAATGCAGGGCAACTGGCTCGAAAATGGCGCTGGTAGGTTTTAAAATGATGAAAAGGCTCTGCACAGGTTCTGAGGGTGTTATGGTGCACAAATGGTGAAATTTTGATGATAATAGGCTTAGCAGAAGGTTCATAGGTTTAAAGCGCCAGAAGGTGAAATGTTCAATGAAAATTATAATTTTAATGTATTAAACCATAGTTAAACTATAGCTAAATTACATTAAACAAAGGTTTAAGCAGGAGTGGTTTTGGAATACCACTTGGTGGTATTCGCGCGACTCAAAGGCTGTAAGTGGTAAATAGCTTTTCGAATGTGATCCAATAGAACTGTGACACATTAACGCATGGTGGTTTGGGAAAACCACCCATATCACGCGACTTTTCTAAAAAATATGTCGATTAATTTACAGGCGTGAAAATGCATTGTCGCCATCGGATATGGCTTTGGGAAGAAAACGATCAGGATTAAAAGGGAAGGTGCAGGGAAAGATCATTTATCGGGTTCACTTTGGGCCATAGATCTTGGAAATAAAAGAAGATCGGACGATTGTTATTAAGCGTGATGGGAAGGGATAAAAATACATTGATCTATCACGTAGATTTCCATTCGTTGGATCAAACGGGATTTAGGGATCAGAGGGTTGAAAATCAATCCGATGGGAAAAGGGTGTTTTATGGGTTTTATTCATGAAACATGACTTTTCCTAATGGAAAAGGTGATTGGGAGGGTTTCAAGAGGGTTTTAACTAGAGTAAAGAATTGGGGGGATATATATAAGGATTTAGCTCTAGTTATGGTTTTAACCTCGGTTAAAGCGAATCGAGAGAGAAGCAAAGTGATAGTTTAACCTTAGGTTAGGGAGTCGGGGAAGGGATAATATACAAGGAGAATGGGGTTTATTTCCATTGAAAATAAAACTTCGAGGAATTTTTGTTTAAAACACATATAACATATGTTTTAAAAGATTTTTTCGAATATATTTTTATTACACGGTTAATTAAACCAGGTTGATTTAATTACCATAAGGGAAGGATTATACAAAAAGGTATATTTTAGCCAAAGGGGGTTATAATGTAGGTTTTTATTAAACATGTGGGAATTATAAACTTCGGCTAAAATTATAATAAGTGGGGTTTTGGGTTATTTATATAAAAAGGAGTTATATATAATAGGAGAAGGTTATTTCTATAGGCATTTAATATATAAATTAGAGTTAATATGAAAATAGGAGATGGGATACTCAAAACACATAAACGTAACAAATAAAGTGAATTACAAAAGATAATTTGCATTGATCTTATCACTTAACTTATGATACAATGTTATTTTCAAGGCTTAATGTTTTTAAATGATGTAGGAAGTTAATAAAATGGAAATTATAATGCCTTTAAGTAAAAATGGTGTTTTACTTAGGATTATTCAAGGGGATGAATGCATGAATGGTAATGTAGTGATTTTTGGGATTAATATAGACATTCACACTTTCAACTAATCAGTCATAGAGCCTTGGTCGGGTCCCAACAAAAGTAAAGGAAACGCCTTGAGCCTTTCTGACTGATAGTTTAGAATGTTTCATGAATATGGGAGAGGGAAGTTAGTTACTTTGAAGCCCATGATGAATGATATTTACATTGAGATTTTTTCACCTTCTTCTACCTACCCAGCTTGCCATACTAACATTTTTTCTTCCTTTGTAGTAAGGTGCATTTATGCTAGCAACCTTCAGAGCATTATTCTTTCTGAAAACAAGTAAATATATCTAATTCTACACTTATTTCATCCATGAATCCAGATTAAACTATTGGATTCATTTATTTTTCTACCTAACTACTTAATTGTCATGATTAAGCAGTATGAAAACTCATTATTCTCTATCTACAACAAGTGAAATTGAAACAATGATAAGTTAAGATTAAATTTTTTAACTCATCATGGACTATGGCATTTATTGACACTCTGCCACATTCAAAAAAGTAGTGGCATTTATGCTTTCTCACTTTCATGTTTTATTCATTTTTATTTTGGGATCTTATATTTTTCTAAGTTCTTTGATTATTCTTTTAGGAACTTTTACCCTCTTTTTGATTTTTCAATTTTTTGATTTTTTACAAAATATGTGAATACAACTTGCAAAAGGCAAAGTCTGTACAGATTTACAAGATTATCAATAGCCAAGTCAAATTATGACCCCTATATTATAGGTTGCTAACATCGGCTTCACTTGGGGATGGATTTTCCTTGTGGAATGCCAAGAACTCTGAGATTAGTAGCCTTATCCATTGACCTTGGTGATCCTCTAAATGTCTTTTTTTTCCTGCAACAATCATATTTATGATATCTTATACTGCAAAGCTGAGGGCCTTCTCTTCGAGCTTCAAATTTGTAGATAATATATCCAATCCAATCTACACTCTGACTATGAATATTTAGACTGATGAAGTAAATAAATGTAACTGTTAAGTGACTTGTGAGGGATAGTAATGTTTCAACATCCTTCCATTTACTGGTCCTTCTTGAAGCTCTGTACCATCCAAATTCCTAATAAAAAAGGAATTGTTTCCTTTGTAACCATATATTACATAGGGTCCTTGCCATAGAAATTCAAACTTCCCATGTTTACCTTTATCCTATCTTCTTGCATCCCATCTTAAAACTTGATCTCCTATGAAAAACTCATCTTCCTTAACTGTTTTATCAAAAATCTTTCTGATCTTGTCCTGTAAAACTTATGACTTTTCATAAACTTCATCTCTGGTTTGTTGAAGGTGTATGGTCTCATTGATTCTTCTTTGAATGTCATTAGTTTCTACCAATGATTCCTGGATAATCTTCATGACTGGGACACCCAAGGAAAAAGGAAAAACTGCATCTGTACCATAAACAATTTGATACGGTGAAGTTCCTATGGAATTTTTTGTAGTAAGCCTGTCAGCCCAAAGGGCATAGATCAGCTTCTTGTTCCATGTCTTTTTATTATCTTGGATTAGTTTTTTGATGATGTTGACTAAAATTTTATTTGAGGATTCGGCCAGACCATTACCTTAGGGGTAGTATGTTGTGGAATGACCTAAGGTAAAATGGTATTTATGGTAGAAAGCAATCATCTTCTTAGATTTGAAAGCAACAGTATTGTCTGTGATAATTTTGTGTGGGCATCCAAATCTGGACAAAATATTACTTTCTATGAATGAGATAATAACTGAGTTTATAGCTTGCCTAGTGGGAATTGCTTCAATCCACTTATTCAAGTAATCAGTAGTAGCTAGAATCCATTTGTGTTGACTTGAAGATGGAGGATGAATTTCACCTATGAAGTCTAACCCACATAGTTGAAATGGTTTTTCAGTGGATATTGGTTTCAGAGGTAATGGTAACAGTTTATTTTTACCTTCGAAGATCTGGCATTGATGGCAAGAGGTAACAAAATTTTTAACATCTGAAAATAAAGATGGCCAGTAAAAACCAGCTCTAAGTATTTTATCAGCTGTGCTCTTCTAGTATAGATGGCCACCACAGTCACCTGCATGAAATTCTTCAAGGATCTTGTCAGCCCCAAATTTCAATAAAAAATTAAGTAAAATTCTAGTACTTTCTCTCCAATACAGTGCATTATTTAATATACAGAATCTCATTGATTTTTGCTTGATAAATCTTGCCTTGGTTTTGGTCAGTCTAGGAGGAGCTTGTAAGTTTGTCAGTACAAAGATTATATCAGAGTACCAGGGTGAGTCTTGATAGGCATCATTGATCGATGGAGTCGCCATCTCCTCCTATTCATCTGCTTGTGCAATGAAATTAATATCTAAGGCATTGCAATTTGATTCAGCCATCAGTCTGGCTAAACCCTGTCCTTTAATGAGTTTAGTTGATTTAATTTCCAGGTCATATTCAAGTATTGTGGCTATCCACTTTCCTCTCCTACTGTAATATCATCCAAATAAATGACTAAAAACTCATGGATTTCCTTGGCAAAAGCAATATCCATGGCCCTTTGAAATGTAGCTCCTACATTTTTTAACCCAAAAAGGCATTTTCACATACATGAAAGTGCCCCGTGGAGTAGTAATTGTAGTTTTGGTTTGGTCATCTTTGTGAACTAGAATCTAATTGTAACCAGAGAAACCATCCAATAAAAAGATTCTAGAAGAACCTACTACCCTCTATAAAATATGGTCCATTTTTGGCAAGGGGTAGTTATCCTTCAAGGATGCTTTATTAATATTCCTAAAGTCTATGCACAGTCTAATTTCTCCTGTCTTTTTTCTGGTTGGCATTAAATTAGATATCCAGTCAGAAAATCTGACTGGTGCAATTATATGTGAATCAAACATTCTTTTGACTTCTTTTTCGATTAGTGGTAACAAAACTAGATTAATCCTTCTGAGCTTCTGTTTAAAAGGTTTTTTGTTTTCTTTTAAAGGAATTTTATGTTGAATAATGTCTGTGTTCTAATTTTTTAGGCCTTCAGAGCTCCATGCAAAGACATATTGAAATTCTTTTAAAAGTTCAATGTATTTATCCCTTTCATCTGATGATAAGGATTTGGATAGTTTGATTATTCTTGGTTTATCATCTGTCCCTAAGTTATATTCTTCTATGTCAAACTTAACTGGCTCCATTTTTGGCCTTATGGGCACATCATTAGAGTCAAATAAATATTCTAGAGGGGTTAAACCTCTAGGTAAAATTTTATTCTTTAAATCAATCAAATCTATTTCATCTTCAATCAATTCCTATATTTCTATTTTTTCCATTTCATCAATGTCACTTTGAGTAAAAATAGTAGGCTTTTCAAACTTATGTACATCTAAATTATCTAAATCATCTATTTGACAGAAATTTAAATCTATATCACAAGGTGAATCTATGTTACAGTTGTTATCGATTTGACAGTTTTGAAATTCATGTTCATTATTCAAGAAGTGATAAATTTGTTGATCCTATAAAAAAAATTTCCAATATTTCACATTATCAGGAACAATAGGCCTATATTTAATCTCAGTAGTGTAATTTTTCAATGGTGAAAAAGGAATTTTACAACTGCTGGAAAAATTTGGTAAGCAATAGGCCTGTATGTTTTGATCTCGAGGGATGACAGCAAAATTACCTTCTAACAATTCTTCAAGCAGTTCCAATACTGTTTCTCTATATCTTGCAAGTCTGGGGTTGTGAACTGAATACTCTGCATTGATTTGTTTTATAACTAGTTCAGAATCACCCAAAACCATTATTATTTTTCCTCCCTTTTTCTAATAATTTGCAGGCCTAAAATTAAAGCTTCATATTCAGCCATGTTATTGGTGCATTTGAAGTTTAATATAAAATCATGCCCTTTAGAATGACTTGTTTCAATGTTTGTAATCCAAACACCAGCTCTAGCTCCAAACTTATTAACAAATCCATCAAAATATAAATGCAACAAAACTTCATGACCAATATAATCATCCATGATTTTAAGTTTTTTATCAATAAGTTCAGCTGGATTTTCATTCTGGTCAGAGTTACTGAGAATAAAAGAATCCAGATCAGTGGGAGTAGCATAAATTGGATAATCTGTAGGTCTGTCTACACTACTAGTCATGTACTTCATCAAGGTTTCTCTATAAAGCTTCTTAGGCTATCCAAACACAGAGATAGTAGCATAACTCATATCCAGTTGTATAGATCCCTGCAGCTTTTCTCCCCATGAGCGAGAAAGAAGCATTCCATATTTTGGTGGGATGTCAGCTACTACAACGTCCATGATCATACTCTTACCAGGATACTGGACTAGGTTAACACAAAAATCTTTAATCAAACCAATACATTGGACTTTGGATGAATAAAAAGAGAACAGGTCCTTATAGGGTCTGTTTATGTCTAGATTAATAGTTTCCATTATAGCTTTAGGCATTCAATTGTGGGAAGCTCCAGTATCTAACATAGTATTGTGTAATATTTGGTCATGTACAGTAAGACTTAAATAAAATGGGGGTACCGACCCATCTGAATGCTTTACATCTACATTGGGACCAAAAATCAATTCATGCCTATCTTCATTCATGTTAATTGTATCTTCATTCTGATTCACATTCAATGCATCAGAAATACTAGATCTATATAAATTATTTTTAGCTAGTTCTACCAAGGGAACAACTATTTTCAATTTGGATATTTCAGACTGCATATTAAATGTTGGCTAAGATATGATGGTTTGAATCATTTCTTCTTTGGGAACTGTGGTTTGTGATGACTTTTCTTGAGTTTCTATTGTTTTTCCTTTGTTTTGAGCTCTTGTCTTGTCTTTTGTTTGAGTTTCTTGGTTTCTGCTATCCTTAACAGTTTTTTCAGGGGTATTTTGGGGGTTAGCAAAAGTCTTATCAGTCTTATCAGGTTTATGATTTGATATTTTAAAGTCAGTAGGATTCTTTCTTGGCTCAATGACTGTTGTTGAATTGGTGGCTTTGGGAGAATTATCTTTCGAAACATCTTTGGAAGATTGTGCCACCTCGTTAGTAATATCTACAATTTTTGGGCCTTGCTACTTTTTAGGACTGGTTGGATTTGAACTCTGTTTGCTATCTCTAGGAAGAATTTGCAAGAATTTTGATTTAGAAGTATGATTCTCCTTTTTGTTTTGTTCTTGTTGGTTTGGAGCATTAATCTTTATAGCAATTTCATTGGTTTTCTTGCTCCTAAGGTTGTATTGACTGTGAATTTCATTTATTACAAAATCATAACCTTGTTTATAATCATAGGATTCTCCGGATTCAACTTTGAGCAGTTGAAGTTCAAAGAGTTCCTGGTACTCCTGGGTGAGTAAAATGGTATTGTTTTCATCATTCCACATAACAATGTTTATGTCTTCCTCCTCATCAACACTGTTTTGTGAACTTTCTGCAAAGTCTTCTTGGAATGGGGTTCTTATATTTTGATCAGGGCAAGGTTCCTTACCTTTCCCAGGGTTGGTGTTTTTCTTGTAATTAGGATTCCAAATCTGGGATTGATTGTCCCATTGTGGTTTCTTTTCGATTTGATCCAGTCTATCAACTACTTTTTCTAGTGCTTTAATAATGAAATCAAACTTAATATCTAAGTGAGATGCTTCTTCTTTAATAGTAACCCTTTTTTCATTTATCATTCTGGCCTTCTTTGCAAGTATGTTTATTTCTACACCTACAATGTTTTGTTGCATTTTCTCTAAAGTATTTGCATCACTTTCCCTAATTTGGTAAGCCATGTCTACATCAAAACAATTAGGGAATTTTAGTAGAACGAAATATGGGGTAGGTTTAAGGTCTGCAGGAATGGCATTGTAAACATTGTTATATCTTGTGCAGAAGTCTTGGACAGTTTCATTTGGGGCTCTCTTGAAAGCATCAAATTCAGATAGTATTTTCATAGAGTTCTTCTTTTTCTCCCATTTATTAAGGAAGGCTCTATGGAATGCATCTAGGTCTACTATGCTACCAGCTCCTAAACCTTTAAACCAAGTTTTTACTTCTCCAATTAAGCTCTGAGCAAATAGTCTCATTTGGAAATCAGAATCATCTATCTCATAGACTTCCCAGAAATCATTCATTCTAGTAATATGTTATTGTGGAGTAATCTGTGAAAGATTATCAAATAGTGGAATATCTTTTTGGTAGTTCTGGGGCATGTCATGGAGATTCTGAGGTAAGACCAAGGGAACATATCTGGCTTCCATGGCTTGAATTTTAGCTGAACTGGGAGGTATAGTTGTAGTGATAAGAATAGTGCTGGTTACTTCCATGGATGTACTTGAAGAGCTTGGTAACGGGGATGAAAAAGAATTAGTATGGATAATGATAGCTGTAATGGGTTGGGTAAATGATGGATATACTACTTTGGCCTACAAGGGCAGCTCAGGGATCAATGGATCAGTTAATGAACTAGCAGTGGATGATGGATATGATGAGTAAATGATTCTTTGGGGCAAAGGAAACTCAGGGCTTATGGGCTCTTGAGGTGAACTGACAGAAGAATCAGTAAATGATGTGGCAGCATACAGAGTATAATCTGATGCTAGAAAGATTGTTGTATATAGCTCAGAGACTGGGGGTTTAAATTTATAAAAAAATTTAGCTAACTTAACAGCTTCTTCAATGTCTTTAATTTATGTGACACTTACCCTTTTTACATGAATTTTTCTTTCAGTTTGATCTGATTTAGTAGGAACAGAAATAATTTTGTGTTTTTCACTTACATAAGAAGTAAAAACTAGATCTAAAACAATTTATTTTAAATCTAATTCAAATTTTTTTCTAAATAAATATTTCTCAAAATTTAAGTTAAAATCAATGTTTGATAAGCTTACCAATTCTTTGGGTAAGGAATCAACTCTTCTAAGAGGTATTTCAGTTTCATAACTATTAATTTGTTTTTTCTTCTTTTTTCCTATCTGGTCTGGATTATCTACTACCTCTTGAGGATTAGGATCAGGGTTGGATCTAGTGTAGTAGACTTTCTTGGGAGCCAGAATTTTTATTGGGTAAAATACCCACAACCTTTAAACTCAATATTAAAGTAGAAAAGATATAATTAAAGATCTTCCTTCAAGACTAAACTTAAAACTGGAGACTGGATAGTTCCCCAGCAGAGTCGCCAGTATGTTATCACCCTAGTAATTCTTAGATTGTGGGATGGGGATTTTTGTAGTTAAGAACACCAAGGGTAACCAAGAACTGCTTTGGGAATTTAGGATCTAACCTTCCTGAGCTCCGGAGAGGGATCTCTCCTAAAGATTTAGCTTTGTTTTGGTAAAGGGTTTTAGGCTAGCTATGAGTGAGCAATAGGACTGATTTTAGAAGTGTGGTAGCAATAAAAATTATTTCAAGGTAAACCAGAGGGATCTACCAGAACATTGGGCAATGGAGTCAACTCTCTAGGCAAGTAGGGCTAGGAAATAAGACTTAAAGATGCAAATGTAGTAAGGGCGCAATAGATGACCTTCTAAGGCTTTCAATAGGTTTTGAGGATGGAATGGGTGAAATTTGAACAAAAGGACACTTAATAATCCTTAAGTTACAGATAAGAGGATTTGAAGGAGGGGATCAAACTGGGACCTAGAGAAATTAAGACTTCTATGGTCCGGTTATCAAGCAGAAAACATTAAAATTCCAACTAGTTGAAAACAGAGAGCTTATTATCACTAATTCTATTTAATTTCTCCTTAATTGATCATTACATAATAGAAACACAAAAAATGAATGTTTTTAAACTTAAAAGAATAACACTGAAAACAAGAAAAATTATGAGACTTATCTTGTCACCACTAAAATCCTTAGTTATGATATCTCTAAACTTGTTTCTAGACTATTGCTTCGCTAATTGACTCACACCAACTTCAATATGTCCAGCAAAATGACTATAATTGTCTTGAGAAATTTTATTCCACACTGAATAATTCAAATTATGAAGTATTTATACACAAAAATTGTTTACAAAATATCTTATAAATTGAGATAATGTTTTAAAGAAAAATAGGAAAACGAGCATAAGAAGAGGGACAACAAAAAAACAGTTTGCAAGTTGTCCTCTTTTACAAGGAAAAAGAGAACTGTTTTATCTTATCTAAACTGATTTTTGATGTGCTGATCATTTTCTTGCAATAAGTACATCTTCTCGTGGAGGGTAGCTTGTGGAATACTCTTCCTTTTCATCTTCTACTCTGATACTCTTTATCTCTACTTTTTTCACTATTTCATTGCTGTAATTGAAAATGACCAGCAGTAACAATTAGATGACCCTGATACACTTTGACACTGATTTTTTCACCATAAGGTAAAAGTAAAATATGAGTTTCCAAGTAATTTTCCTATCGTTTATCTATCAAATTCATAGCAGATCTGTGAATTCTTGCCACTGTTCAGCAGTGGGGATCTTCATATTCTTCAATTTCCTGTAACTTTCATCAGCTTCTGTATATTTGACAAAGTTAGGCTCTACAATGAACATATGCTTGATTTCATTTTAAAAAAAGAATAGGTTTTCAAAATATTGAAGAAGTACTTTGCCACTTGGTGATCCTTGTGGCAATGGTTGTTTAGCTTGCTATTTAGCATGAGCTCTGATTTTCTAATCATAATCTTTTTGTGGCATCAATTTTTCATTTAATGCATGAATGTCTAGAAAACTTGCTTCTGATATTACTTTGTACTTGGCCCAAAATCTTGAGATGGCCAAGTTCATATCTTTACATCTGTCTTCCAAATTATTCATCATATTTATTTCATTTAAAACTTTTTTAATTTGAAGAATGGCCTCTGTTCTATGAGGAATTTTCAACTCTTCTAACTCTTCCCTGTTTTTTCTGTTCAAAAATGCTATGAGTTGAACTGCTTGAGGTGGCTTATTTTCAATCTCTTTCTTGGTTTTATCAATTTCTGCATTTTCATCTTGTAGTAACTCTTTCTGCTCATAAATTATTTGAATTGAAGGCCATTGAGAGTGAATGCCTTCAATGATTTTTTTCCATAAATGATTTTTTATATATGCAACCTGATCTGTAAGATTCACTTGTGCTTGAAAAATTATCACATGTTCTTGCAATATATCAGCCCTCTGCTCATGCCCTTTGGAAGTAATCAAGGCATTTGTTTTAGAAGTTTCTAGATTTTTAATAGTGCCTTTCAAACTAAGTATTTCTTTCTCTTTTGGAGTCTATCCTTATTCCCAGGCTTTTCCTTGAGAAACTTGGAATATGCTTCATTCTTTATTTCTTCATTCTTTTCTTTGATTTTCCTGAACCTGATTTGAGTGTCTAACTTTTTATTGTCAGGGTCTTTAGAGGAAGAGGGCATATCAACTTTGGATTGTTTATCCACCATGATTGTATCTTTCTGCTGGGCTCCAATTTGAACATTTTGAAGATATTTGGGAGTTTCAGTTACTATCCTTGCAGCTTCATCATCAGTTCCATGACCATTGTTATCTTCAACATTGATGACTTTGTCCCTTTCTTCATTGGTCAATTTACTTTTCTTATTATAGGGAATTTTGAATATTTTGCCTTGAATAGTTTTAGCTTTGAATATTTTTCCTTGAATAGTTTTAGCAGTGAAACTATCTTCCCTTCTGCTTCTCTTATAAAGAATGTTGGATTCTTTATTCACTGTCAATACCTGTGTTTGATCAACCTTCTTACCTTTTCCACTGTTTCCCTGAATTTCCTATGAATCATCATCAAATAGAGTGTTTGGCTCCCATTCAAGTTTATTGGTATACTTTTCAATTTCGGGTTTGGGATCATGCAAGAAGACAAACAACTTGCATTTCACTCTCATCGTCCTTGAAATAGCCTGTGGATCATAATTCGACATAAAACTATATGGGAATTTATACTCTTTTAACTTGACATTAATTTCATTAGCTGCTTCTTTGTTATTCACAATAAATGGCCCAATTTGATTTTTTAGCTTAAACTGAGTCTTTTTCCTAGAAGCTATGAAATTAGTTTCATCTGCGTTCAATAGCTGCCTCAAATATTCCAAAGAAAATATTCTTGTTGTAACAAATATTGGTAGTTTATATGGGGCCAGGAGTGCACCATATACTCTGATTTCTGTGTAACTTTTGTATAAATACCAATCCCCTATTTTACAGCTCTCAGATAGCTGCAGAATTCTCTTTGTCTCTTCATTGATTCTAGGTGTTTTTTCTTTATTCAACAGATTCATAGCAGGCACCAAAAACAGGTCATTAAAATATGCAAATTTGTATTCTCTATTCCATTTCCTCATAATTGAAGACCAAAATACAACTGAAAGAACATTTTCTTCTGGATCAACCTTCTGAAATTCAATGGGAAATTTGTCTTATTGATGATACAAAAAGAGGTGAAGTAGATATGAGGTATATATAAAGATTCCTTCTTCTGAAAATCTGAATAACTGATAATGCATGTTTTCTGCAATGAATTTAGCAAAATTGTACACAATGGATGGTGACTGGCCAGGGTTCAGAGTTGACAAAAAACCTAAGATAGCCACATCAGTGAATTCATCACTAGTGTATCCCAGTATGAATGATAACATGGAGACAATTTGTCTGGTCTCATCTGGAAAATCAAAGGTATCAAATGGAGGATTAATCTTGGGGATATCAATTTGCTTGGGACAAAAAGTCTGGAAGACTTTGAACTTAGAAGCAAAATCAAGCTCTAGGTAATTTTGAGTTAACTCCTCTATGGACAATGAAGCAGCATTGGGATCAAGGTTCAGTTTCAGCATAAAGTTTATAGATTCTTCATTGATGTAAAATAATACCTCTCTTTCTTTATTCACAATGCACCTTTGGTCTAGAAGATAAAAGGACTGACACAATCTGACAAAATCAGGGGATGAATGAGTTTGAGGAACAATGTATTTTGGAAAATTGGAATCCCAGACTGGTATATATTTGTCATCTTTCTCTATTGATTTACCAAAACACCAGTTATATACATCAAGCAAATTGAACTCTAATGAAGGGTCCATTATTCTGTAGTCAAGGTCAACCAAAGGGCTATTTTCTTGTGAGATAACTGAAGGTTGAATAGGCCTGAAAACTTCTGTTGAATTAGCAGTGAGTACAGGGGTGGGTTTATCAATTTTAGAAGATTCAGGATGTGGAATTTTAGTAGAGGGTTTCTTTTGAGGCTTTGGACCTCCTGCTTTATGGGTTAATTGTTTCTTTGTCATTTTTCAATTGAGCAGAGCAAGCTTAGAATGTTTGCTGAGTTATTTTGTTGGAATCCCAGACTGGTATATCTTTGTCATCTTTCTCTACTGATTTACCAAAACACCATTTATATACATCAAGCAAATTGAACTCTAATGAAGGGTCCATTATTCTGTAGTCAAGGTCAACCAAAGGGCTATTTTCTTATGAGATAACTAGAGGTTGAATAGGCCTGACAACTTCTGTTGAATCAACAGTGAGTACAGGGGTAGGTTTATTAATTTTAGAAGATTCGGGATGAGGAATTTTAGCAGAGGGTTTCTTTTGAGGCTTTGGACCTCCTGCTTTAGGGGTTACTTGTTTCTTTGTCATTTTTTAATTGAGCAGAGCAAGCTTAGACTGTTTGTTGAGTTCTTTTGTTCGAAACAAGGGTTTCTTGGAGAATTTATCTGGTAAAATATGGTTCTGAGTAGGGTTTTGGATTGAAAGAGGGTTTTAATGCTCAGAAAGTAGATTATGAACAATTCCAGCAATGAAAATGCCCAGGGTTTGTAAAAAACGTAAATGAGGAATCCTGGGGAATTTTTTACAGATTTTCCCCTTTACTATGGAATTTTTTTACAATTTCTATATTGGCAATTCAAACAATTACAGGAAATAGTAGGAAATTTGGTTCTTTTTCTTTAGAATTCGAAGTTCAGTACATAATTTTTGATGAAAAATACCTTAAAACATGTATAATCGTGGTTGAAGACATTTTGCACTTGTGCATAGTCTTCAATTATGAAAAATTGGTCTTTCAAAGGGTAATGTGGCACTTCGTGGTTGAAATGTAGGGCAACTAGCTCGAAAATGGCGCTGGTAGGTTTTAAAATGATGAAAAGGCTCTGCACAGGTTCTGAGGGTGTTATGGCGCACAAATGGTGAAATTTTGATGATAATAGGCTTAGCAGAAGGTTCATAGGTTTAAAGCACCAAAAGGTGAAATGTTCAATGAAAATTATGATTTTAACGTATTAAGCCATAGTTAAACTATAGTTAAATTACATTAAACAAAGGTTTAAGCAGGAGTGGTTTTGGGATACCACTGGGTGGTATTCGCACAACTCAAAGGCTGTAAGTGGTAAATAGCTTTTCGAACGCGATCCAATAGAACTATGACACGTCGACATGGGGTGGTTTGGGAAAACAACCCATATCGTGCAACTTTTTTAAAACATTTGTTGATTACTATATGGGCACAAAAATGCATTGTCGCCATTGGATCTAGCTTTGGGAAGCGAACGATCAAGATTAAAATGGAAGGTGCAGGGAAAGATCATTTCTCGGGTTCACTTTGGGCCATATATCTTGGAAATAAAAGAAGATTGGATGGTTGTTATCAAGCACGATGGGGAGGGATAAAAATACATTGATCTGTCACGTAGATTTCCATTCGTTGGATCAAACGGGATTTAGGGATCGAAGGGTTGAAAATCAATCCAATGGGAAAAGGGTGTTTGATGGGTTTTATTCATAAAACATGATTTTTTCGAATGGAAAAGGTGATTGGGAGGGTTTCAAGAGGGTTTTAACCAGAGTAAAGAATTGGGGGGATATATATAAGGATTTAGCTCCGGTTATGGTTTTAACCTCGGTTAAAGGGAATCGGGAGAGAAGTAAAGGGATAGTTTAACCTTAGGTTAGGGAGTCGGGGAAGGGATAATATACAAGGAGAATGGGGTTTATTTCTATTGAAAATAAAACTTCAAGGAATTTTTTTTTAAACACATATAACATATGTTTTAAAATATATTTCCGAATATTATTTTATTACATGGTTAATGAAACCAGGTTGATTTAATTACCATAGGGGCGAGATTATACATAAAGGTATATTTTAGCCAAAGGGGGTTATAATGTAGGTTTTTATTAAACATGTGGGAATTATAAACTTAGGCTAAAATTATAATAAGTGGGCTTTTGGGTTATTTATATAAAAAGGAGTTATATATAATAGGAGAAGGTTTTTTCCATAGGGAGTTAATATATAAATTAGAGTTAATATGAAAATAGGAGATGGTATACTCAAAACACATAAACATAACAAGTAAAGTGAATTACAAAAGATAATTTTCATTGATCTTATCACTTAACTTATGATATAATGTTATTTTGAGGGTTTAATGTTTTTAAATGATGTAGGAAGTTAATAAAATGGGAATTATAATGCCTTTAAGTAAAAATGGTGTTTTACTTAGGATTATTCAAGGGGATGAATGCATGAATGGTAATGTAGTGATTTTAGGGATTAATATAGACATTCACACTTTCAACTAATCAGTCATAGAGCCTTGGGTCTGGTCCCAACAAAAGTCCTTGGGTCTCGTCCCAACAAAAGTCAAGGAAATGCCTTGAGCCTTTCTGACTGATAGTTTAGAATGTTTCATGACTATGGGAAAGAGAAGTTAGTTACTTTTAAGCCCATGATGAATGATATTTACATTGATATTTTTTCACCTTCTTCTACCTACCCAGCTTGCCATACTAACATTTTTTCTTCCTTTATAGTAAGGTGCATTTAGGCTAGCAACCTTCACAGCATTATTCTTTCTAAAAACAAGTAAAACTATCTAATTGTACACTTATTTCATACATGAATCTAGATTAAACTATTGGATTCATTTATTTCTCTACCTCACTACTGAATTGTTATGATTAAGCAGTATGACAACTCATTATTCTCTCTCTACAACAAGTGAAATTGAAACAATGACAAGTTAAGATTAAATTGTTTAACTCATCATGGACTATGGCATTTATTGACACTCGGCCACAGTAAAAAAAGTAGTGGCATTTATGCTTGCTCACTTTCATGTTTTATTCATTTTTCTTTTGGGGTCTTTTATTTTTTCTAAGTCCTTTGATTATTCTTTTAGGACATTTTACTATCTTTTTTATTTTTGATTTTTTTGATTTTTCACAAAATATGTGAATACAACTTGCTGAAGGCAAAGTATGTACAAATTTATAAGATTATCAATAGTCAAGTCAAAATTATGACCCCTATATTATAGGTTGCTAACAGGATGATAATTTAGTTATGATAAGTAATGATAATTAGAACAAGAAGTTGTGTTGGAGCTTCTACAACGTAAATTTTCCCTTCTGAATGTTCAAGTGTCCCATATACTAGAACATATCTCGCCTTTGATATATAGAAAATTATTTAAAAAATAATAATTAAGAAATCAATAAGTAAAGAAAGTTTAGAGACAGAGCAACAACGTCAACAACTAGAGAATATAGTTGATAATTCTTATATGAATCTCTTCACTCAAAACATATAACTAATAAAACAAATGAGAAAGATGACTTTCGAATTGTTGTAAATGGTATGATTCTTGAACTAGAGAGCAATGATGTCAAACATAAACATTCAACTACAGAAGAATGTCTTACTAGACTATGGCAAGAACAATGCATGAATCAACAATCAGAAAATGAAGTTCAATTTGGTGAAAACAATGCCATGTACTATTGAATGGATGTAAAATTGAATTAAATCTCATCATAATTCCTTTAGGTTCCTTTGACATGTTGATAGGAATGGAATGGTTGGAGAAAAGTGGATTTGTAATAAATTTTTTAGAAACAATTGTCACTTGTGTAAATGATCAGGGAAATGTACAAGTTATTAAAGGCATAATTACGGCTATCTTCACCAGAAAATTTTTAGCTTACATCTAAAAATATGGGTCTAGAAGGGATATACAATATTTTTTGTCCAAAATGAATTAAATATTAAAAAAAAATACAGTTATAAATTATTTGGCTATAATTTGATAATTTAAATATGGTTTTCCAGAAAAAAAATATATATATATATAGGATTACCACCAAGAAGAGGAAAAATCTACAATTGAATTGGTACAAGGAGCCACCTCGATGTCAAAAGAACTGTATAGAATGAGTATCATTGAAATTATGGAACTAAAAATGACACACGAGAAAAATTAAACAAAGTTTATATCTAACAAAGTGTTTTCCCCTGGGGAGCACCAATGTTATTTGTTAAAAATAAAGATGAGACTTTCAAGATGTGTGTATATTATCAACATTCAAATAAACTAGCTATCAAGAATGAATATCCTTTACCCTACATAGATTATCTATTTGATCAATTCAGAGGGGAAACAATGTTTTCAAAGATAGAATTTAGATCAAGTTACCATTAGTTAATGATAAAAGATGAGGATATATATAAAACAACATTTACAAATATATGTGGACACTACAAATTTGTAGTCCTACCTTTTGGTCTTACTAATGCACCTGCTACATTTATGCACTTAATGAAGAACTGTTTAATAATTATGTAAACAAGCTTATATTGGTTTTCATAGATGTTATTCTGATATATTTGGAAAACCAATAATATTGAAAAAAAAATTAAAATAGTGTTGCAGACTTTGATAAAACACTTGTTGTACTCAAATTTCAACAAGCGTGAATCTTATAAAAAAACAATGCAGTACTTAGGTCATGTTATCTCTAAAGGAATATTTTTTTTATCATAAAAATGTTAAGGTCATCTTAAATGTTCATATCAGATATCAGGTCCTTCATGGGCATTACTTCTTATTATAAAAGATTCATTAAAGTCTTTTCTAAATTAGCCTATTCCGTAAATTTTCTACCAAATAAATGAGTGAAATATATTTCGACAACAAGGTGTCAAGGGATTTTTGACAAAATAAAACATCTATTAATAGTAGCCCCAATCCTAAAGGTTTTTAATTGAGAAAAATTTTGTTGTATGTGTTAGAGTCGGTCTTTACATCCCTCCGTCAAAGATCATTTCTCTATTGCATTTCATTGTTTAGGTGTCTCATTCAGCTCGTTCATCTGCATTCCGTTAGGGGCATGCCATTGAATAACGGAAGGGTTTGGTTTTCCTGTTTCCCTCATGTTTGTACCTACTGGGTTGGTCAAAATTTCTCCAAAATCATCAAAGTTCATTTCAAGTCATTTGCGGTCATAGATGCTATTTTGGTCAAAAAGAGTCATTTTAGTTTTTGAGTCTAGGGTTCGGTCTTCTGAAATGTCAAATCATGCCCGCAGGCCATGAGGATGGTTTCCAATAATTTCTCAGTTCAAAATTTTATCATCAAACATATTCGAGGACATTTCTTGTTCAAAACTCTGTTTTGAATAAGAAATTGTCGAATTCATTTTTGTAATAAGATGTATCTTTCCACCATGAAGTTCTTCACTTGCAGATTCTGGTCCTCCTTTGCCAAGGATCAAACACCAACATCCCTACAAAAAATCAACCAATTTCATCATTCTAGCTTCAGAAAATTAGTGAGGAAACAAAAAAAAAAGTTGAATTAAATAAACAAGTGCCAAAGGTAAAAAAGAACATTACAAAATGGGTTTTGAAGAAGTAAAAATCAAAACCATCTCTTTTGAAGATATTTCTCAAGGTTATTTATTCATTTGCAACAAGTGTCATTTAGAAAATCCAAGGGAGAAGTCGAAGTTGGAAATGGAAGAGAAAAACTGCGTTTGAGGAAGGCTGAATATATGTGTTAAGGTGCGCGCGGCGCACACACACGACGCGGCGCGTTGAGCCAAGATACACAGTGTTAATTTCTATGGGCGCGGCGCACCCAAAGGCCACGGCGCATTGGGTCTACGCGCAGCGCATAGAGCCCTAAGGACGAAATTCATCTTGCTTCATCAAAAATTCAATTTGATTCAGTTCTTTTGTTACCAAGTAAGTGTGCACACTTGATATTTGAGTTTAATTCCTATTGGGTGTTATTTGAAGGTGAAATTCAAGTGTTTAATGGTGCAAGGATAAACCCTATACTCCTATTGCAATCTGCTCCCAAGGGTTTGAAAGGAGGTGGTTAAAAACTTCAAAATTTGGTGTTTAAACTCTCATTCCATAGACATTTGAGCTCTTGCTATCGTTATCATTTTTGTCACTGCTATCACTGTCATATTATTATGTCATAGTCCCTTCCCCATTTCCACTGTCCCATATCCCTTTTTACCGTTTGTTCCCATGTCAATGAATTCCCAAACCCTATCACTTGTTACCACTTCCCTTCATTGATAAAAATGTATGTTTCCACAAGATCCAAGGGCTGCCTTTATATCTTTGACTGCACTTATATTTTGTCACTTCATCGACCCTTGTTCCTAAAAACTGCCCCATCATTATCACTCGTTCCCATTGCTTATAAATCTCCAGATTCCTAAGTCCCTCAAACAGTGGTTGTCTTCACACTTGAAACTCATTTGACAGTCCTTTTCCCACTGTGATGTTTCTTATAGCACCTTGATATATATGTGACACATTTGGCATTAAAACAAATACACCAATTACTCATTTTCTGACCAATCAAACATACAGTTGACAAACACATTTCAACATTGTGTCAGAGACAAATTCACCATATGAGCAGGGATATGAGCAAGACAGTGATTCATCTACTGAGCTTAATGTGCTGAGGAGATATCATAAAAGTGGCAGGCATGTCAGGGAGGAGCCCACTTCTTTGACCCAATTGCAGGCCTGTCCGCTTGCAATGGATTGTTTTCAGCATCAATCATGCTTCCAGTATTGTGAGATGATTTCCCGAACTCAGCATCATCATGAGTTAGCTTGCCTATTTGTCCTACATTTGCATAATAGTCATGTAAATCTTGTTGGAGTAAACTTCACTTTGACACCAGAGACTATTTCTAAGGCTACTGGGATACCAAACATTCGTGAGGAGTGGAATAAGAGATAGCAGCTGGATAGAACATATTATGAGCCTTACATCAGACCTGGATATTTGAGGCAGTTGAGCAGGGTATTTTCATTCCGATTTCTGTAGGAGTCTTATGCACCATTGATGAAACTCATCATCTGATATTTCAGTTGTGAGGGTAGATTCTCACGCCTTTACGCATATCATATCAGACTTTTGATGTATTTCACGAGAGTGCGAATGATGAATATTCCATACTTCATGTGTCAGAATATAGAGCAGATGACTACCCTTGTGCAGAAGAAGACTCCGGAGCAGAAACATAACAGTATTTATCATTATGCGCTCATCAAAATCATTGTGGTACATCAGCTTGGTTTGCAGGGCATCACATGGGATGAGTTCATTTCTCGTGACTTCTTTGCAGCCCCCGAGCCTCCTCCCGAGATTGTTCATGATGAGGCAGAGCCTTCGCATCAGTTTGAGATTCCTGAGACTGAGCCTATCAGTGCTCTAGTGTGTGTGACATATCAAAGAGGCCACAGAGCCTTATTTGCAGCAGCACGACGAGTACTATCTCCACCAGGAGTGGAAGGGGTCTCGTTATCTTCATCAGCAGCGCGAGTACTATCTCCACATGGCATGGAAGGGGTCTCGCCTTCTACATTAGCACAGGTACAGGACAGAGGCAAGAATCCTATGCACGATGAAGGCCCCTCGCGAGGCCAAGATACTGATTTTATTTTGATCGATATTGATGCGAGCTCTCCTAGCTCAAAGCTGAAAGAAATCATCCAGGAACAAAAGGCTGAGATTGATACTTTGACCGTGAAGTTGCAGAGAGATCAGTTGGTGATATATTACTTGGAGCAGCGTAATAAACAACTGGACGATCAGCAAACACTCATAGAGCTGAGGCAAATCCGTGAAGACCGTGAATTGGCCTGGAAGAGACCAGGTGACATGACACCATTTGAGCGAGAGGCTTGCCTTACACACGTCAAAATTCATCTAGAGAAGCTCTTGGCGAAGGAAAACAGGGACAAAGACATGCTTAGACACATGAAGAATCACTATTGGGCCCGCACGCACGTTTGTAGAGCAAAAATGAAGATCTTGAAGGCAAGGTTGAGAAACACATTGAAACGTCGTAAAAGGCCGGATCCACTTCGAATCTTGGCCGAAGCTTCCTTGGCTGAGCATGAGGCATGATGGGAGACCTTCACTCCAAATTTTAGAAAATTTTTAGAATATTTTGTCATTTTCGAAAATTTTGGTTGCAAAACAGGTTTTTCCGCCCAACGCGTTGCGCCACCCGACGCGCGCTTACGTTTGGGACATCTTCTGGAGGAAAAATTTGCATTTTTGGGTTTCATGATATATTACGTATGTTCAGAAATGGCTGAAGCATTTCATCAAATTATGGGCTTCCTAAAGGGCCAAAAACACTCCAAAAATGGCCTTTCTCCCACTTTTTGCACCAGCAGGAACCAGTCTTGGGAGATTGCAATTTGGAGGGGAAAATGACATCCAAATTGAAAAATTCAACTTGATTTGGATAGAAGACATCCAGGGCTTTCCAATGAGCTATCATGAGCTCAATTTGGACTTTGGGAAGTGCCTCAAAATCACCTCCAAATTGGCACGACACATAGAGAATTTGAGCGCGGTGCATAGAGAGATTTTGCCTCATTTTCACTCTTCAACTTAGAAATTCGCCTAGTTTTGACTAGTTTTACGTTTTCATGTGATGATTGACCTACCATGATGTATTTTGATGACTATGATGTAAATTTGGCATTTTTTTACTTTTTCTAGAGGATTCATTCACTAAAAAGTGAAAATTAAGTGAATGGATCAGTTTCCTAGCTTATAGAGGCAAGTTGTTTGGCTGCCTATATTTTAGCTCCATGTTTAGAATTGGTTGAAACAGCTCCTAGAAGGATGAGATCGACCCCTAGAGGCATGGGAAGGGGTTAGGATGGTCTATATATTGTATTTTCTGAGACATTTTCAGGGTTGGATACTTGGGAAAAGTTAGGCACCTCATTGTATATCCATTTTTCAGTTTTTGGCAAAGGAAAGACCAGAGTTTTGCAGCACTTGTTGGGATCCTTGTGGCTTCTGTGTTTTTATGATGTTATTATCATGTTATTGTAAGTTTCATTAATGTTATATGTATTCCATTTCCCTTCTCTTTGCTTCTGAATTAAACAAATGAGTAATTGAGGTAGAATTCATTGATTTGTTGGTGCTCTGCCTTAAACTTTTGTTTAGTTTTACGTGTTTTTCGTCAGTTTGAAGAGGATACTTGCACTCTCTTTCCCTCTTCAGCTCCTCAGAAATCTTTTCTATCCATTCATTCGATCTAAGACATCAAAGTCGTTGCCTACCCTGCCCCAACTTGAACTCTGCAAGAATTTGGCCTCATCCCCAAGCCCAAAATTGTTTTTCCCATTTTCCAACAAAAAACCCTAAAAATAAAAATCAAACCCTCCTATTTGTTTATATAGCCTAAGATCAGTTTTTGTTTTAGTCATCTGAAGCCCCTTTGAATATTTTCATTGAGATTGACCCGGAGAGAGCCCTCTCCTGTCCTCGTAGGGCTAGCTACGAGGCTGAGCATGGTTTGGTGTTGTCCTTTTTCTGCCTTATTTCAGCCTAAGGTGGATTTGGGAACTAACAATATGTACCTATGCATGTCTTCAAGGGTTGGGTGGTGTGTTAATGCAGGAAAATTATGTAGTTGCTTATGAATCAAGAAAATTGAAACCTTGTGAAAAGAAATACGTTTTTTGTGATTTGAAATTATTTTTTACTATGCATGCATTTAAGATGTGGAGACATTACTTACTGGGAAAAAAATTTACACTTATCATCGACCACATAAGTGTCACGACTCTACATAAATATTTTTTTTTCACTTTTGGTTATTTGCTTCTTCCATTATTCCAACAATTGTTATGAGATTTGTCCTCATTATGGATTCACTCTCAACTTAATATATATGATTCAATTTACGGTGATATAACCTAAGCTAGGTGAGAGGTACTTATTCATTTCCCCTCCTCTCCGCTTATTCACTAAGTTCCATTTCCTTGCTTCAATGTTATGTAACTATTAATACCATCAGGTCTTGCAGGCTGCTTGATAACCTTTACGTTGGTTGTTAAGTTGTTTTTCCACTATTAATTGTATACTCATGGAACTTGTATGTGTGGTTGTGTCTATGGTTTGGTTTTTATTTCATTATATGTTATATAAATTTTCTTCCAGCGCTTTTGTTGATGTATTTAATAAGTTTACATGGCACCTCTGTGGAGACTAGTGTTAATTATGCCTTAACTTCATATGTCCCTTTTTTATTATGCCTAGGATATTGTGGTTGTAGGTTGGTGCCACGCCTCATATTCCCATGTGATGGTAGGTGAATGTGTCCATTTTCATTTAATCCACGTTGTCTCTGCTCACGTGATGGCAGCTGACTACCCTTCATTTTCTATGAACAATCACAATGATGGGATGAGAATATACAACTCTAAGACATATCCTTAATCTAAAAAAACCTATCCTCGTGCATACCTTGGCATTTGTTCTAGTTTACTCAATTGTCACTCGCTACCTGTAACCTTATTGTTAATCCTAATGGAAATTTTCTTCCAATAATCGATGTTGGCTCTATGACGTAGAGATTAGTGTATGTTCTCCATCTCAGGTATTCCAATAATATTTTTCTGTAAAAATTTATTCTATTGAATACGAGTAAATTCAATTATACTTATTTTCACGGGTCATATTTGAATTATTAAATGGATAAATAACATTTTTTTTCCTTTTGTTGTGTCTTAATAAACTTGTTCTTTCATGTGTTTCTTTCCTTACAAGAATCCCTTAATATAAACCTTATGGTGGTATTTAACCCTAATTTCATGCCTACAAGTATCCTATTTTGTTTTGTATACCTTATTTCACTCAAGAGACGAAGTTTTTTTTGTATGCCTAGAGGTAACCCACTTTTTTATTTTATGTGTCTAACGGTATTGCGGAATTACAAGTGAGATTCCTCCAGATTCTAGATACGTTGATACCCTAATCACACTTGATCACCCAGAATAGAGACTACATGCTTACCCTATGGTATATACTCAAAATCTCATTCAACTTCATTATTGTCAATTTATCTTATTGTGATATTCGTGATACTACATTAATTTTGTATAGTTTCTCTTATGGGTGTTCTAAAGGGTCCACTGACCCCAATTATCTCGTTAGGTATCAACTTATATTTGTTTTACTCCCAATGTGTTATTTATTTTCATATGATTCGAGTAGTATCTGATGGCACTCTAATAATTTTGTCAGGGAGATTTATCTCATAGGTTAGAGGGTTTCTCTTCCATTATTTTGAGGGTAGTGGCTCCCTTAATTTTCAACTAAGTGGAAAAGATTGTAGCTTTCAATCTCACTGACCCCCAAGTTGGTGAATTTCATTTCTCACCTCTATCATATATGATGTCCCCATTATTATTTGTCTACTTCTATTTAGTTCAAACATGCAAAGGGTAATATTTTTCAAAGATGATTGTAGCCCCATTCAAAATATATTGACTATTGGTTTTCATCCTGTGAGGATATAGGGGTTACAAACGAGTCTTCCACACATTTCTTTGGTTTCTATGGTTTTGTTTGAATGTTGGTCTATTTTTTTGACACCAGACATTTCTTGTAACTAGAGTAAGGCTATTAGTTTAAATACAATGGATTTTCCTTTCCTTCACGAAAGAATTCTAGGAGATGTATGTCTTAGGTTTATTTAGTATTCAATATGGTAGCATTTATCTATTTACATACATATATATATATATATATATATATATATATATATATATATATTCCTTGCATGTTACAGTTCTTTAAAGAAGAGTTATGTAAAGTCAATTCACTGAAACGGTTTGATACAATATTGAACCAATTTTTCTCATTTTATCAAAGAATAATTTTCATGATAACTATATTACTTTATGTATATAATTTAGATCAAAATGCTTGAGCTCATGATGCTCTTCATGTTGTCTCTTTCCCAACTGAATTTTGGGTTATCTCTTTTAATGATTTTAACTTCATTTCAATATTGCACATATATATCAACAATGTTCACAATGATTCTACTTTCCTTATTATTAATAATTTTTAATGGTTTCATTCCTCACTTAACCTGGTCGTATAAGTCATCCATGAGCCAAAATGATAAAATTTACTAATTTTTAGCTTTTTTCACAAATATATTTGTATAACTCGTATTGTGCCTACAAATTTATCGAATTTCTTGGTCATGACCAGCGTACCAATGACCCAAGAGAAATGATATTTTGACTCTTTTATGTATTATTACAGTGACTTATGTTCATATCTCCTCTCATTGATACCTACTCACTCATTTTCCTCGCTCATTGTCCTCAAGATTAGGTTCCCGTCTAAGGGTAAATAACTAACCTTAAAATGGTACACATCTGGTATTTCTGACTCATCATAAGTACCAATTGTGGTGCACATTTTTTGTGCTGAAATTCCACCTACCCTTAATAAGTTCTAAATCATGGAATTTATAAATTTTTGTGTCTTTAATTCATTTGTTAAATTATTAGTTTAATTGAATCTCGTAGTAACTAATTTTCATTGTTGTTACATATACTTCTATTTCCAACTTTTCTACAAATCTAAAATATCATTCTTTTTTAAAAGTGTATCATATTCTACCAAAGTGAGTCACTATAACTAAAAACAATATCTAAATCATTCCATATTCCTTTACAGTCCTCGTGAATTATACAAAATTATTATCTTGTATTCATTATTGGTGTGGTAAAATAAATATCATAGAAATTATTATTGAATCTATCCTCTACAATATGGGAAAATTGTAATAACGAGGTCATTAAATTGAGTATCTACAATATTAAATAACTTTCACAGAAATTTCTAATCAAGATTTGGTTATGAGAACACTTGGGAATGGACACTTTTCCTCCCAGCCTTGAACTGTAACCTCCAGTTCCCCCCGACCTAGATGTGATTTCCATCCAAAACCATAATCAACAACATATATTGATTCTTCAATAGTTATATTATACTTTCTCTTCCATAGTCGATTCTTTCCTTCAACGGTGTCCTTCTTCTGTGATTTTCATCATCGCTAGCCTAGGATTTTTCCTTTAAAGTTTGCTTTTCTCTCTCGTAGTGCTTTATTCTTGTCCAAGATTGGAATATTTCCCCATCTAAGTGATTTAATGAATTCTCTCTCCTATCCATTAAACGTTATCCATAATATTTAATATGGAAGAGTATCCCATTCTTAGCCAATAATGGGATTTTTTATTTTTCTTTCTTTTGCAAAAATATCATACTCAAGTC
Organism: Pinus albicaulis; assembly: GCA_034641835.2. Lineage (NCBI taxonomy): Eukaryota > Viridiplantae > Streptophyta > Pinopsida > Pinales > Pinaceae > Pinus > Pinus albicaulis. Next base: position 1,213,386,095 of record CM076578.1, on the reverse strand, counting down.
TCCCATTCCCAACTACTTTCCATCCAACTATTTATTTATTAATAAAATTATTTACATAATAATTTCAATGTACTTCATGGATTTTCCACCATTCACACTAACATGACTCAGTCTGAACAAGAAAACAACATTAAAACAATGGAGAGGTATTATATTCTCCCCCATTTATTTCACACCATCCCAGATGTTTATTGTTCTAGTTATTTATTTATGTAATAGTGCTGGATAATTATTCTTCATCTCATCTTCCCAATCCAATGTGGCCTATTTGAGATTAAAATTCTTCCACAGAACTTTAACTCAAAGGATGATTCGATTCGTGATGAAGATCTCTTTCCGGTCTAGAACACAAAGAGGTTATGTCAGAATGTCTCCTTCGGGTTCCACCTGTAGCATTTTCCAATCAATTATGTGAGAGATATCATGTACATATATATTAAGTAAAGATAAATTAAAAATATTGTGGTGCTAATTTTGGACAATTTCCCATTATTAAAGTCCTTTTCTTTGGTTTCACCCTAAAATCAACATGATCCCCAAATTTGAATTCCCTGTTTGTTATTTTTTTTTATCTGCATAGATTTTTTGTCTGTCTTGTGTAGATTTAATGTTTTATTGAATCCTCCATAGTATTTTCTTCATTTAGTGCAAGGAATCTCACCCTAGTATCAGTCTATCCTCTATATGAATCCAACTAAGAAGTGTATGGAATTTATACCATACATGGCTTCAAAAGGGATCATTTTTATGGACGCTTGATAACTATTGTTGTAGGAAAACTCTGTCAAATGCAAAAAATCCTCCCATTTTGCAGTTTTTTCCATGGCGTACATTCTGAGCATGTCCTCAAAAATATAGTTGGTTCTCTCAGTTTATCCATCTGTTCGAGGATGATATGTTGTACTGAAATTTAGTTCAGTTCCCATACCCCCAAATAGTTCCTTCCAAAATGTTGAGGTGAATTTGGCATCTCTATCTAACATGATCATCTTGGGTACTACATGTAGTCGAAAATTTTACTTCATGAAGATATTGAAAATCTGTGTCATACTAAAAGTCGATTATACTGGTATGAAACGGGTTTCCTTACTTAAAGCGTCTACCACTAACATGATGGAATCATACTACATTTTGGTCCTCGGTAGTCCCATGATAAAATCTAAAGAAATTATTTCCCATTTTTTCTCAAGGATAGGTAGTGGATTTAGCAAAATAGAGAGGCGCTAATGTTCAACATTTACCTATTGATACTCTAAACATTTTGATACATGTTCAGCTACCCCTTTCTTCATACTTAGCCAAAAGAAATTATTTCTTAATATTCTAATAATATTTTGGTCCCAGGGATGGCTTGCATATGGTTTGTTATGAAACTCATCCATAATCCTTTGTTTCATGGAATTTTCCTTGGGAATATACAGTCATTTTCTATAAGTCATCAATTTTTTAGAATTTTTTTCATAACCATCAATATTAATTTGCTATAATTTTTGTTAAGTTTATAAATATTTAGGATCACTGGATATTGAAGTTTTATTTTTTTCTATCAAATTTGTATTAACATTGCTAACAAAAACATCCATGAGAGTGTAGAAATGTCTTCTAAAGGCATTTTATATCTTATTTTATTTTCCTTTTATGTGTTTAATATCAAAATCAAATTCAGTGAGGACCACCATCCAAATAGCTTGCCTAGAATTGAGATTTGGCTGGATGAAAATATATTTTAGGATGATATGATAAATTACCAAGGTGAATTTATTCCCTAAAAAATAATACCTCCACTTATTTTAGGAATGTATTGTGGTAGGTAGCTCTAAATCATACACAACATAATTCCTTTCACATGTTTTCAATTTTCTAGTCTCATAATCTATCACTAAATTGTATTTCATTAAAACTCCTCTTACCCTCTCCATATAGGCATAAGTGGAAACTGTAAATTACTTATTTGGATCAGAAATTTTTAAAATGGGGATCACCGTAAGTATACGTTTCATTTTATCAAAACTCTCGTGATATTCAGTATTCCATTCAAATTTCACTCCCTTTTTTTGTAAATATGTGATAGGATATGATGATTTTGAGAATCCTTCAACAAATACATGTTAATATACCATGATTCCCATGAATGATCAGAAATTAGACACATCCTTTGGTATGGGCCAATTGACCATGGCCCTAACCTTCTGAGGGTCAACTAATAGTCCTTCCTTCCAAATGATCTAGCCCAAGTATTGTATTTTGTTTTTATAGCACTCAGATTTACTAAATTTGGTATACAACTCATGCTATCTTAAGGTTTTAAAAACCAATTTTAAGTTTCTTATGTTCTTATTCATCCTTGGAATATACCAAAATATCATCTATAAATACTAGCACAAATGTTTCTAAATATTTGTTGAATATATTGTTCACAAGCACATAATCTTTGTTGGGGCATTGGTAAGTCAAAATGGTAATAATACAAACTCGTAGTGACCATATATGGTCCTAAATGTTGTCTTATAAATATCCTAATTTTTTATTCTCAGTTGATGATATCCCATCGTTAAGTCAATTTTTGAAAAAAAAAATTCCCCCCCTTAGCTAGTCAAATTGGTCATCAATACGGGGCAATGGATATTTGTCCTTAATAGCTAACTTATTTACTTGTCAATAATTGATGCACATTATAAACATGTCATCCTTCCTTTTAAAAAATAACATAGGATCCCATCATGGTGACACACTAGGCCTAATATAGCCTATATCTAGTATTTCTTGTAGTTGCATTTTCAACTCCAATAATTCAGGTGGACTCATTCGGTAAGGGGCTCTAGACATTAGGTTTAACCAGGTACCAAATTAATGGAAAAATATATATATTTGCAAGGGGAAACCTTGGAATTTCCTATGGAAAGACATCACGAAACTCCTTAATAACCGATAGGGTATCTAATTTTGATTCTTCCCTTTGTTGTTTACTCTCATCTACATGAACCATAAATAATTGACACCCCTTTCATGCATTATTTTTCATTTGTAAAGTTAATATTTTTATGACTAATATGGGTCTTGGTATGCCTTAGATTATTTGAGTTTGTCTTTTCTAATTCACACAACTTAGTGTTTTTCCTAAACAGTTTATAACGACCACCTGCCCTTCCAACTAGTCCATGCCAATTAGTATGTGATAGGATCCTAGGGGAAGTACATTTAGGTTCACCGTTGTGGAATAACCATTTAAATCAAGATGGAACTGCCTTTCTTGGTTGTTTATCCTTCTCTTTGTACTAGTTTCTAACTGTACCATCTAAGCAGTGTGATATTTTCCAATTTTAAGCTTACATTTTTCTACCACCTATGGCCTAATGCAACTTAAACTAGCCCTTGGATCAATTAAAACATACACAGGTTGGTTGGAAATAGTTCCTTCAATCTCAATCATCATTGATTGGTGTTTCGCTTCTATATCCTCCAAGGTTTCACTTATCCTGGGAATATTTCTGGGAATATCATCACTCTGGTGGCTTCATGGACAGCTTGGATATTCTCGATAGATATGAGATTATGCAGATAATCCCTCAATATATGAGGTTCACCACACCCCTAACACTTCAGTGGTTCTTTTTATTTACCCGCACTAATATTTTTACTATTTAGATCCACATATTTTGATCCAGCTTGAGAATTTGTTGGTTGATTCAATTTCCCATTGCTGAAATTTTTTGGATGATGATCGTTCCAAAAAAATTTAAGATATCTAGGTTTCTGTCGTTTTTCCACAATTGTAGGTTTTTCACTGTCCTTATTCCTCCAAAAAATGTGGCCTTCACATTTACTCTAAAACTATTGATAACATAGCCTTTCCTTCGTTACTTCTTCATCCATTGTCTTAGGATTATCAAACTCAATTTGTTCGTTATAGATAGCAGGAAAATAGTTCACAAATCATTGCGCCTTGGATTTTTCTTCTTTAATGTAAGGCACATACCATAGTAAATTGGTAAATTTTTCCAAAATTTTTTCCATAATTAATTGTCTTAACCTTAACTCGTGGAACTATTTTGCCCAGTCATCATAATAATGTTAACTTAAGTAGCGGTTTTTAAATTACTTTTGAAACTCCTACCACAATATTGTCTTTTCTTCCAACAGATCCACACTTTTACCTTCTTCCCACCAGAGAGGATATTTTCCATGCATTTGATAAATGGCCAGTATGGAACTTAAGTTTCTCTCACATTCATAGACTTGAAATTTTTTGGTCATATTTAGAAGCCATGCTTCTGCATCCTCCTCCTTCTCCCCATCAAAACTATGGGGCTTGATTTCCCCAAATTCCCCTTGTACTTTTGTTTATTTCCCTTCTGTGCTCTTGGATATGTTCTTTCAGCCATCCCCCCACTTTCATATTTTTTTTAATTATGTTCCCCTTTTATTTTCTTTCAATATATTAGGTTCCACCATTTTATGGCTAGACTTTCCCGTTAGTCCACTAATCATCCTTTTGGTAACACCCTCTTCCCATATCTACCCAAGTAACTGGAAAACTGGGGTAAACATGTTATGAGAGGCTACTATATGGGATTCAACCTCCTAGGTGACCTTAAGGAAGTGGAACCAATGAAAACATAACATATAGACCTTGTACATCATCAATAACACCCGCAAGAGCTAACCCAAACTTTCAGGCCTTTTTCCCCTAGGTCACACTGAAATTTTGACCTCCTTGAGCCATATCCATAGGTATAACACTAAATTCATGTGGAAAATAAGCCATATCCCCAGGAATAAAACTACATGTTTGTGGCTAGTGCACCAAATGCTCAGTTATGTGTCTGTGGCTCTAGGATTTCAGCCACATTTTTAATTCCACAACCTACGTCACTGCCCAGAACTTCACGAAAACTTAAGGGATGATAAATAAAATAGGAAACTGATACAGAAGCAATCACATAAAAAGGAACTCACATGGACCCCTCCTATCCATGACATACATTTTTTTAAACATGTCACAAAAATTGAATCTACATGTGTAAGCAACATATTTAAGCATAGGGGTCTCATACTTATCTCATAATTTCTAAGAAGCATTGATCCCTTACATAATTAGCTGAAATAAAATATATTTGACCATAGATACATTGTTAATTCATTTACAAGTAAAAATATGGATAGAGCCATACATCAGCATTGATCAAATACATGCTTATAATGAGCACAATAACCATAGAAATACAATGGATACAACAATAATAAAAGCCATTCATAAGCAAACACATTTGCATACCAAATAAAAAGGAATGCACTCTTCATTATTGAAATTGAAAACCAACTGGAGATAGGATTTCCATGTTCCACCTAGCCATAAATTGGTTGATCCAAATCTCTCTTAGTCCAATCACCCTCGTGCTAGATTCCATTTTGGATTCAAACTGAAAGAACCAAATATGGAATCTAGAGGCTAAGCCACCTCACCCTCATCAATAGAAATTAGGCTTTATTTTGAACCATACTCGAGTGTTAGGCATACATAATAAACATGTCATACCTAGCTTTGCCGTGATCTATACCAGATCACTAGGCCAAAAGAAACATTGATATTACTGGATTTGATCCTCCTACACCATGAGGAATTTTCCTAACTCCTAGTCTCTCAGGATTTACCGCAACTCACAGTACAAATTAGGGGTCACTAGACACTAAGTTGAGTCATACTCTCCATGTTTTACCATATATCCCAAACCCGAGATTCCTAGGCCTAATGGAGAGCAAAACACCTCTAGGATTTATCATATATCTTTCCATTCATTAGTCGAGGGTTTTTAGGCCTATCGAGGCAACACACGATCTAGCTTTATCTCAGCCCACAGTATGGTTCATAGGTTACTGGTCCATGTTTTATAATAATTCAAAGATACACCCCACTCAACCTCAAATCCATCCAGTAATCTAGCTAAATCAAAAAATGAGAACTCCACAACATCATGGCTATCCGGAAATGGAAAGGCTAGGCTGAAAACACTGTCACACTCTTATGAAACCAACTCCAAAAATAGAATAAAATAGAGATCAATGCCATATAAATCACCCACTTTTAGGGTGAAACCTCCCTTACATTACATAAATGAATAATTCTTGGATAAGTCAAATGAAAAAACCTCCTTTCTATATATAAGAGTCCATGGGGTCATAATATAATCCTAGTTGACCTAACAATAATGTAAGGGCACAAAAATAACAATAGTGGGGTTTATGGGGCACAATTATAACAATATGGGGGATACAGGGGTACAACATTGACAATAAGGGGTCTACATTACCAACAATAAGGGACCACAGTAGTAATATAGAGACCTAACATTCCCCTCTCCTTCAAAAAAATGTTGTCCTCAATTCTTGAGTAGATCTAAATTCTTTTGTATAAAATTATCATCCTCCCATGTGGAATCTTCAGTGTGCAAATTCTTCTAGTTGATGAGATACTCTAAAATTGATCGATTTCGTAGCTATTGAGTTCTTGTTTCCGTGATTTCTTCAGATTCCAATATGATTTTTCCTTCCTCATCAAGTTCTAGCAATATTGTTTGAACTGGAAGTTTGTCACCTATAACCTTCTTTAAGCATGAAACATGGAAAACTGGGTGCACTCGAGACGAAGCATGAAGCTCCAATTTTTATGCCATAGTGCCAATCTTTTGCAAAACCTTATAACGACCATAGTAATTTCGCTATAATTTATTATCCTTCTTAGCTTGCTTGAGGGAAATTTGCTTAGCTTGCTTGAGGGAAATTTTTTTTATGGTTGTAGACGTAAAAATATTCAATCTCCTACATAAAAACTTCTCTCATTATAATGTTGATCTTCCTATTGTTTCATTCGATTTTGTGCCAAATTTAGGTTATCCTTTAAGAGTTGGAGAACTTGTTGTTGATGCTCGATGTTGTCTTCCACTCCTTGAACCTTAGAATTTTCTCTTAAATATGATGTGATGGATGGTGGATGATATCCATAAAGTGCCATAAATGGGGTCATTTTTTTTGTAGTATGGAAGGAAGTGTTATACCATCATTCAGCCAAAGGTAACCAATTGACCCATTTTGTTTGTTTATCATATAAAAAACAACAAAGATATCCTTCCAAAAATTTGTTCACTATCTCATTTTTCCCATCGGATTGAGGATGATAAGATGAGCTATGAGCTACTTGAGTACCCAAACAAGAAAATAATTCCAGCCAAAAATTTCCAGTAAAAATGGGATCTCTATCGCTTGCAATAATCTTCGGGTTTCCATGTAGATTTTGAATTGTTTCCATAAATGCAATAGCACCTATACTTGCTTTAAATGTATGAGATAATGCACAAAAGTTTGAATACTTTGTAATTCTATCAACTACCACCATGATGACACTCTTTGCTTTGGACATAAGTAAACCTATGATAAAATCCATTGAAACCTCCTCCCAACATTTACTTGGAATGGATAAAGGTTGTAGAAGACCTGGGGCCTTAATTGTCTCGACTTTATTTTGCTGGCAAACCAGAAATTCCACCACAAACTTTTGAATATCAGATTTAAGGCCGTCCCAAAAAAAACTTTCTTCATCTTGTGGTGAGTTTTCAAAAATCTTGACTGTCGTCATAAGGGAGACGTGTGCAATTACAAAAGAATATTTTTTTTAGTTGGCAATTATTACAAATATATAATCGATCTTTGTACCATAAGGAATCATTTTTCCAACTAAATGTTTTAGATGTACTAGGATATTGCCACAAATTTTGAATGAGTGTCCACAATTCTTTGTAATTCTTCCATTAATCCCTTGCTTTGGTTATTCAATCTGGTTGTATAATAGAAATGGAAAAAATCAAGGCTTCCACCTTTTCATCCTTTCTTGAGAGTACATCTGCCACAACATTTAGCTTCCCTTTTTGTAGATGATTTCAAAGTCATAACCCAACATCTTTTGTGACCCATTTTTTCTTCTCTTCTGAAGATATTCTTTTTTTCCAAAAAGTATTTAAGACTATCATGATTAGTTTTTACATTGAAGTGTCTTCCCATTAGGTAAGGTTGCCATTTCTTTAGCGCATGTAGTATTTCCAACATTTCCCTCTCATAAATAGCTCTATGCAAGTACTTTCCCTTGATTGGACGACTTTCAAAAGAAATGGGTCTTCCTTCTTGCATTAAAATAGTACCAATTCCATTTCCCGAGGCATCACATTGCACAATAAATGTTTTTGTGAAGTCTGGCGTAGCTAATACCGGTGTTAGGCACATTGCCTCTTTAAGATGTTCAAAGGCCTTAGTTTCTTCATGAGACCATGATAATTCATCTTTCTTCAATAATGTTGTTAGAGGTGCTACTATTCTCACATAATTCTTAACAAACTTGCAATAATACCTTGTTAACTCGAGATATCCTCGCAACTTATTTATAGTTGTGGGGACTTTCCATTCCTTAATGGATTTAATTTTGTTAGGGTCTACCTTAACACCGCCTTGAGATACAATATGACCCTAATATTCCACCTCTTGTACTCGAAAGAAACAGTTGGAGGTTTTCACATATAATTGTTTCTCCTCCAATAGTTTGAGCACCCTGTCAATATGTTGAACATGATCCTTCCAAGACCTGCTCTAGATTAGTATATCATCAAAAAATACTAACACAAATTTTCTAAGGAAGGATTTTAAAATCGAATTCATCAACCCTTGAAATGTAGAAGGTGCATTGGTAAGGCCAAAGGTCATGACCAAAAATTCATAATGACCCTCCTGAGTTCAAAATGTTGTTTTCGAAATATCTCCAGTCTTTATTCTAATTTGATGATAGAACGAAGATCCAAATTGGTAAAATAAATTGCTCCATGTAATTCATAAAATAATTTATCAATCATAAGAATGGGAAATTTATCTTTAATAGTGAGATTATTTAGTTCCATATAATTTTTGCACATGCGTCATGGTCCATCCTTCTTGTGCACCAATACTATTGGAGCAGAGAAAGATATTTGACTAGGTTGTATTATACCAGCCTCTAACATTTCTGCAATCATACGTTCAATTTAGCTCTTTTGGACATAAGGATATCTGTAAGGCCTGATGTTTAGAATAACACTTCTTGGAATCAAATTAATAGCATGATCATGATCATGAATAGTTGGGAGTACTTTGGGAGTTTCAAACACCTTGGAATGCCTGTCCAAGGCTTTTTGGAGATCTGGAGAAATAGATGATTTTGATGTTGGAACTTCTACTGAGCATAATTGTGAAATTATGCTTCATTGTTCTTTCTTCAGAAGCTTTGACGTGAAATTATAGCTTATTATCTTTCTCGAATTCCTCTCGATACCCCGTAATTCAACTTCATTTCCTTCCAAAAAAAAAATCAAGAAAAGTTCTTGAAAATTAAAAGATACCATCCCCAAAGATTGTAACCATTGTAATCCTAGTACAACATCAACACCTCCCATTGGAATGGAAAGCATTGTAATATTCAATACATATTACCCCATAGTTAGCTTGATATTATGGGATTTTCCAAAGAAATTTATAGTTCCTTCATTTTCAACCAACACCTGACACTTTGGTGTTGGGTATACGAAGCAATTCAATTCCTTAGATACCTTACAATGAATAAAATTATGGTTACTACTTGAATCAATAAACACTATTACCTTTTTCTTCTTGATATGTCCTTCTATCTTGAGAGTTTGAGTGGTAATTCCTGCAAATGCATTATAGGATATGCTAAAAATCATTTCTTCTTTCTGTAGGGTTGGTTCCTGGTGTATATCCTCTTCTTTTTAAGTTTATTGTTAATTTTTTCCTCCTCTTCAAAATATATGTAAAGTTATTTCTTTTCAGCAAACTTATGACCTTTATTGTATTTGTTATCACAACTGTATCAAAACCCCTTTTCTCTTTTTTCTTCCAATTGTTGTGGTGTCAACATTTTAGGTTGTGGAATTCTAGGAGCAACAATACTTCCATCTTTATAAATTTGAGTGGTAGGCTTCCTTGTCGACATAATTTTACATTCAATTTTTCTTGCCAACCTGAATGCCTTCTCCAATGAATCAGGTTCCCAAAGGCGAACCTCATGTTGGATGTCATCCTTTAAAGTCCCTATGAAGACATCAATATTGTGCTCCTCTACAATATCAACTACCCTTATAACCAGCTTTTGGAAGTCCTCATTGGTCTCCACCACTGAACCCTTTTTTTTGTGATTTATCAATTGGATAAATAAGGTGTTGCTCTTTGTGTCTTCATAATTTGATATCATTTCCTCCATAAAAATTGACCAAGTGACAATTTTTTTATGGGAGAAAATCCATTGATACCATACAAATGTATTTTTTTCTAAATATAAAGTTGCAATGCATATATTTTTTTGTGTTTTGCACATTATTCAGATAAAAATGTTTCTCCATATGTAGTATCCATGTTACAGGATCCTTGCCATCAGACTTCCTCATATCGATCTTTGGAATATGTTGTGTATTCAATCCAACATTACATTTTATGAAGTCACGATTAATATTTATTTTTTTCTCATCATGAATTTCCTCTACTATATTTTCACCATTAGGAATCATTTCTTGTATCAAATTTGTCAAATATACCTTCAAAACTTCCATGCCTTCATTTATATCATTCTTCATGTCTTCCATGTTGTCCCTCATTTTTTTGTCGATGTCATCCATCTTAGATTCAATGCCATCCATCTTAGGTTCCATGCAATTCATCTTAACTTTCATGCCTTTCTTCAAACCATCCATCTTAGCTTCCATGACTTTCTTCAAAAGTTCCATTTCATTTTTTGATGCTCTTTGCGAGAGAGATATTTGGTGCACTTGCTCTTGTAATTTTGATATATCATGTTGCACTTCTTCCTCTTCATGAGTCATAGTAGAGTATTCTGAGGGCTTAATGGGTGTTGAATTATTTCTAGGCGGCATTTTAGAACCCAATATTGATATGTATGCTTCAATATGCCCTTGGAAGCACTTCAAACTTAATTTTTCAAACAAGAATTATGTAATTTTAAAAACAAATACACACCTTTTTCTGGCTTTTGAGGAACTCGATATTGAAACTAAATTATCTTTGTGATTTCGGATCTTAAATATCTGAAATTATGTCATTTAGTAGACCTCAGAATCTTCTTTCGAATGCCACAAGCATGACCTAATTTGGATGCTTCGACACAAATTTATTCCCAATCTCCCATAATGACCTAATTATGAACTGATTCAGTAGAGCGAAATTATACGACGTGCTACCTTTCACTGGTTCCTGCTTCAGCTCCAACATTGATACACAAGAAACTATAGTTCCTTTAATTTTGCCCATGTTATACATAATTCCAATCTAATGCTCAGAGAAAGAGTGATGAAGATTTTCCCAAGGTCACCTATTTTAGATGAAATTTGGGAGCCTTCAAAAACCCCAACTTCCGCAAATCATATCTTTGAAAATATTTTGAACCAAGATCTGAAAGTTTTACAAGAAGTTTCTCAAGATTTATGTTTCTTGTGGTAACCATTTCAGCTTATGAACCTTCGTATAAAAAAAATTATAGTGAAAATTCCATGATGGCCTATTTGGAGCAGCGAAACCCTAGAATCCAAAGCTCTGATAACAAATGTTATGAAACCAGCTCCAAAAATAGAAGAAAAGAGAGATCAACACCTTAGAAATTAGCCACTTCGATGGGAAAACCTCATTGACATTACATAAATGAAAAATTCTTGGATGATTCAAAGGACAAAACCTCCTGTCTATATATAGGAGTCCATGGGGTCATAATATAATCCTAGCCGACCTAACAATAATAATGTAAGGGAATAACAGTAACAATAGTGGGTTTTATGGGGCACAATAATAACAATATGGGTGCTACAGGGGTACAGAAATAACAATAAGGGGCTACAGTAGTAATATAGGGACCTAACAAAAAGCTAGAAAAAATCCATGCCAAGACAGAAAAGAACCACATGCAATAATGTACATTTCATATCTAGCAAGGAAAATACCCATGAAAATTAATACCTGCCAAGAATCCTGCTATAATTTCTTGATTCTTGATCCTCCTTCTTCATGTTTTCTTTCCTTTCTTGCTCAAATTCCAAAGTGATCCAAGAAAATCCAAGTGTCCAAGAGAGAGAGAGAGAGAGAGAGAGAGAGAGAGAGAGAGAGAATAATGAGAGAGTTCCAAAAAATGCACTAAAAATGGTACCAACTTATCCTCAGAACCCTTTTTATAGAAGAGGCCTCTATTTTCTTCATTTTCCATTATTTTCCTTCATTTTCCTCCTCACATGAAACATGTGACCTTTCATCTCCCTTTTCTCCTAATTTTCATTATTTTCATAAATAAATGTGCCAAAATTCTGTTTTGACTTTCCAAACCCTTTAAATTTTCCTTTTCTAATTTCCTTAGCCATAATAAATGAAATGAACACCCACTAAGATGTTTTTCCCAAAATTCAGCTTGGAATAAGTCTCCCATCAACTGTGGTTATTATTTTTAAGTTTAGTACATGAAATTTTCACCAGGGTTTTTACAGAACCCTCCCCCTTGGGGGACACCATCTTTGGTGTTCAAACACACATATACCTCAGTAAAACCGCTAAAAAGAAACCATACATTCCATGGAGCTTTACAACATAGCTCGATGTAGTATTCCTGATGATCACCCTGCTGAAAAGAAAACCAAACTGACATCATAACAACATGACAACTAAAATGACATGACACCATACCGCTTATTGGAGCTTTATAACTTAGTTCATGGTAGTATTTACATCCATACGCATGGACATAAACCTGAACATCACATCAAAACATCCATGATGGAATCATGATGTCTAGCTATCTTAGGCAAACCTATGGTGAAGTACATGGAAATGACCTCCCATTTCCACACTAGAATCGCAATCGGTTTTAGCAATCCACCTGGATGTTTACACTCTACCTTAACCATTTGATAGTCCGAGAATCTAGCTACAAACTCTGTCACATCCTTCTTTAAATTTTTTTAATAATAGAATCTCTTCATTGCATTCAATGTATTATGGTAGCCTGGGTGACCTGAATATGGTTTCGCATGAAACTCCCTCAAGATCACCTTCTTGAGCTCATTATTTTCCGATACATATATCTTATCTCTAAATATAACCAAGCCATCTGATGTGAGATGATATTCCAAATCGTGTACACGTGTACCTATACCCATACCACATGTACTTGTACCTATGCCAATACTTGTACCTATACCTATACCAACACCTGTACTTGTACCAAAGACTATCGATATACCTGTACCAACACCTGTACTTGTATCTATACTTTGTTGCAACGGGTGCACAATCTCCACATACATGTGATCCTGCTAACCTACCTGCAAGATCCTATCATGTAAGTCTATCCCATAGGATATCATCAATGCTAAGTAATTTACCCATACTCGCCTACTAATAGTATCTGCGGCCATGTTCTCCTTTCCCTTTATGTACCTAATATCGATGTAAAACTTTTTGATCATGCTCAACCATTTAGACTCCCTGGAGTTCAAATTCAGTTGGTAAAGTAAGTACCTCAACCCAATGTGGTCACTCATCAATAAAAATCACATGCTGAGAAGATAATGTCTCCACATATTCATTGCCTAAATGATTTCTGCTAGCTCAAGATCATGTGTTGGGTATTTTTTCTCATGCTCTCATTCAATTTTCCTGACTCATAGCATACCACTTGTCCATCCTGCATAAGGACTCCAGAAATTCATCTCTTGAAAGAATCTGTACACACTACAAACTCCTTGTTCGGATCTGCAATCATTAACACTGGAGCATGTGTCAACAACATCTTAAGCTGCTCAAAACTGGCCTCACACTCCTTTGTCTAATCATACATTTTACATTTCCTTAGTAATGATTTAATAGGATAATAAATATATGAGAATAACATGATGAGCCTCCTGTAATAACCTATCAATCCCATGAATGATATCAGCTCATCTACATTCTTAGAGGCTACCCTCTCCATGATGACTCTTATATTTTCTGGATCTACTATGATGCCCTCCTTAGAGATAACATGTCCCAAGTAGTGTACCTAATTTTGGAAGAAACTGCATTTGCTAAGCTTAGCATACAACTAATTCTCTCTCAACAACCTCAATGTTGCTGCCAAATACTCGAAATGCTCTCCCTCATTTTTAGACTATACAAATATGTCATCAATAAACATAATAAAAAAATTGTCCTAATAAGGACGAAACACATTGTTCATCAAACAAATAAATTTATCTGGGGCATTAGTCAAACCGAATGGAACCACAATAATCTCATAATGCTTGTGCCTAGTCATGAATGTGGTCTTGTAAATGTCCTTCTCTTTAATGTGTGCCTGATGATATCTCAACCTCAATTCGATCTTAGATAACAATTTTTCTCCCTTCAGATGATCAAATAAATCATCTATCCTCAGTAATGGGTACCGGTTCTTGATGGTCACTTTTTTCAGCTACCTATAGTCAATGCAAATTCTATTATTTCCATCCTTATTCTTCACGAACAAGACTAGTGCACACCATGGTGATACACTTGGTTTAATGTACCCATTGTCAGTAATTTCTTTCAACTACAACTTTAACTCTACCAACTCACATGTTCTCATCCTATAAGGTGATTTTTGTGCTAGAGATTCCCTTGGCACCAAATCAATAGAAAATTATACTTCCCTCTGTGGTGGAAACCCTAAAACCTCTGGTGGAAACACATCCTAAAACTGCTACAAAACTAGATACTTGTCCAACACATATACATCCTCAACTTCCTTACCTTTTTCACTGGAGATATGAGCTGTAAATAGAACACACTATTTCCTACGACTGTGATTGTCCTAAATGGTTGTCACCATCCTAACTAATATGGCTTTCTACTTTCCTTGTTATACTATTGGTTCTCCATTCTCATCCAAGCATTAAATATCTTTGTAATACAAATATACCTTGGTCCCATGAATATATAATGAATCCATACCCAATAGCATATTGTAGGAACCCAAGTGTGTTTTTGTAGGCATACAATTTAACTCAAATGCACAAGGTCTTACCCAATGGTGAACCCTTTTATTTGTACCTTTGACCAACTGCACTAACTAATATTCTGCATGAATTTCCTTATTCAAACCGCACTTATCCTCCAAGTCAGGACTAATATAGCTATAATTATATCCAGGGTGAATAAAAATAGAAATAACTTGATCATCAATCTTACCATCCATCTCAATTATAGAAGCCTAGGGATATGCTTTCCTGTTGTCCTAGACTACATAAATATAAGGAATTCTCTTCCAAACATTCCCAATAGTTTGCGCCTCCTATGCATTGTATATATTAGGCCTACCACCACGATTTTGTGGAAAATATCTTTTAATATTCTCTTCACCATATATATAACACTCCAACCATCTCACACCATTACCTCCATGTTGTTGTTGGAAGCTATGTTGTTGTTGTGGTCTATGTCCCTATCCAGCTCCTTTAAAATTCTTTTGTGGTACCACATTTTCTTTCTCATATGAATTATGAGGCCTTGATATCTTAGGCTTCCATTTACCTTTACCTTTTTCCTTACCTTTCCATCCTTTCTCATACTCATTCCTATGCTTTGACAGTTCATAGAAATTATTCACCTTCCCAGTGAATTCCTAAAGGGATTGAGGCTCATCATACACAATGCAATCTCTGAATGTTAGTGGAAAACCACTAAAAAATATTTGAACTTTAGCCTTCTCATCCTCAAGATATGGTACATACCTCAATAGCTCCAAGAATTTTGTTGTGTACTCTTCATATGTAATTTATCCCATCCTTAACTCATATAAATATTTTTCCTTGTTGTCATAGTAACACTATGAAAAGCACTTCTTCCTAAAAAGCATTTTAAACTCATGCCAGCTTAATTCCTATGTTCTGATGTCTCTCACCCACTTCACATCTTCAAGCCATATGTATGCTTTATCTTACAAACAGAAGATAGCAATATTGGCATACATGTTTTCTGTGTACTCATGCAACTTGAATAATTTTTTTCATTCAAAGTATCCAAGCCTTTACATCTGCTAGTTTCTTCAAGTCTCCATCAAAAGTAGGTGATTTTTGTTTCTTGAATTCATCTTACAAGTATCCTCTATCACTCCTCCAATAAGGATGAAACTAATGACAATCATGATGTATATCTAAACCAAAACTAGAATGGTACATGTACTCATCACCCCTCCTACTCGGAGTGTCCAACAACCTGCCATCTCTCACCATATAAAATCTCTCTGACATGTGTCTTCCATGACACATACTTCCATATGCCTAATTAGTTCTATCCTCGTGTCCATAACTTATCCGTAGTGGCTCTTGTTTCTGCAAATCTCTTCAGCTTTGAATAAGTATTGCATTCACATTTTCTTGTTTCTCTTATTCCTGTATGATGTCATTGTCTACCTTACAACTCCTTATTTATTCCTTTAGGCTTCTCAACGTGTCTTCCAAATTAGAACAGATCCTACCATGTTGCTCATATGACTCATAGGGAGAGTAATTGTAGTCTACCATCCTTCTATCCATTCTAATATTTCTCCCCCATGAATAATATGTTAGCTAAACCAAATAACAATAAACTAATGTACCTTAGTGTAATTTGGGGAGAATACATCTTGCAATATCAATCAATCAACATATTACATGTATATACATAATCATCACAACATATAAACTTGTAGCATGTGGTATGTCAATGCATAAACATTATTCTAGTTGGATTCCAGTCATCCATGCATGACCATACCAAATACACACCATGACCTAATGCATGAAAACCTCAACCAAACCAATGCAACTTTGACCACACACAATCACAAGCATGGAAAATACACAAGCATAAGCAACATGTAACCTAGCATGACTGAACAATGCATTTTCACCATATAACATCACATAAGAAAGAATACACATAAAATGCAAAAGCATGACCAATATGTAACATAGAATAAACAAAAAATGCATATTCAACATGTAACAATATGTGAGAAAGTCTGCACGGACAATACATGCACATAAACAACACACAATCAGTCATATACACTTGACAACATGTTCACAACAACGTCATCAGTCCCCCCATGGAGACACCACTTCCACCATGTACAACACAACATGAATGTGTTGAAAATGGCAACAAGAAACAGTGAGGGAGGCCTCCTGAAACATCTTTCCTGATCCTAGTTGGAAAGTGATCACCTAAACTAGGTGGGGACCACACACGTGATTTTTGTCGAAGAGTCTATTTTTAGACATATGGAGCATGGTCTAGGAGTTGCGGGATGCTATTCTTGGATGATTGGTCAAGTTGGTAAAAATAGATGGACAACTATTTTTAGACATACAGGTCGAAGTCTATTTTTAGACTGCCTGTCTAAAAATAGGTTAGTCAAATATTATTAACCCTTAATAATATTTGGACTATAAACATTATCTTTTCCTCTTGGAACACTTTATTTCAAGCTACAGATGTGGCACATGCAGCAGGCAGAAGGAAATTCGAATTTCCTATGGGTCAGTTGAGCTATTGCATGGTTGACTTCAGTTAGAACTCATGTGGCAGAGTTTGGTGGAGTTGATGAGACAGTTGGTGGAGTTGTGTTCGGTTTAACTTAGTTGAAATAGTTGTATTTAGTCTAACTGATAAATACACTAGTGATGAGTGGTGTGAATTAATTATTAATTAATTCACTAATTATTAACTCATAAATCAACTAAAGAACACATCAGTTAACAGCAGTGCATGTACAGTTCAGTGAAGACCAGTGGAAGAGGTAGGAGAAAGGGTGGAGTCTACTATCAGTTGTGACTATAGTGTGCATGAGATTTGCACAATCATTGGAGGATATTGCCAATGAGGATTGCGCAGTTAAATCCAAGGGAATTCGAATTCATTCCATCCATTCTCTCATCTTGGATTGCGCAGTAGAGGCAGGCAAATAGTGGAGGAGTTTTGAACCCGTGACTTGTTCAAAACTGAGCTAGTTTGTGTGTAACTTTTGGAGACAGTACTGAGTACTTGTGAGGAGTATTGTACTAATATTGTTACATGATTCTTCTTCATTATAATATACAGACAGTAGGGGGTTTTCAGCTGTAATCTTTCCCCGGTATACATACTGTGTTATATGTGTTGAATTTCTATGTGCGCATGTGAATGTTTTCAATACCGCTTGTTGTTTTTATTTCTGCATGTGATGATTAATATGTAGAAGAGATTATGTGTTATGTATGAAGCTCTAATAGTATGTGACCACGATAACCTTAGTGAATAAATCAGCAAATTATTCAATTTTCTACATGGTATCAGAGCAGAATTGATCATCGGATCTATTACAGTTATTATAATTATTTCGGTAGACAGAGTCTGTAACAGGCCAGGTAGCTTCTGGATCCATCCTTTCTCTGAAAGGTGATATATCCAGTAAATGACCTTACAGTCGATCTCTGTGCTATAAATACTTTGTTCTCACAGATCTAGAAGCAGCTGAGTTTTGAGCTAGTGGAATTCAACTTTGCAGCAGAATTTGGAATTCGAATTTGCAGTAGTTTTTCTTGGTGTCAAAAGAAAATATGTCTTTCGTTAGATTGCAATTGTAGTATGCCTTGGAAGGCAGCTCAAATTATATTGCATGGAAAGACAGGATGGAGGCAGTGTTAGATGACAATGGGCTATTGGAATTCATAGAGAAAGAAATTCCAAAGCCTACTTCTACGGATGTTGCTGTGATTGAAGCTTGGAAAAAGAAGACAGCAAGGTGTCGAAGGATTCTGTTGGAGGGCGTGAAGGATCACATAGTATCTAGCCTGCATTGTAAATCTTCTCCATTCTTGATGTGGAAAGCTTTGACAGAATTTTTCCAGAGCAAGAGTGACCAAAGGAAGTTGGCGCTCAAGGATAAACTCAGGAAAATAAAGATGGAGAAGAATGACACTATTCTAGTATACTTGACAAAGTTTTTCCACTACAGGGATGAACTTGGGAGTGTAGGAGTTAGTGTGGAGGATGAGGAGCTGGTGAGCTTGGCTCTCCTCGGGCTTCTGAAAAGTCGGCATGCATATCGGGACAGTGTCAATGGTCGGGAGAAATTGCCAGGATGGGAAAGACTGTGGTCTGATATTGTGCAAGAGGAGATAAGGCGGAGTACCAGGGACGGATATTCATCAAAGGCATCTGATGAAGAATACTGCACTTTGGATGCCAAAGCAAGGAAGGGGAAGGGCAAGAAGAAAGCTTCTCAATCCGGTGCGGATGGTAAATAGCGTGACATGTCCAAAGTGAAGTGTTTTCACTGTCACGATCATGGACATTACGCCACAAATTGTCCACAGAAGAAGAAGAACAAGCAGGCTACTGGAGCTGCAGCTGGTGAGGCTCTTGCCTCACAATTTGAGCTGGACTTCTCTTTGATCACATGCATGGTGTCTAGTGCATTGGGATCAGGGTGGTATTTTGATAGTGGCGCTTCCTTTCACATGACGGGAGATGTGAATCTTTTCAGCGACTTGGTGGAGAAAGATCTCCAGTTGCATGTTGAGTTGGGTGACAATGGACGATACAATGCGACCGGCATTGGTACCATAACCTTTCAGAGGGATTCAGGTAAACTCATTCTTTTACAAGATGTAGTGCATGTTCTAGGTTTAAAGAATAATTTGATCTCAGTCGCAATGTTAGAGGATAAAGGGTATGAAGTTGTCTTCAGTGAAGGAAAAGTTTTCCTTCGGCACAAGGCAACAGGACAAGTCAAGACGGTTGGGATTCGAGCAAAGAATCTCTATAGACTTGAAGTAGATGGGATTTCTACGGAGCTTCCTACTATTGGGAAGTGCAAGAAAGACATGCAATTGAAGCTTGAGAGGGGGCAAGTTTTGCATGCAAGTAATAATGAACCTCGGGATGTGGAGTAGCCACAAGATGAGGATCATGGAGTGGAAGAAACCACTCATGCAGAGGAATTTCATGCCAGATGGGAAGAGGTAGTGCATGCAGCGATACCACCAAGTGAGAGGTTGGGCAACATGCATGATTAATCCCAAGAGAAGATTTCTGGGCAGGATTCATGAGATGGTGTGGATCTCATGAGTTGAACCTGGCTACAAGGTGCCCACAGCACAGCAGTAGTAGATTAGTTGGATTGATGCAGGCAGATCAAAGTGACAGTGTCGGATACTGGAGCACGGATCAGAGTTGACAGCAAGTGCAGAGTAGATGGGTGCAAGAGTTCAACAGTGCAGTGGTTCCTGATGACATGTGCAGTTGGTACTAGCAGAAGTCGAAGACTTTGATGATAGATGCATCAGACTGATTGAGTCGTTTGGAGCCTATTCAGTTTCAGAGATGTTGCATGCAAAGGGTGCATGGTGCATTCATGGTGTTGCATGGTGCATGCATGAGTTTGCATGGTGCACACAAAGGGTGCATGGCGAATGCATGGAGTTGCATGTCGCATGCATGGAGTTGCATGGCGCTTGTGAAGGTTGCAGGGAAAATGCATGGAGTTGCATGTTGCATGCAAACACATTCCTTTCTTGTTGAGAGGGAGTGTTGGAAATGGCAACAAGAAACAGTGAAGGAGGCCTCCTAAAACATCTTTCCTGATCCTAGTTGGAAAGTGATCACCTAAACTAGGTGGGGACCACACATGTGATTTTTGTCGAAGAGTCTATTTTTAGACATATGGAGCATGGTCTAGGAGTTGCGAGATGTTATTCTTGGATGATTGGTCAAGTTGGTAAAAATAGATGGACAACTATTTTTAGACATACAGGTCGAAGTCTATTTTTAGACTTTCTGTCTAAAAATAGGTCACTCAAATATTATTAACCCTTAATAATATTTGGACTATAAACATTACCTTTTCCTCTTGGAGCACTTCAGTTCGAGCTACAGATGTGGCACATGCAGCTGGCAGAAGGAAATTAGAATTTCCTATAGGTTAGTTGAGCTATTGCATGGTTGACTTCAGTTAGAACTCATGTGGCAGAGTTTGGTGGAGTTGTGTTCGGTTTAACTTAGTTGAACTAGTTGTATTTAGTCTAACTGAAAAATACACTAGTGATGAGTGGTTTGAATTAATTATTAATTAATTCACTAATTATTAACTCATAAATCAACTAAAGAACACATCAGTTAACAACAGTGCATGGACAGTTCAGTGGAGACCAGTGTTAGAGGTGGGTGAAAGGGTGGAGTCTACTATCAGTTGTGACTATAGTGTGCATGAGATTTTCACAATCATTGGAGGAGATTTCCAATGAGGATTGCGTAATTAAAGCCAAGGGAATTCGAATTCATTCCACTAATTCTCTCATCTTGGATTGTGCAGTAGAGGTAGGCAAATAGTGGAGGAGTTTTGAACCCGTGACTTGTTCAAAACTGAGCTAGTTTGTGTGTAAATGTTTGGAGACAGTAATGAGTACTTGTGAGGAGTATTGTACCGAGATTGTTACATGATTATTATTCATTATAATATACAGATAGTAGGGGGTTTTCAGCTGTAAGCTTTCCCCGGTATACATACTGTGTTATATGTGTTGAATTTCTATGTGCGCATGTGAATGTTTTCAATATCGCTTGTTGTTTTTATTTCCGCGTGTGATGATTAATGCGTAGAAGAGATTATGTGTTATGTATGAAGTTCTAATATTATGTGACCAGGATAATCTCAGTGAATAACTTAGCAAATTATTCAAATTTCTACAGAATGCACAATCGCATATACCATAGGTATTAGAAACACATAAGCAATCAACAAAAGCTTCAACAACCCACCGCCCATCCAGTCCAAGGGTTGAACCATGCTCTGATACCACTTTGTAACATCCTCTTCCCATTTATAGAGAATTAACTGACCAACCAGGGTAAACATGTGATGAGAGGCTACTATATGGGATTCAAACTCCGAGGTGGCCTTAAGGAAGTGGAACCTATTGAAATGGAACCCCACTGCGGGGCTTCTAATTTAACTTTCCCTTAATTAAATTGGAAGAGAAATTGTAATTTCATCTCATAACTACATGTATTAGTTAACTAAGTCCAATGACTGAGTTATCTTAGGAATCAGATTTGAAGGTTAGAGAGGATGCATGTAGAGTGATTCCATGATTTTAGGGGGTGAAGTTGTAGTTATGCATGACTTGTAATTATGTGACTCAAATAATTGAGTTATAATTAGTTTAACCAATTATAATTGAGTGATGAGCTAGCGAGAGGTCCAGTGAATTCAATCTGATTTTATTCAAAATGAGTGATCAATCAGTTAATTGATAACTCACTATAAATAGTTGTTGCATGTCAGTTCTCAGGAATACCGAGTCGAGATAGAGGTTAAAAGGAAGATAACTATCAGTTGTATAATTAGAAAATTGTACAAATCAGTTATAGAGTTAGTTGGATATCTTGGATTGATTTTCCAGTGAAGGAAAGGTATTTTCCTATTTAATAGGCTATTAATTCCTCAAGGAATGTGTGAGCAAGGCAGGCTGAGAAGAGGTTGAATTGGATAAATTTGTCTGATTTTTCCTAAATCAGTGTGAGATAGTTGGGAGAGTGCAGGAGTTATCTTATGAGAGAAAGCATTGTATTGTCCCATGATCCTTGACTCTATAAAATGTACAGATAGCGAGGTTTTAGGAAATTTTCTTTCCCCATATAAATCTTGTGGTGTGCAATTGATTGTTTATTTCCCTTACTTGTTTATGTGATTGTTCGATCGTGTTAGTTTCCACACATTTGTAGAAGGATTCAATATCTTGTTTTATTCATTCTTAAGATTAGATTGAATCCCATTGGTATAATTTATACATGGTATCACAACATCAAGAATCATAATAAGAAGAGAAGAACATAGCTTCTTTTGATCAGGTTCAAATTTGAATATTATTTCTTCAATATCCAACAACAAATCAAGATGCCTTTCAATGGCTTGAGACTCGAATATGCACTTGTGGGAAATTTGAATTATATTACATGGAAGGACGGGATGGAGGTAGTGCTTTAGGATAACAAACTGAAGACTTTCATAGATGTGGATGTCTTGCAGCCCACAACAGAAGATTCTCAACTTCTTGATACACGGAAGAATAATGTTGCGAAAGCGAGAAGGATCTTGTTAGATGGAGTATGGGACCATATATTATCAAGCCTCCATGGAAAGGAAACTCCATATGAAATTTGAAAGGCCTTGACATATCTGTATCATAATAGAAATTACCAGAAGGAGTCGACGCTAAAATACAGTCTTAGGAAAATCAAAATGGAGAAGGGCGACATGATCCAGAAATACTTGACCAAGTTCACTCAACATCAAGATGAGCTTGGAGGTGTTGGGGTCATTGTTCACATAGATTATTTGGTGAGCCTAGCTCTTCTAGGCATTCCTAAGAGCTGGAATAGCTACCAGGAATCTGTTAATGGAAGGGAGAAAGTGCTATAAAGGAAGAGCACCAGAGATGGATCCTCATCAAAGAATAATGATGGGAAAAATCGTACCTTAGCTGGAAATGCAAATAAAGGAAAAGGGAAGGCTTCCCATTCCAAATATAAGTCCTAAAAGGTAGGAAAGAAGTGAGACTTGCCAAAAGTGAAATGTTTCAACTCTCATGAGCATGGACACTATGCCACAAATTGTCCACAAAAGAAGAACAACAAGAAGGCCTCAGGAGGAGCAGCATGTGAAGCATTGGCTTCACAATTTGAGTTAGACTTCACCCTTATCACATGCATGGTGTCATCGGTGATGGGATCTGTGTGGTAATTGGATAGTGGTGCCTCATTCCACATGAGTGATAATAAATAATTCTTCAAAAACATGGAGGATAAGGGTCTCCAGATGCACATCGAGATGGGAGATGATGGGAGGTATAGCGCTACTGGGATTGATAGAGTTACTTTCTAGAGAGATTTAGGTAAACTCCTCATACTAAAATATTTCATACATTTACCTGGTTTAAAGAGGAATTGAGTTTATGTTGCTACGTTGGAAGATCCTAGATATGATGTTATTCTTAGTGAAGGAAAGGTGTTCCTTCCTCACAAAGCCATGGGAAAGGTGAAAAATATTGGGGTGTGGTTGAAGTACCTCTACAAAATTTATGTCGATGACTGCGCAAAATTGATGATTAAAGCAGAGGAGGTAGTGAGACGAGACAAAGTTATGGCATAGGTGGTTGGGCCATCTTACCCATAACACTTTGAGGATAACGCAAGAGATTTATATAGGGCTTCCAAAGGGTACACTTGTGTAGAGAGACACATGCAAAGGTTTTACTATGGGGAAGTATACAAAGGCCACCTTTCATGGGAAGGAAAGCCAAGCAGTGGAAATCCTTGAGAGAGTTCACTGAGAAGTGTGTGGGCCATTCTCAAAAGCTTCCATAGCAAAGAATAGGTATTATGTGATTTTTGTTGATGGTTTTTCAAGAAAGTGTTGGATTTTATTCACGCAAAATAAATATCATCAATTCTCCAAGTTTTGTGAGTTCAAACCACTTGTAGAGAAAGATACGGGGAAGGAGGTGAAGGCTCTGAGGGGCGAAAATGGTGGGAAATACATCTCTAATGAGTTCAATAACTTATGCACCTCAGAAGGAATTTGAAGAGAATTTATTGCACCTCATAACCCACAGAAAAATGGGGTTGTAGAGAGAAATAACATAAATATGTTGGGAGAAACACGAGCTATGTTGCATAATCAGGGCCTACCGTTACATTTCTGGGTGGATTCATGCAATTCAACAGTATTTGTGCAGAATAGAAATCCTCATCGGATACCTGGGATGAGTACAATAAAGGAGGATTTTTCAATTAAGAAACCAGATGTTTCATATTAAAAAAATTTGGTTCATCTATCTATTTCCATGTGGAAAAAGATGCCAGAAAGAAGCTTGAACCAATAACAGTGTTGGGGATATTTGTGGGGTACACTGATACACCTCACAAATATCAAGTGTAATTTCCAGTGCATCGAATGATAGTGGTCAGAAGGGATGTGAATTTTGATGAAGACAAAGCCATGTGATTGTCCCTTGAGAGGGACCTTGAGTTGCATGTAGTTGAGGAGCTCTTAGTTCCTAAGGATGAACCTCAAGATATGGAGCAGCCACAAGGAGAGGAATAGAGAGTAGTAGAAACCACTCATGTAGAGAGATCCACTGGAATGGAAGGAAGCACACCAGAGAGGTTGATAGATTATTTCTGGATGTGAGAGAGAATGTGGGAGCACCCACATCACAACGCAGGAAAAGGAAATCCCTAGAGAGGTACAATGGATACATGGCTCTTATGAGTGGAGGTATTATATAACCACCCTCTTTTGAGGTAAAAATGGAGTACCCAACATGGGTTGATGCCATGGTTGAGGAGTATGAATCCATTATCAGGAATAGTGCATGGGAAGTTGTCCCAAGACTAGTGGGGAAGTCATTGGTAGGCTCCAGATGGGTGTACAAGGTAAATCAGGCAACAAATGGGAGTGTGGAGAAATGCAATGTAAGATTTGTGGCCATAGAGTTCTCTCAGGTTGAATGGATTGACTATGATGATACTTTTGCACCAGTCGCAAGGTACTCATCCATTAGATCCATCCTTGCACTCTCTGCGCATATGATATGGAAGATACATTAGATGGATGTAAAGACAACCTTTCTCAATGGAGTTATTGATGAATAAGTGTACATTGAGGAGCTAGAAGGTTTTGAGACCTTAGACAGGGAGTCGCATCTATGAAAACTCAAGAGAAAACTATATGGGATGAAGCAAGCATCTTGCACTTGGTACACTAGGATTGACAACTATTTCATCGGGTTAGACTTCATTAAGAGTGAAGCGAATTTGAACCTATATCATATTGTGGTCGATGGTACGCTTTTGATTAATGTACTTTATGTTGATCATATACTACTAACAGGTGATGAGCGGCTCATAAAGTCTTGCAAATATGATCTTGCAAGAGAATTTGAGATGAAGGACATGGGGCTCTTGCACTATTTCCTTGGATTGAAAATATGGCAAAGAGATGGGGAGCTATTTGTATCTCAGGGAAAGTATTCCAAGGAGATTCTGAGGAAGTTCTACATGAAGGGCATAAAACCCATGGAGACTCCTCTTACAAGAAAATAGAGGAAGGAGGATGCTACTTCAGATGAAGTAGTGGATGTTATTGTTTAGAGGAAGCTGGTGGGTTCACTCATGTATTTGGTGAACATGTGAACCGACATATGCTACGCAGTTAACCAACTGAGCCAAGTCATGGTTAAGCCAACCAAGATATTTTGGAAGGCAGGAAAGCATGTGCTCAGATATATCAAGGGCACATCATAGTATGGATTATGGTACAAAGAGAAAGAGGGAGTGAATCTTCAAGGCTTCACTGATGGAGATTGGATTGGGAGTCCATCCGACCAAAAGAGCACATCAGAAGGCATCTTCAACATACGATCAACATCAGTATCTTGGTACAATAAGAAACAGATATCAGTTTCACTTAGATCAGCAGAGGAAAAATGCATGGCAGCTAGTCAGGATGCATGCGAGGCCATCTAGATGAGGAAGATACTTGTTGGTTTGTTTGGTCAGAATATGGATCCGACGGTGATATATTGTGAAAACCAGTGTTGCATCAAACTTTCGTTTAATCTAGTACTCCATGATCGGTCCAAACATATTTATATCCAGTATCACCATCTCAGAGATTTTGTTCAGAGCAGGATTATGTCATTAGAGTACATTCCCATGGAGTATCAAGATGCAGACATCCTGACGAAGGCATTGGAAAGATGAAAATTTGAATTCCACTGAGACAGGATCGAGGTAGAATATAATCCATTTCTTCTTGAGAGGGAGCGTTGAAATGGCACCAAGAAATTTCACCCCACTACAGGGGCTTCTAATTTAATTTTCCCTTAATAAAATTGGAAGAGAAATTTCAATATCATCTCATAACAACTTGTATTAGTTAACTATGTTGGAATGAATGAGTTGGCATATGAAATTCGAGTTGAGGATCAAAGAGGATGCGTGTAGAGTGGTTCCATGATTTAAGTGGGTTAAGTTGTAGTTTTGCATGAGTTGTAACTAGTTAACTCAATTAATTTAGTTAAAATCAGTTTAACTAGTTCTAACTGAGTGATCAGATAGTGAGAGGTCTAGTGAATTAAATATGATTTAATTCACATTGAGTGATCAATCAGTTAACTGATAATTCACTATAAATAGTTTTTGAATATTAGTTCTCAGGATGACCCAGTTGAGACATACATTAAACAAAATATAACTATTAGTTGTATAATTAGAAATTGTACAGGTCAATTATAGAGTCAGTTGGAGAACTTGGATGGATTGTGTAGTCCAGGCAAGGGATTTTCCTATTTAATAGGGAATTACTTCCTCAAGTAATGTGTGATCAAGGTAGGCAAAGCAGAGGCTGATAATTGGCTAAGTATTTGTCCAATTTTTCCTAGATTAGTGTGAGACAATTGATAGAGTCCAGAAGTTCTCTTGTGAGATGAAGAACTATATTGTTTCATGATCCTTGACTTTATACAATATATAGATAGTGGGGTTTTAGGCAGCGTGCTTTCCCCATATACATCTTGTGTTATGCGATTGATTGTTTCTTTCCCTTACTTATTTATGTGATTGTGCGATCATGTTTGTTTTTGCAAATTTGTAGAAGGATTCAGTATCTTGGTTTAGTACATCATAATATCAGATTGAATCCCATTGGTATAATTTCTACAGAACCAATGGAAACGCAACATACAAACCTTGTACACCTTCAATGACACTTGTAGGAGCTAACCCTACCTTTCAAGCCTCTTACGCCTGGGTCACATTGACATTTTGACCTCTTTGAGACATATCCATAGGAATACCATTATATGAATGTGGTTATGAGGCTATATCCCCAGGCATAAAACTGCATGCCTATGGATAGGACCCAAAATGCTTAGTTTTGCGCTTGCAACTGTGGGATTTGAGCCACCTTTTTAGGCCTAGAGCCCATGTCACTACACAGAATTTCATGAAAACTTAAGGGATGATAAATAACAATAGGACAATGGTACATAAATAATCAAATCAAAAAGAACTCATGTAGACCCCTCATAGCCATGACATACATGTTTTCAAAAATTATTGAATCTACAGGTGTAAAATTCATATTTAAGCATAGGGGTCTCATACTTATTTGATAATCGCTAAGAATAATTTCTCCCTTACCTCATTAGCTGAAATACAATCTATTTGAGCATAGATACATTGTGCATTCATTTACAATTAAAATCATGGATAGAGCCATACATCATCACTGATCAAATACTTTCTTATAGCCAACAAAATAACCATAGAAATACAATGGATACAACAACAATAAGATATATGCATAAACCAGTACATTTGTATACCAAACACCCAAGGAATGTGCTCTTCATTATTGAATGTAAAAACCAACTAAATATGGGACGTCCATGTTCCACCAGACCATAGATTGGCTGAGCCAAATCTCTCTTCATCCAATCACCCTCGTGCCATATTCCAATCATGAATGTGCGAGTCAAAACAAAAGAACCAATGACTGCATACTGAGGCTAAACCACCTCGCCCTCAACAATAAAAATCAGGTTTTACCATGATCCATACCCGATCACCATGCCAACCAAATAAAATTTCATATCCGTCTTTACTGTGATCTACACCCGATCACTAGGCCAATACAAGCATGGATATCACCAGACTCTCTCCCCCTACACTGTGAGGAAATTTCTTGTCTCCTAGTCTCTCAATGTTTATCGCAACCCACAGTCTGAATCACAGATCACTAGGCCCTAAACCGAGACATACTCTCTAGGATTTACCATATATCCCAAATCTGGGATTCCTAGGCTTGATGGAGAGAAAACACCTCTAGGCCTTACGATATATCCCTAAATTCAAAATATGAGGATTCCTAGGCCTACTAAGGAAACACAATATCCGACTTTATGACAACCCACAGTCCAATTCAGTGGTTACCAGGCCATGTATTATATCAATTCGGAGATCCACCCAACTCAGCTTCTTATTCCATAAGTTCTAAGTGTCCAAGAGTGAGTGAGAGAGAGAGAATAATGAGAGATCTCTAAAAAATGCACTAACAAAAGGTACCAAGTGATCCTTAGAAGCATTTTTATATAAGAGACCTTTATTTTCTTCATTTTTCATTATTTTCCTTCATTTTCCTCCTCACATGCAACCTATGACCTTTCATCTCCCTTTTCTCCTAACTTCCATTATTTTCATAAATAAATGTGCCAAAAATTCCATTTTTCCTTTTCAAATCCTTTTCCTTTTCCTTTGCAAATTTCCTTAGCCATAATAAACCAAATGAACACCCAATAGCATGTTTTTCCTAACATCCAGCTCGGAATAAGTGTCCCATCAACCGTGGTTATTATTTTAAACTTTATTACATGTAATTTTCACCATGGTTGTTACACTTTCCTACTCCTCACTAGCCATTAACATGCGTTCATTAGTTCTTCCTAGATATGTCAATTCCTGCTTAAGATCTATAATAAAATCCATGAACTGAGTATTTGTTGGGGTGGCCCTGTTGCCCAATTCAACATATAAGTCTTCACCCATTGTAATGGTTGGACCCTCCTCTTCCATTATGTTTCAAGTGTATCCTATGCTTACTTACCTTTTAATTCAAACAAAATCGGTTGTTAGTTCTTTCTTACATCAACGTATCAAGTTATACAGTTTTTTTTAGTTTTTTTGTTCTTTGTGGTGATTCCTTAAAGCCCTAGTGGTGAGATTTGGCTCTATTACCATTTTTTATGACTCTACATAATTTTTATTTATTTTTACTTGTGGTTATTTTCTTCTTCCATTATATTCCAACTATTGTGAGTTTTCCTTAGTATGCATTCACTCTTAGTATGCATTCACTCCTAACTTTATATATGGCATGCAATTTATGTTTATATAACCTAAGTTAGGTGAAAGGTACTTATTCATTTCCCTTCCTCAACACTTATGCATTATGTTCCATTTCCTTGCTTGAATGTAATGGTACTATTAATACCATTACCCCTTGTAGGTTTCTTGATAACCTTTACCTTGGTTGTTAAGTTGTTTGGCCACTATTAATTATATACTCATGGTACTTGTATGTGTGAGCCTGTCTATCGTTTGGTTTTGATTTCATTGTACGTTATATAAATTTTCTTCCACCACTTTAGTTGGTGTATTTAATAAGGACACATTGTGCCTTTATGGATACAACATAGTTTTAAGTCCACCTTAACTTCAAATGGCACTTGTTTATTGTGCCTAAGCTATTGTGGTTATGGTTTTGACGCAGGAAAACTCGCTCTGACCATAATTATGCATAACATTGCACATAAATCTTGTCCCATGTTTAAATATTACATAAGGTTTAAAAACTCAATCTAACACATTAAAAATGTTTTAAAGCCTTTTAATTATACTAATGGAAGA
Organism: Pinus albicaulis; assembly: GCA_034641835.2. NCBI lineage: Eukaryota > Viridiplantae > Streptophyta > Pinopsida > Pinales > Pinaceae > Pinus > Pinus albicaulis. Next base: position 1,213,355,504 of record CM076578.1, on the reverse strand, counting down.
CTTTTTATTAAATATTACTTTAGTAAAAAGACCCTATCTACCCGACTTATCACCATCGATCAAAAGTATTCAAAAAATTGACTTTACTTCATTGTGAGACCTTTAACCCTATCCATTTTTCAAATATAATCTCTACCATTTATTCTTGTCCGATCCAATGGTTATCAGTTAATCACACTTCAACTAACCCGATGGTTAAAACTTTGAAATCGCATGATGTAACTAGTTTTGGTTTCTGTCGACTTTTTGCATGGCAACACCATGGCTCATCGAATGCTCACGAGAATTACCACTTACCACGTTACTTGTTGTGCAATATACCACTTACCACTTTTGAAAACCATTCCATGGTTCCACTCACTATTCACCAAGTCACAGTTTCTGCCTTCATCCAATGCATAGTCTTTTGTTTTTGGTGAGCATTGGGATTTGAAGATTGTGACCTTTCAATTTCTCCCAGAAGTAGACTTCTTCATTAACTTGAGGCAACTCATAACATATATTTCCAATTCGATTACGTACATGGAAAAAGTGATCAGGATGGATCTTTTCCTTAATAATGACAAGTCCTTTCTTCAACCAGGGTGATATCAAACACTCATTTTATTTCTAAAATAACAATTAATGGCCAACGATATACCTTGTCTTCTTCAGCGACTTGAAAATGCACAACACATAGATTGTAGCTTATAATAGAGAGATGCATGGGTGCTTTCTTTGCTAAAAATTTCCTCCATGCTTTATCACTTAACCCAAAATAAAATTACATGTTCTTGCCCTTCTCCCTTGATCACATCAATTTGTCTGCCCTTTGTTTATTCTATCTCGGCTATGGTTCTCTTCGAACACACCTGCACACTTATGTTATGCTTCTTCTCTGATACATATACACAATTATATAATTCATTCACATATCACACTCCATACAGACTCAGAAATTGAGTTCTTTGTATTTAACAATCAAATATTTACACAGAATTTCCCTTTTGGCCTGATTTTCTATATCAGTGGCCTCTATATCTCTCTATGTCGCAAGCTATAATCAAACCCTATCTAATACTATCTAAGGATTTTTTTTTCCTCCTATTTGATCTCTCTCCCTTGTGCCTTTGAGGCTTTATAATTATATACGAAAGGTTCTGTAACCAATTCTAGTTTCAGATTCTCTATCTTCTCAACAAAATCTTGAATATCTTCTAAGTCCTATTTTGATTGAACTAATCCCTGAGGATCCTCTCCAATCCACAAAATCATGAAACCAATTCCTAATATGAGATTTACAATTAATTTCCAAATCTCACAATCTCTATGGAATCTCAACTATCCTAATTCTCTCATGTTCTCCAACATTCAAGAACATTTAAAAAACGCCTCACAATTTTTAATGAATTCCTATTCTAACTATCTCTCATTAAAATCACTCAAAAAAATTAATAATTACATTAATTTGATACATAGGAATCTAAATTTCTTAAAAACACAAGACCCCTATATCTATTAAAATACAATGAAATTTCTGATTTGGACGCTCCTGCATCAGACTTGGAAGGCTGAAAAAAATCATGATCTCCAGATCATGTGTTCCAATATGTTGATAGAGAACCTCTAGGGTCCCAAAATTTAGTTTGTAATTGATCAGATTCTATGCTCCTTTGTTATTGTTGTTTGTTTCTTGTCTCCTGTTTCATTTTCCTCTCCTTGTCAATCAGTTTCAAATTCTGATTGATCACTCTTTCTACTGTCAATATTCTCCATCTAGATTGTTTCATCATTAATCGCCATAATTCTTCAATCTTCATCTCCAGCACATCCTTGGACTAGTACATACTCATCCATTTTATGCTATCTCTTTCTCTTTGTTTTAGTTTGTTGTTGTTGTCCACTAACTCTTTCATCTTTACATTTTGCATTTCTTCAAGCTCTTTTGTTTCATAATATTGAATTGAGATTTCTCTTCCTCTTCCATGTTTATCTTTTCCTCCATTGAATTTCGATTCTACATTATTCTTTCTAGCAATTTAATCTCTCTATTCCATGGATTGGATTCTTCCATAGAATCTTCTTCTTCCTTCTTTACTATTTTGTTCACCTATGCTAAATTTTCTCTAGCATTCACAACAAAACCTACATTCACAAAACAATTATTAAAATAAAAAACATAAGGCCTCAATGCATATTTTTCCTTTGGCAACATTTTGATATGCTTCTTTGATTTTTCCTCCTCTATCATCACATCAGTATGTCGATTCAACCTCTCTAAAGAATTATCTAAAGGACTCTCAAGACTTTCAGCAAGTATTACCTTCACACCATCTGTTTCAATGATGTCTCTCTATTCTTGTCCAATGTAATGAATTCCTTCCTTTGCAATTTCATTTTCATATTCTCGTTTTTACAGAAAATATTCCAGCAATTAAATTTCTTTTTGGCATTTCATAAGTACTTCATCATCACTTATAATCTCTGCATTTATACAAAAATTGTCAGTTTGAAAATTACAAGGTTCAACAATATCAACTGTTACTTCACATATGAGTTCTTCACACTGAGTCTCATCTCCTTCCTCCATAAGAAATTTCTCTTGTTTTGTAACAGCTTCAAATATCAATTCATTACTAAGTTCTTTTTGCTACAATAAATCACTATTTTTCTCATTCAACATACATTCTCCCTCATTCTTTACTTCAGAGTATTTATATTTTGAAATATACTCTTCCATATTTTCATCAAACTTTATAAGAGCTTCAAAAGCCTGCTTATCCTCTACAAAACCTGTAATCACATCAAAATCATTAGTTACAAAAAAACAAGGCTTTACATCTCCCTGTTGATCTGAACTTGCCCAAGAGTTCAAGAAATCATCAATAATTCATTTTTCAGCAAGGTAAACTTCTTGTTGTCTTCAATTCTCACAATAATTCATAAGATCTTTCACAGATCTCCAGTCTTCATATTCACCCATAACTTCACCAGGTTTTTCTTCACAAATGGAAAATTCAATTTTCAACTCAGCTTCTCGAAGTTCCTCAAATCTCAATTGAACATTCAATATCTTCTCAAGCTTTCTCATCTCTTTTTCTGACTGCATATTCACCTGTTGATTCCTCTTCTCTTGTAGTCTATGCCACTTTACTTTCTTCCTTATGGTCCACCCATGTCTCTGATATTTATTACTTCTCTACATCATCTCCATAAATACTTCCAAATGAACTACTACCTCAGCCTTCTCCCTTTCATATTCTTCATCACTTAACTGTCTCTATATGCCATTTGCCTTGGCATCTTCCTTCTTCACTTTTATTCTATCGTGGTCTCTCTCAAAACCTCTGCTATTTCTGCTATGAATATCAATAGTCATCTTCTTCTCCATCTCTACCTTCATGAGTTCCTCACTTATTCACCGTGAGTTGTACTAAAGCCTCTGCAATAGCAAGTCCTCCCTGTTGCCACTTACCTTAGCAAGCTTTCCTCTGTACTTGGTCTTTTGGCAAGCACTGGTTCTCTATTCTCTAGAACCTCTTGAGCATTCCTCTTTGCTCGTTCTAGGCTTCAACTCATCCACACCTTTTAAGAACACAACTATCCTTTTTATCGAACCTCCGTTGGAATTATTCAAGGTTCTGCCATATTCTTATTTCACTTAGAAATCACTGCTCCTCAAGCTTGATCTTCCTTTCTTGAGATATTTCATCTTGTCTGCAACCTGAATTCTATAACCACAATCTTCAAACTAGATTAAAATAAAACACACTATCTCACGTTCAAGATCTCCGCATGACCTTGTTCTCCTATTCACTTGTACTTTGAATGGACTGTTCTCATTTATTTCTGCAAATGTTTGTTACACTTCAACTCTATGTATCTGCTGCTTATCACATTCACAATCTTATCTCCTCTTGCTTCTTTCCATCACCATTGTACCTGTATACACAACTTTCAAAACATAACTCTGTTGTAAAATTCTCTTAAAGAAATTTTACACGTAGAATCTCCTTGTTCTGCTCTGATACCAAAAATGACGTAGGAAAACCCACTCTACCCACAATTATGCATAACATTGTACATAAATCTTGTCCCAGGTTTAAATATTATATAAGGTTTAAAAACTCAGTCTAACGCATTAAAAATGTTTTAAAGCCTTTTCATTAAACCAACGAAATACCTTTTATTAAATATTTCTTTAGTAAAAAGACCCTATCTACCTGACTTATCACCGTCGATCACAAGTATTCAACGAATTGACTTTACTTCTTTATGAGCGCTTTAACCCTATCCATTTTCCAAATACAATCTCTACATTTGATTCTTTTCTGATCCAATGGTTATCAGTTAATCGCACTTCAACTAGCCTGGTGGTTAAAACTTTGAAATTGCACGATGTAACTGGTTTTGGTTTCCATCGACTTGCTACGTGGCAACACCACAACTCATCATGTGCTCACGAGAATTACTGCTTACCACATTACTTGCTGCATGATATACCACTTAGCACTTTTGAAAAACATTCCATGGTTCCACTCACTATTCACCGAGTCACGGTTTCTTCCCTCATCCAATGCATAGTCTTCTTTTTTTTTGGTGAGCATTGGGATTTGAAGATTGTGACCTTTCAATTTCTCCCAGAGGGAGACTTCTTCATTAACTTGAGTCAACTAGTAACATATATTTCCAATTTGATTACGTACATGGAAAAAGTTATTAGGATCAAGTTTTTTCTTAATAATGACAACTCCTTTCGTCAACCACGGTTAGATCAAACACTCGCTTTCTTTCTAAAAGAAGAATTAAAGGCCAAAAATATACCTTGTCTTCTTCAGCGACTTGAAAATGCACAACACACAAATTTTAGCTTATAACAGAGAGATGCATGGGTTCTTTCTCTACTAAAACATTTTCCTCCATGCTTTATCACTTAACCCGAAAGAAAATTAGAGTTTCTTGCCCTTCTCGCTTGATCACATCAATTTGTCTGCCCTCTGTTTATTCTATCTCTACTATGGTTCTCTTTGAACACACCTGCACACTTAAGTTATGTCGTTACTCTAATACATATAAACAATTGTATAATTCATTAACATATCACACTCCATACTGACTCAGAAATTGAGATTTTTATATTTAACAATCAAATATTTACACAAAATTTCTCTTTTGGCTTGATTTTCTATATCAGTGGCCTCTATCTCTCTCTATGCCATAGGCTATAATCAAACCCTATCTAATCCTATCTAAGGATTATTTCTTTCCTCCTATCTAATCTCTCTCCCTTGTGCCTTTGAGGCTTTATAATTATATACAAAAGGTTCTATAACAAATTCTAGTTTCAGATCCTCTATCATCTCAACAAAATCCTGAATATCCTCTAACTCCTATTTTGACTTAACTAATCCCTAAGGATCCTCTCTAATCCATAAAATCATGAAACCAATTCCTAATCTAAGATTTACAATAAATTTCCAAATCTCTCAATCCCTATGGAATCTCGACTATCCTAATTCTCTCATACGTTGTTTTTTTCATATGAATCGACTGGTATTTGATGGTACTCTACTAATTTTGTCACGAAAATTTATTTCGCAGGTAAGAGGGTTTCACTTCCAGAATTTTGAGGGTAGTGGGTCCCCAGACTTTAATCTAAGTGGAAAATATTGTAACTCTCGACCTCACTTCCCCCGAGGTCGGTGAATTTCTTTTCTTGACTCTGTCAGATATGATGTCTTCATTACTAGTTTCATGTTGCTATTTAGTTCAAATATGAAAAGGGTATTATTTTTCTGAGTAGGTTGTAACCCCATTCAAAATATATTGACTCTAGGTTTTCATACCGTGAGAAGATAGGGGTTATGAATGAGTCTTTCAAACATTTATTTTGTTTCTACTATTTTTTTGGAATCTTGTCCATTTTTTTGATACTAGACATTTCTTGTAACTATAGTAAGCATATTAGTTTAAATACAATGGATTTTCCTTTCCTTCAGGAACGAATTCTAGGAGATTTATGTCTTACATTTCTTAGTATTGAATATGGTATAATTTCTTTGTTCAGGAAGATATATATATATATATATATTTCTTGCATGTTATAGTTGTTTACAAGAAGAGTTTATGTGAAGTCGATTCGCTGAATATTTCTGATACAATATTGAACTAGTTTTTCTTGTTTTATTAAAGAATAATTTACATGCTAAGTATATTATTTTTTGTATATAATTTAGATTGAAATTCTCGAGTTCGAGATGTTTTTCATGTTGTATCTTTCCCAACAGAATTCTAGGTTATCTATGTTAATGATTTAACTTCATTCAACATTGCACTTCTCTGTCAACCATGTTCACAATGATTCTTCTTTCATTATTCTTAATAATGTTTAATGGTTTCATTCCTCACTTAACCTAGTTTTATAAGTCGTTCATGAGCCCAATGATAAAAATTACTAAGATTTAGCTTATGTCACAAACATATTCATATGACTCGGACTATGCCTACGAATTTATCGAATTGCATGGTCATGACTAGCATACCCATGACTGAGGAGAAAGGAGATTTTGGTTAATTTGTGGTTTATTACAGTGACATATGTTAAGATTTCCCCTCATTGATACCCAATCGCTCCTTGTCGTCATGATTAGCTTCCCTTTTAAGGATAAATAACTAACCTTAAAATGCTATAAATCTAGGATCTTCGACTCATTATAAGTACCAATTGTGGTACAATTATTTTTTATTCTAACATTCCACCCACCCTGAAGCAGTGCTATATCTTGCTACTTCTAAATTTTTTTTGGATTTTAATTCATTTGTTAGCTTATTAGTTTAATCGAATCTTGTAGTAATTGATTTCCATTGTTGTTACATATACTTCTATTTCCAACTTTTCTACAAAACTGAAATATCATGACAATAGAAAATATCAATCTTTTTTAAAAGTGTATTTTCTTCTACCATTCTAAGTCACTATAATTAAAAATAACATCTAATTCGTTCCATATTCCCTTAAAGTACTAAGAATTTATACAAAATTATTATTGTTTATTCATTAGTCTTGCGGTAAAATAAATATCATAGAAATTATTATTGAATTTATCCTCGACAGTATGGCAAAATTGTAATAGTGAGTTCATTAAATTGAGTATCTATAGTATTAAATAATTTTCACAGAAAATTCTAACCAAGATGTTATTAGAAGAACACTTGGGAATGAACATTTTTCCTCCCAGCCTTGAATTGTAACCTCCAATTCCCCCCGAGCTGGATGTGCTTTCCAACAAAAAAGAGAATAAATAGCTGATATTGATCCTTCAATAGTTATAGTATACTTTCTCTTCCATAATCGATTATTTCCTTCAGCAGCATCCTGCTTTTGTGATTTTCATCATCACTAGCCTAGGATTTTTCCTTTAAAGCATTCTTTTCTCTCCCACGGTGCTTTATTCTTGTCCAATATTAGCATATTTCCATAGCTAAATGATTTAATGAATTTTCTCTCCTTTCCATTAAACTTTATCCAGAATGTTTATCATGGAAGAGTTATCCCATTCTCATTCACTAATGGGATTTTTTTTTTCTTTGGAAAGAATCTCGTACTCAATTGTCACATTCCCCAGTACTTTCCATCAAACTATTTATTTATTAATAAAATTATTTACATAATCATTCCAATATACTTCATGGATTTTTTGACATTCACAGTAACATGACTTAGTCGAAACAAGGAAACAACATTATAAAAACGGAGGGGTACTACAATAATTTTAAAATATTTTTAAATTCAATCTAATTTGAATTCCAAATACACTAGGTAGATGGAATTCTTAAGTGAATTTGAATTTGACATTAAGCACATCAAAGGTAAAGAAAATAAATTTGCAGATGCCTAAGTATAAGTGTAAACGTTTTGACTAAAATTTTTGTTAGTAGTGTAAAGACATGTTTTTCAGAAAGGATAAAGACTTTAGCATAGAAATATGAATTTTATCTATTGTTGCAATGGAAATTACAACATGGAGACCTATCTGGCTATGTATAGAATTAAGATAAATTTTTAACTTTCAGGAACCAAATTTATGTTCCAAATGAAGTTGAATTAAAATATATTATTTTAAATGAAAATCATCATAAACCTTTCTCAGGAGAACCTGGATATTAGAAAATTATCACAACATTGAGAACGAAATTTGATTTCCTAGGCATGAAACGAGAAGTGGCTAATTATTTACCCAAATTTTTAGAGTTCTTGCAGGTGAAGGTAGAGAGCCAACACCCTATTTTATTGCGAAACCATTTACCCATTTTAGATTGGAAATGGTCCAATTATTACTTTGGACTTTATCACTAGTGTGCTAAGAACCATAAGACAACATGACTTTGTTATGGTCGTTGTGGAAAAATTAAGTAAAATAACTCATTTTATACCTATCCACTTTACTTTTGATACACCCCAAATTCATAAATATATTCATGAAGGAAAATCACAAAAGTAGGATGTTGCTGAAGATAATGATATTATATAGAGATTCTAAGTTTACTTCTAAATTTTAGAAGACATTTTTTGGAGGAATGGGTATGCAAATGAACTTCAATATAGTATACCATCCTTAATCAGATCGTCAAAGAGAAAGAATTTACACTAAGCAGAATTATTATTTACACTAAGCAGAATTTGCATACAATAACAACTATCTAGCATCTATAAAAAGAAACATGTTTGAAAATATGTATGGGAGGAAGTGTCACACTTGTTTAATTTAGATTCAGCTGGAAGATAGGTTGGTGCTAATCCATGATGTTCTTCAGGAAATGGAACAAATAGTAAAAAATTAAAACAAAATTTGAAGACTACCTAAGATAGGTAGAAACTATACGTGGATTGACAGAGAATGTAGAAATAATTCAAAGTGGTAGAAAATGTGTACATTAAAGTCAAACCAAAGAAGATCACTTTAAGACCGGGTACCTGTGTTAAATTAGCATCAAGGTTTTTTGTACCATTCAAGATACTAGATAGTGTTGGGTCACTTGCATACTAGTTAGCACCAGAAAGTCATATAAAATGATAGTCATGACGTGATTGATTGGAAAGTGATACATGTGGAATCGAGAGGATATTTCTAGGTAGAACCACTACAAGTATTAAATCAGAGAGAAACCATGCTTTGGAATCAATCCATCGCCGAGGTTTAAGTGAAACGAAAGCACTTTACCCCTGAGGAAGCTACGTGGGAGATGGAAGACAAAATGCATGAGGAACTTCTAGCATTATTCAAAGAGAAAGGGAACTGAAAGGAAACACTGAGAGTGATGTTTACTTTAAGAGGGTGAAGATGTGGTACCCCTATGTCTTTTTTTTTCATACATGATTATTTTTAGACTTTTAAATTATTATGTATTCAATGGATATGGAAGCCATGATTGAAACTACTTGGTGATGTAATTCATTTTTAGTTATTAAATTAATAAATTTACTCTTTGGTAAGATTAAAAAAGGATAATTTGAGTATTAGATACTTCTTTCCAATTTATAAAAAGCTATTAATGGTTAAAGTCCACATGGTGGACCTTCCCAAAAATCCTCCTAAGAATCCTTTGGAGAAAGTTGTTAAATATGTTAACATAATGGGAGAGAAATATTATGTTAATCACTTAGCTAGACAAATGCTAAGTTGGGTGAAAAGCCTAATAAAGCTTAGTGGGAGAGAAAGACATGCTTTAAAGAAAAATAAAATATTTTTTTTCTTAAATTAAAAACAAAATCCTAGGTAACTAAGGGATGTAGACCCTCAAAGTAAGACGTTTCTAAGGAAAAAAAATGTTGAGAAGAATATATAAGAAAACCACTCAGGAACCAAGGAAGCTTGTTGATTCCTAAAGGAAATAATTTCTTAGATTAGGGGGAATTGTAGAAGACACTTCGTGGTTGGGTGGAACATGCTCTACTCTTGAATATTCCCCAAGAATTTAATATGGTTACATGTTTTTATGATTATACTATACAAGTTGATTATGATTTAATTAATATCATTATAAGGACAATGATACATTGAATGTTAAAATAAAGACTCAATTGTATAGGAGATGAGTTTGCATGCATGGATCAAGTAATACTCAAGCATATAATTTTGGCAAATATATGATTTCTCTATTTTTGTTATGCTCTATCTCACAAAATTTTATTTTCAAATTATAGTGATGAGATAGATGGACTTAAAAAAAGATCAAAGTTGTATATTAAATAAAGTTATGTATGCTTATTTATATAGATTAATTCTATCATATATTTAAGAATACCAATATACATATACAAATATAGTAATTTTTACACTCTCTAATTCAATGAGATAGAATAGTAAGAGTAATCTACTATAATACTAATCATAAAATGATGCAAGCTAGTTGTTGTAATATATTGTATAGTGAAAAGAAAAGTAAGTACTCTTATTAGACTTATATGCAGAGAGTCAACCTTGTTTAACAAAAGGTTATTCTAAATAAATATTACATTATACTTTTAAATTACATTTTGAATATAATACTATGTTTTCAAAAAAAAAAATATAGTAACCATTCTTACCTTTTAATTTAAATAATTTAAGTATTATATTTGTGAGTCTAATAGAATTGAATAATATTGTATGCTGAATAAGGAAAGGTGGAATTCACCTTAAAGAAGTTATATCCAAGCTAAGAGAAATTGTGTTACAAATCAACAAAGCCATTTCATATATGTATAAAGAGAGAAACACGAGTAGATAAAATAGAAACTTATTTAGTAAAGTCTAAATAAATACTTTATGTTGCTAATATTGTAACCAAAATTAGAATTTGGAAATTGTATTGCATATTAAGAAAGAGATATGATATAACTATCAATATATAAAATTCAAGATCATAAATTTGAATAAAAATAGCAACACATAGACTTAATAAAAATAGCAACATCGTTCAACAGATAGACTTGAATAAAAATAGCAACATCGTTCCTTATGTATAGATAAAGAAAATACACTTCAATGTTATAAGAAAGTTCATACATTCTACTCTATAGAATAAAAGAGGTATATCACTATAAAGGAGACTCTATGGCAAATATTTTTAAGAAAAATTGCAAATCAAACTACTTTTCTTAAAAACATTTACGGGATTCTGCAAAAATTAACTAGAAAAATATATAATAAAAAAACTATATTATCTATTAATAAACGAATTTTTTCAATCAAACTACTTGATTAAGGCTTTTTGCCCAAATTAGTTTAATTTTTTATTTGAATTGAGAACTATAATACTAAAACCATTATAAGAAAATAACCATAACCTATTTCTGAAAATTCTGAATTATTCTATAGAAAATCATTATAAAGTAATTACAAATAGAAACTTTATACATTTACTCTATAGAATAAAAGAGGTATATCACTACAAAAGAGATTCTAAGGCAAAGGTTCATATTAGTTCAATTCTTGGTTTGAATTGAGAACTATAATACTAAAACAATTAAACCATAGTCCATAGAAATGGGTAGAAATGGAAAGCATAAAGAAAATTTTAGAAAATTCTGAATTATTCTATAGAAAATCATTATAAAGTAGTTACAAATAGAACTGCATATAAAAGCTATAATTTTCCATCTATTGGAATGGGTCTTTAAAACAAAATTACATATACAGAATAAACATATCTAAATCTCAAATAGCCAAAGGCCTGGGCAAAAATCCCTAACCCTTGTATTGTTAGATCTACAATAAGAAACTCTGGGTCTGTTTTCTTCACCAAAGAATTCAATACATTCATACGGCATTCCAAAGAGCATCATACACAACCTAAGTGAAACAAAGAGTTCCAACCTAGTGTGACAGGGAAGAAGATTTATTAGTCGTTGTAGTCTTTACTGGACAGGGAATACTTTCTGAAAAATTGCAAATCAAACTACTTTTCTTAAAAATATTTACTGGATTCTGCAAAATTAACTAGAAAAATATATAATAAAAAAACTATATTATCTATTAATAAACGAAAATTTTCAATCAAACTACTTGATTAAGGATTTTTGCCCAAATTAACTGGAAATTTTTTATCAAATAAAACCATATTATCTATTAATGAGAATGATATGTAAAATTGAACTCACCAAATTGAATATGTAAACGGTGCTCATAAATAAGTTGCACATTATAAAGGATAAAATATCATTTAAAAAATCCATCTACTGGCTAATGCTTTCAAATACGTGTTGAACGGAGAAAACTAATAATGTGATGTAAATCCAATTTGTTCACAACCAAAAACAATAAAAATTTGGAATGTAATATCACAAGCGAAAAACAAATTCACTGAGAGAGATCTCCTCTGTTATCGTTCCCTGCTCACGACTTTTCTTCAAAGAATCCCAATTTTGGAAAAATGAATTGTGCTGCCCACGTGGTGTTGAGTGGTTCAGTTTCACTTCTTTGAGCACAGGAGCTATTTGAAGAAGGCAACCCAACAACCGAAGTTCCCTCTCATCGTACTTGTTGATCTCTATCTCTACTAATTGAAGACTAGCAAGTGGGTACGTTAAAGCTTGTGCAACTTCCTCTGCTTCTTCCTGCGTTACAAAGTGTGAAAATGCTATTGCTATCACAATACTGATGCACAATGCTATCAGGAATACACAGAGAGAGATTAAATGACATCTAAACAATAATGACGATGAAATGAAGAGTAGCAAACATGATAGGAATTACCAGAATCAGCTGTCCGCGCAGGTATAACTGCTCAAGGTTCGGAAGCATCGAGAGCAATTTCAGCAGAGGCACAGCAATCCTTTTTCTCCAATCAAATGCATACCCAAGATCGATGACAAGCACTTTCAATGACCTGAAAATGCCCATCAATTCAAGAAATCTGTTTACAGAACAATTATTTCCAGGATACCCACCAGAACACAACGACAACTCAATAAAATTATTTCCAGGCTCCATTCGGAATCCTCGAATCGTTGAGGAAAGCTCATGAAATGCCATTCCATTCACTGTCAATTGTTCTACGTACATGTTTGCCTTCAGAGTTTGAAGTTTAGGGCAATTGACTGTCAATCCTCGCGCCCTAAAAAGATGTAGAACTAAATCTGTGAGGTTGAGAGACGAGATTACAGGACTCTTGAGGCCAGAACTAATAGACAATTTCAACTTATGAAGAAGAGGACAATGCAAAAGAAAGTCTGATAAAGTGTCATCTGACATTTCGGTATAGGTGAAGTTGCACTCAGTGAGATGCTTGAATCCCGCGAAATCAGTTGGAAAAGTGGTGAGAATACAGTTGTAGAGTGTGAGATTAGTGAGACGACTGCATGAGAAAAGGGCAGAGGGTAGGGTTTCCTGGTCATAAGAATATTCGAGAGAAAGGCGTTCCACGTTCTTCCTGGCAACGCACTGCATCCATTCCGATACGCTTTGCTGTGTAAACTGCCATGGATTATTAAAGCTTTCAGGATTCCACCGCAGACTTTGAATGTCTGTGGTGAGTGTGAAAGACTTCAGATCCGCTGAATGGAACCGCAAAATGTCGAATATTCTATTTTCCACTGTTGACAAATCGAATTTAGAAGGCGTTTGATGCGGTGATGAGACAAGATGAGGAGAGAGGATGAGATGGGGTATTTCTCTGTAGAGGAATCTCCAGCGATGAGAGAGCACAGAGCATTTGATGGCATCTATAATGGCGAGCTTCGAGAGGATAAGGGAAAGGACATCGTCGGGCAGTGCAGACAATCCATCGAGAGCCATTACCATCACTATAAATATGGGCCAAAAATTGCTGTTCCCTCTCGCGGATGGAATATAGCAGGATTGGATTGAACAAGTCGTGGAGTTAAAAATCGGAGCAACAAGCCGGAGGAAATCCTGGAGTGAAAAAAGGGATCAACAAGCCAGAGGCTCCACCCAAATTTTGGAGTGAAAAATCAGAGAGCAACAAAAAAAATCAGAGTAACCAGCCAGAGGCTCCCAATATCAGAGATAGTGTAATGTTTACACACCCTTCACCAGTAACATACAACATATAAGTATTCATCAATAATATAGTTCTCTATAAGTATTCATCAATAACAATTTATATAACATATAGTTATTTATAAATATTTATTAATAACAATTTATAAATAATAATACATAAACTAGAAATATAAAAATAAAAGAAAAATGGCTTATGGTATTGACAAATGGTATTGAAAACCCATGGCATTGACCCATGATATTCATGTGAAATATAACCTATCTAAAAGGGAAAATTATACCAGCCTAGATCCGTCTTAACTCTGGGTCTACTAATCTCCTATACGGATCAAATCTCTTGATATGCAAACCTTGTTTAGAGTCAAAAGAGATATCTTCTCTCAAGGCTCTTGGTAGTTCCGAAATTAAGATGGATGTAATTTGGTTATAAGGAAAAACCCCAACTATGCTCATTATATATGGTTAATAACATGTGTTTTATTCTAAGTGCTTATAGGCTCAAATTCAAAGTGAGTTAGAGTATGCATTCTTTAGTAAAAAATGAATTTATTGTGTGAAGGTGGGTTCCTTGTCCCACAAACAAATGGGTCTAATAAGTCAATTTGGTGTAGAGTTTAGTTACCTTAAAATTAGATTATTATTATTATTATTATTATTATTTTTTTTTTAACGGACTACTTCTTCATCATGTCCAAGAGTAACTTCACAGCAAGGAGTGCCACATTATTATTATTATTCTTATAACCCCATGGTCGTGTAAAATCCCATTATATATGGCTTATTCCTTAATATACTCTATACACTTGGTGGCTTTAAATTAAAGGTAACAGAGTATTATTACCATGCATCTTGCCCTATGAAAATCAACTAAAAGATTATAGATTTGTTAATTTTTTTTGTAAGCTTTGTGGGACTATATCTTCATCATGTCTAATATATCACCCCGTTCACACTCTATCCAAGACTCCGTGGATGAAATTTTATTGATTTTATTAAAAAAATATTCACAAAATATTTTTAAGAAAAAATAAAAATTTTAAATTAGTGTAGTTACCACAGAATTACTTATTCGCTTAAATAATTTTTTTAGTATAGTATAGTACGAGGAATGGAGAAATGTTTTTTTTTCCTCTTTTTTTGGCCTTTTATTCCAATCAATTTTTCCAAAATATAGTGAATATTTCTAAAAATCATAAATTTAAGTTATTTTTTTATTAATAAATTAAGAATATTTATAAAAAAATTATTTATATTTGTAATATTTAATAAAAATGATTAATAAATTTGGTGAATTTTATTTTGTATTTATATATTATTAAGTTAATATTTATTTTTAGAATAAAATATTTTATATCTAATTTATTGTTATTAAATTTTTTAATCAATTTTTATTTATTCTTAGGATCAGATGGTGAGAGATTAAAGGCTGAATTTAAATAGATGTAGAAATCGCTAAACTAATTGTTAGAATAAATACTAGTTTGACTCTCAAATTAGATTAAATTAATAAAAAGATTAATTTTATTAAAATTATAATTTTAAAAAGAATTTTTTATATAATTTTCTAATATATTAATATATATGATGATGAAGAAGATGATGATGGTTAAAGTATAATTTAAAATTTTTTTGGTTAATTTTTTGGTGAATTTGGATTATGTTTTTATTATATTTTTAGATTAAAATATTTTATTTATTATTATTATTATTATTACTACTACTACTACTATTATTATTATTATTATTATTATTTATTTTTTATTATTATTTATTATTTATTTTTTATATTTTTATTTTATAAAAACAAAACCACACTGGTTAGTTCGAAACTCGTCATTAAAATATTCTTTGATGTGATTTTTTCCAAAAGATTCTATACAATAAAATAAATAAATAATAATAATTAATTAATCAATAAAATATTTTAATCTAAAAATATAATAAAACTTAATCCAAATTCACCAAAAATTAACCAAAAAAGAGTTTTAAATTAAAATATGAGAAAAATATATCTGTGGGGTTTAATCCAAATTCACCAAAAATTAACCAAAAAAGAGTTTTAAATTAAAATATGAGGAAAATATGTCTGTGGGGTCTTAGTTAAACGATGACGAGGCCAGTTGTTTTAGCACTCATCATAGGTTCAATTCCCTTTCCCCATCGGGGTGATGTATCCAGACATGTTGATGAAGTTGGAGTAAAAAAAAAAAAAAGGGAGAGAAAATGAAAGGTACTACCAAACTTACAATATATATATATATATATATATATATTAGAAAATTATAATTTTTTTTTTTTTAATTATTAGAAAATTATACAAAATATTATTTCTAAAATAATAAAATTAATCCTTTTATCAATTTACTTTATTTCAAAGTCAAACTAGTCATTATCCTAACGGCTAGTTTAGCCATTTCTACATATATTTAAACTCAACCTCTCATCTCTCACCTAGTCCTCCTCTCTCACCTAGTCCTACTGATGAACCAGACTTGTTGGTTCCAACAATGTTCTATTGCATGTGATTATTACCAAAAGAATTCTAAATATTTACGATGGATCACACAAGCCAAAATTCTAAAAAAATTTATTATTGTTAATATATTTTACTAATATAACATTAACATTGAATTAAAATATAATCAAGTCTTCTCAAGTCCCACTAGCACCATTGATTGAGGATGGGACTAATCAGAAAGGAAACATGAGATCAAACCTCACGGTGGGTGTTATGCCCTATGTTAGGCGGAGCGAACATGCTAAAAAATCTAGTCAGCTAAGGGCTGGTGTGGCCAAGTTAGGTGTGATCCTTGGTTCACTTTGACAGCTTAGATTCCCTTCGGTCGCGCATCATCAAGCCATAGGTCAACCTTGGAGGATCACACACAAGTTGAGAAAAACACACACACAAATATATATATATATATATATATATATATATATATATATAATGAAGGATTTTTTTTAAGTTAAATATTGTATTAACTTATAAACTTGAATATACATGGATGTGCTAGATCATTTTGAATTTGGTCATTATGTCTAAGATTAATTTCGTCGGTTTAATTTTATATTTTCTTAGTTATCTCACTTTATTTAGATGAGAGAGACTGTGAGTAGCTTGAATGATCAGAAATGAAGAAATAAAACTTTTGAGTCTAAAGAGACAAGGTAACAATGTTGAATGATAGAAAATGTGAATAATAATAATATAGTCAATTACAGACAATCTTCATTGCGATGAATTTGAAACTATTTTCTTGTACTATTCTTATTGTCACACTTATTAATTTTTTCCATTTTCTCATATTAATCATATGAAAAGGGTAGTTGAAATCATAGACCATTCAAATATTTAACTAGAGCTACTTTAGTAAACATCATACCTTGTCTTTCTTGCTAGTTTTCTCGAAAGTCAATAATTATGACATATGGAGTGTTGAACCCCAAATAATATTGCAATGGTAGTTATTTTCTATTATAGCATTTGAATGAAAAGTGATTAAAAATGTTGAATGATGGAAAATGGGAATAATAAGAGTGTAGCCAATTACAAATAAAATAATTTTGCAATGGTAGTTATTTTCTATTACTGCATTTGAATGCAAAGTGATTAAAAATGTTGAATGATGGAAAATGGAAATAATAAGAATGCAACCAATTACAAATATTTTACAGTTCCAGGAAGAAAACATTTCGAGTAAGTGAACATTTTATTTAGGATGAAAATTAAAGTATTGTGTTTATGGCCAAATTACTATAAAATAGAAGTCAATCCAGGTCATGAATAATTTTTATGTTCTTACACTGAGAGAAAATGTGTATGTTTTGGGTGTGAGAAGGAGATACATGGGAAGATAGATATATAGATGGAGGGATGGAGGGAGGGAAGGGGCGGGAGGGAAGAAGAGAGGAAAATAAAGGGAGGAAGGAAGAGATATAGATATTGAGAGAGAAGTGTTAGAGAGAGAAAGAAGGGGAAGAGAGAGAGAGAGGGAGGAGGGAAGGGAAGGAGAGAGAGAGATAGATAAATAGATATTGAGAGATAGTGTGTATGTTTAGGGGGTGAGATAGAGAGATACATAATGAGATAAAATGGGAGATAGAGATATTAATGGAGGGGACAGAGATGTGGTTACACTGAAATCAATGCAAACTATTAATATAATTACTTTGAAATTAAGGTATATTATACATATAGTTGCATCAAATAAGAAAACAACATCTACATTGAAATCAATGCATCTAGTGAAAACAATCAAATAGGATTAGAAATCAATGTCTACGCTAAAATCAATGCATCTAGTGCAAGAAATGAAATAGGATTAGAAATCAATATCTACATTGAAACTAATACATCTAGTGCATGCAATCAAATAGAAGTGGAAATCAACATCTACAATAAAATCAATGCATCTAGTGTAAGGTATTAAATATGATTAGAAATTAACATCTACACTAAAATCAATGCATCTAGTGCAAGCGATCAAATCGGATTATAAATCACTATCTACATTGAAACCAATACATCTAGTGCAAGAAATGAAGTAGGAGTATAAATCAACATCTATGCTAAAATCAACTCATCTAGTGTAAGCTATTAAATAGGATTATAAATCAGCATCTACACTAAAATCAATGCATCTAGTGCAAGCAATCAAATATTATTATAAATCAACAACTACATTGAAATCAATACATCTATTTTAGTGAAAAAAGAAAATATTCATAACTTTCTAGATTTAAATTTTATGTTTGTATGTGTATTAGTGTGTCTCTTTCTTCTTCCCTCTCTCTCCACCTTCTATTTTGTGCATATATCCCTCCCTATCTCCTTCTCTCTCCCCATCCCTCTCTCTCCCTCTCTCCCTCCCTTTCACTATCTTTCTCTTCTTCCATCTCTCCCCATGGCATCTATATCTATACCTCCCTCCATCTCTCCTTATTTTTCTCTCTATCTCAGCCCACTAAACAATTCTCTCTCTCTCTCTCTCTCTCTCTCTCTCTCCATATATATCTCTCCTCCTCACTCCCTCTCTTTTCCTATCTCTTCTTCCCTCTCACCACCTCCATTTATATCTTTATCTCCCTCTCTCTCTCTCTCATTATTTATCTTTATATCAACCCGCAAACATACTCTCTCTCTCTCTCTCTCTCTCTATATATATATATATATATATATATATATATATATATATATATATATATATCCATTGTCTCTCTTATCTCAACCAAACATATACACATATATATATATATATATATATAGTATATAGGTATATATATATATATATATATATATATTTATCTCTCTTCCTCCCTCCCTCTATTTTCCTCTCTCTTCTACCCTCTCTCCCCCCTCCATCTATATCTCTAATGATCTGATTCCGTCAACTACTACATTTACCCATGATCTTTTACTTATGTGATGTTGTTAGAATCTCATTCTAAAAGAGCATAAAAGAACACAAGTGCATATTGTGAAGAAGAGGAAACAAGGAAACCATCATCAACATAAAAACACAAGATGTTGATAACAGAGTTCACCCAGTATGGGCTATGTCTCCGAGCCTGGTGTCAAAATGAGGTAGGTTGATTCATATAGTGCTGGAAATGGAAATATGTACATGGATGATGTTCATACAAGGATGAAGAAAAAAAAAGAAAGGATTTTCATGCATGACATAATCTCACATGAAGAAAAAACAAGATCTCACACATGCATCAAGAAAGGATCTAGAAATCATAATACATCTCATAGCAAAAAGAGGCACATGGTCAAACTGCATATACCTCAACCCCTGAAGTTGGCTGTAGAAGCGGATGCTCAACTGCTGAATCTCACTACACCATCGAATTCATGGCTTCAAGGGGTATAGAATCGATTGTCCATACTTGAGAATTAGACATTGTCACTCCAATATGGAAAATGGCCGAAATATGGGAAGATTTGTTGCAGAAACGGTCATTGCTATCAAATTCCTGTTACCGAGAGGTGTAAAATAGACATAAATTTTGTCGAAAATGGACTCCGACAAGTTTTGGGCCTCAAGGAATCCTTTTTATGCCCTCAAGGTTCCCTAAGATTCTATTCTCTAGGGAATCTACAAATCTGCTACTCAAATGGCCATTTTGGCTTACCATCGCATTCCCTATGAAATTCTAGTTAAAATGATTGTAAACTTCATATCATTATGACAAAATGAAATTTCACCGCCCAATGGAATCTTTCGAGAATCAAAGAATATTCTCTGTAAAATATTCTTTGTCTCGAGAAGCGTGCTAGCATGGTTCCGCCTCTGTGGATGTGCTCATGGTTCTGCCCTCCTACTCCACTGGTCCACCCTCCTCCTGTTCGGTCTAATGGTTCCTCCATTTGAGTCAAATGACAAAGGAAAAGGCTTAATATGACTTGGGTGGTGGAGTTTGAAAAGGTAGACCATTGGGCTGTTGGTTAAGGCGGAGGGTTTGAGGCTGGTAGGTCGGGGGTTCCAACCACACTGACCTCCCACCTTTGCCATTTTTTTTTGCATTATATATTTTGGATTGGCATTGGTTGTTTTAATATGAGCACATTTGGTTTGAGTTTTGTTATATATGGGTTGCGTTGTATGTAACTTTCAGTGCTGCCTAGTCAGGGACTGGCCACATGGGCCAAGTGGGTTCGAGCCTTGCCGACACCGCTATTGCCCTACCTCCGGTAGTGTGATATTATTACATATGGTTGGTTGCAATGGTTTGGGTGGGTGGGGTCTGCTCCACAAGGCCCCGAACCTGTTCAATATTAAAAAGAATTAACACACACCAAAAACACACCAGCGACATAGAAACACAAACATACACTAGACATGGCAAAAAAGGCTTGAGAGCCTCATGACATTCCTCACATATTCACATTATTTAAAGAATGTATAAATACAAATAAATAGATGAGAAATTTGTCTCAATATAGTGCGTCTATCTTGGACAACTTGGTTGAGAAAATAGCTCAACCACACACTAATTTAGGAGGCAAGTTAGGTTGGCCTAAACTAACTCCTAACCAAGAGGAACTAAAATAATCTAGAAAAATATGCATAAAATCCAAATTTTCAATATTTAATTTATTTTTTATTTATAATTGTTTATGAGAGAGGCTAAAATTACCCCCCTCAATGATAAATCCAAAATAAGAACGAGGAACCATCTTCCAAGTTCTCATGCTGATCCTCAAAAACATTATCTGAAAAACCACCAAAGCTGGATGCCGAAAAAATTGCAATATGAAGAGACCATGACTTAGCTGCATGTCTAATTCATCTCTGAATTTCACTTGACAACTCCATTTCATGCCAAGCTGCAAAATGATCCATTTTTCCTTTGTTTGAAATAAACATCCTTCGTTTACTGACAAAATTTGAGAACGCCCACTCGCAAATTTTCTTGTCTACTGAAAATTTTTTAAGGACGCCCACTGGAAAATTCGCTGATGACGAAACTGCTCACTGGCCAATTGATTATCGCCCACTGGTTGATGATGATCACCCATGGGCTGATGATGTCAAAAGACAACTCACTATTGATTTTGTTGATCTTGTCGGAAACTTCTCATTGTTGATGCCCACTGGCTTCTTGGATGTTTGAACGCCCACTGGCTTCTTTTGCTGACATTGTCGAGACTTTCAGTTCGGCAACCACTGTCAATTTCATTGACATTTTCCCCCTTTTTTAGCTGAAAGGAGAGACAATCCTGTGCAAATTATTCCTGAACTCCACCCCTTCAGCTGTAGGAGTGTTGCACAGGTGTACTCCCCCATTCAAGTACATAAGAGTACCCTCATTAGCTTTAACATATATATATATGGGCTCCGGCCGGGGGTGGCGGGGTTTGGCCACCTGCCACCCTAAATTTTAATATATTTTTTATAATACGGTTGCTGGGGGGTGGCAGGGTTGGTGGCCTGCCACTCCATTTTAATATATATATTTTTATTTAAAAAAAATTGTCCATTTTTTAATTTAACGAAATTAAGGATTGTTGGGAAAATTAAGGAGACCACAATTTTTCCCATTTTCAGTAGTTGGTTTCCCTGCCGGTTGATGGTGAATTTGTGGGACACTTAAACCTAGCCCACTACCCAACTTTGACCGAAACTTTGAATCACTCTAACTTCTCCTTACAAGCTCGGATTGTAGATCTGTTCAAACCATTGGAACCAGGGCGACAAGTAATTCAATATAAACCTAGTGTGAGAGAAATCCATCCACTTTGAATTTTGACCATTTATGAGCCCTCTTGATCTCCTAAGGGTGTCTGGATCCACCTGGATCAATCCTCCACACTGAGGAACTTTCAGTCACCCAAAATCATGAACATAATTTACAGTTGCTTTGTACCCTATCTGCACCACAAGTGTCATGAAAGGTCACCCTTCATTCTCCTTCACCTTTGTCCTTTGGAGCCATAAGTGATGAGCCGACACATGCATCCTCCACAAACCTGTAGTACAATATTTTGAAAATTACATGCTTAACTAAGTGACCAATCTATGACCCAAGCATTCCAGACACTTGCCACAAGTTTATAACCATACTTTGTGGTCAAGTTTACATCAAATGGAATCAATTCCCCAACGATCAATACAAGGCCAAAACATCATTTTCGCTTCATAAGTGATGGAAAACACATCATCACTTTTACATTTTAAACTGCAACATATTATTTACAAATTAAGGCACAACACACTACCAAACCTAGAAAAAACCATCTCTCACTTATCAAAGTGAATGGGTCATTTCTCTGTGGCACATTTTCTTGTCGAACTACTGTTTCAATCAGTTCCTGCACTGATGCTTTCCCCTTAAGGAGTTGCTCTGGATGGAGCCTCCAACACGTGGCTCTTTGATGGCCACTTCTATCACAATAACTGTAATGAGTCTTCTTCCTCCAAACCTGCTTTACCTTCTTCTTTTCCTATGGTGGAGAAGGCCTTTCGCACCTCATCCTCTTTTGTGTTGCCATTATTTTCCAACACTCAGCACATACATGGTTATGTAATCCACAAAAACTACATGTTTTCTGATGCCATGATCTATGTTCACTATTAGCGACATGTTTGTAATCAAAATGAACATTAGAATATCGAGACTTGTCATACCTTCCTTGCTTGTCTCTAGTGCAACCATGGTGATAAGATCTTGCCTCAGCTCTTTCTCTACAATGTGCAATGTCATAGGACAATGGTGAAGTGTTCCCATCATTCTCTTTATCCAATGATTTCAACCATGCATTGGAGGTTTCTGACACCTTTGAGAATTGTCCTTCATTATATCCCAAACCTGTGAATCGAGGTCTCTGCACAACCTCCAATGGCTAAATCATGCCTTGGCCATTAATGCGAACTCCTCCTCCTTTGTATCTAATCTTGGTGAGGAGTCTCATGCGAGTTCCTGTAATGGGTATCTCCACATTTCCCATAAAAATGATAGTATGTGAAGATGAAACTGAACAAACATCAACATTGTTTAACTCATATGTCGATTCAGAAACAGGTGATGATGGCTTCTTCAAGTATTTGTTGCAATTCAACTCCTCCAAGGCCTTTTCCATGGCTCATAGATGAAGCTGCAGACTCTGCTTCTCTACTTTCTCTTCTTGGAGAATCCTCCTTAATTTAGTATCCTTTTCATGAAGGCTATGCTCATTGTGCTTCAATTCTTCCAAGGTGCTTGAAACTGAAGCTGCACTCTCTTCTTATCCTCTTTCTCCTCTCGTATAAGTAATTTCAATTCAGATTTATATGCTTGAAGGCTATGGTTGATCTCCTCATTTGAATGATGAGAATATGGTGATGAATATGTGGATGAATCATCGCTTTCTACTTCTTCTTTCTCCTGTCTTTCATGAGCTTCATAAATCATTTCCACCATTTTGGACATCCTGAGCATGGCCTTGTACATGTCTTTTTCATCCTCCATTGTTGCAAGTTCAAACATTTTTCACGCTCACAATTCGCATCAATGAGAAGACCGCTATGATACCACTTTATTTGAGTCCATCAGCTACCGAATTTTCCCATCATCTTTTACTTCTATGATGTTGTTACAATTGCATTCTAAAAGAGCACAAAAGAACATATGTGCATACTATGAAGAAGAGGAAACAAGGAAACCATTAGCAACATAAAAACATGAGACGTTGATAATGAAGTTCACCCAGTGCGGGCTACATCTATGGGCCCGGTGTCAAAAAGGCATAGGCCACTTCATATAGTGTTGGAAATGGAAAGATGCACATGGATGATGTTTATACAAGGATTTTCCCTCAACATGAGTGGCTTGTCTCTCCATGAGACGTTCCGATATAGGAACTCTCACTCACAATGAACCTCCTATCAATATCACATAATCTCACATCAATCAAAAACAAGATCTCACACATGCGTCAAGCAAGGATCTAGATATCATAATACATCTCATAGCAAAAAGATACACATGATCTAAATGCATTTACCTCAAGCCCTGAAGCTGGATGAAGAAGTGGATGCTCAGTTGTTGAATCTAGCCACACCATGAAATTCATGGTGTCGAGAGGTAAAGAATCAAGTGTCCACACTTGAGAATCAGACACCATCACTCCAATATGGAAAATGGCTGAAAGAAAGCTCTGTTGCTGAAACGGTCATCGCCATCGGATTCCTGTTGGGTGAGAGGTGTAAAATCGACATAATTTTTTTCAAAAATGGACTCCAACAAGTTTTCGGCCTCAAGGAATCTTTGTGATGCCCTCACGATTCCCTAAGATTATTTTCTGTAGGTAATCTACAAATCCGGTGCTCAAATGGCCATTATGGCTTTACCATCGCGTTCCTTGCAAAATTCTAGTTAAAATGACTCTAAAATTCATGTCATTATGACAAAATGATTTTTTACCTCACCGTGGAATATTTTAGGAATCAAAGAATATTATATGCAAAATATTATGTCTCAAGAATTGTGCCAACATGGCTCCACCTCTGTTGAGTCTGATGCAACCGCCTCCTCCTCCTCGCGTTCTATCTACTGGCTCTTTGTTCGAGAATGGCAAAGATGGGCTTAACATGATTGGCAGAGTTTGGGCAAGTGTACTTGTCAGTACATGCAAGTGGTCGAGGTTAGCAGGCTTAAATTTGGTCCCCATCGACTCACCTGGCTATTGTATGTATTGGATGATACAGTTGTTTAATATGTTATTGGTTTATTTTTTTTATGGGATAAGCATCATGTAAGTTTTTGAAGCAATTACTGGGTCTAAGGGTTTCACCTCGCTTTCTTCAACTGCCAGCCCTCTCTTCTGTAGAGGTTATTAATGAAGCATCTCTAAGTCGTAATGGCTTCATGTTGGATCCTGTCGCATGGGAGGGTTCACTCAACCCCTTCGCTTAATTCGTGGAACACAGACAATACAGCACACAACATATATATATGGGCTCCTAATGAGGTATGGGGTTTTGCCACATCTTCAATCTTGACTTTACAGCAGGCTTTATAATATAAATGTGTGTATGTTGAGTTTATCACCTTGTTTTCTATATATTTTTAGAAGTTTATTTAAAACAAATTGTCCATTTTTGAATTTAATGAAATTAAGGGTTATTGAGCAAATTAAGGAGGCCACATTTTTCCCCATTTTCAGTAACTAGGTTCTCTGCTGCTTGACGGTGAATTTGTGGGACACTTAAACCTGGCCCACTACCTAACTTTGACAAAAACATTTACTCGCTCTAACTTCTCCATACGAGCTCGGATTGGAGATCCATTCGCACCATTGGAATCAGGGCGACAAGTACTTTAGTATGAACCTAGTGCAAGAGAAATCTAGCCACTTTTATTTTTAACCATTTATGAGCCCTCTTGATCTCCAGAGGGTGTTTGGAGCTAGCTGTATCATCTAACTCCCCTTGTCTCTCCTTCTCACCCGCAACATGTATACACTCTCTCTCCATTTCCGTCTATCTCTCTCTTCGTCCCTCTTCCTCTACCTCTCTCTCTTCCCCTTCTCTCTCTCTCTCTCTCTCTTCCCTCTTGCTCTCCTTTCTCCCTCACTATCTCTCCATCTCTCCCTTATCACTCCCTCTCCCTCTCCACCTTTCTCTATCTATGTCTTTCTTCCCCTTCCAAATCCATCTCTCAATCTACCTCTCTCTCCTTTCTATTGTGTCCTCTCTCTCTTCCTTTCTCTCCTGCCTCCCTCTATCTCGCCCCCCCCTCCCCATCACACACACTCTCTCTCTCCACCCTCCAACTTTGTCACTATCTCCCTCCCTCTCTCCTTGCTCTCCCCCTCTCTCCCACCTCCATATCTATGTCTTTGTGTCTCTCCTTTCCCCTTCTTTTCCTATCTCTATCCTCTCCTTTTATATCTCTTCCCTTATCTCCTCTCTCTCTCATTCCATATTCATCTCTCCCTTGTCACTTCCTCTCACTCTCCACCTCTATCTGCCAATATATTTTTTCTTCCCTCCATCTCTTTCCCCCTCCAAATTCATCTCTCTCTCTCCCTCTCTCCTTATCTCTCTCCCTCCTCCCTCTCTTCCTTACTCTCTATCCCCCACTCTATTTCCCCTCCATCTCACTCTCTATCTGAAATATGATCTCATTGTATTGTATTTAAGAAAGTATCTAAATTAATAGAAAACATAATTTGTTTTAAAATATTAAAGTTATATGTTGGATCAATCATGTCAAAGAAAATACATTAATAAAAAAGATAAAAGAATTTTTTCCTCCATCCTCGGTTAAGCTGCATCTATCGTGATTCTTTATAATATTATTTATATTTTATAAATTTCACAAATGTATATACATAAGTATTGTCATTTTTAATTTATTAAAACCTCCATTTTATCTATATGGGAATATTCTTAGTAGTAGTGAGGATGGAGGGTTTAGATATGCCTCAATAGTAATTATAACCTTTTTTCTTTTAGATTTAACTAAAAAAATGTTATAAAATTAAAATTAAATCAAGTATTTATAAATATTTTGATTTTGAAATAAGTTTTGTTTTTTTGGCAATGTGATACTCATAATCTACTTGTGCATGGTATTCTAACAAAATAATTAAAATCATAGATCCATAACATAATAATCAAAATCCTAGATGGCCCATGGTATTGATAAAGCATGGTATTAGCCCATGGTATTATGATTTTCTTCCTTTCTCTCGCTCTCTCCCTCCCTCTCTTTATCTTTCTCTTCTAGTTCAATAATATCCATGGTAAATATTCATGATTAAAAATCATGCTATATTGTAAATATTAAATTTTTATCCACTTATTAATTAAATTTAAATATTGTTATGGAATCATTATTTTAATTTATATGGTAAAATGGATGTTAATTTATAAGTACTATTTATATGTTATATATTTTAGTGTGATATGTATATTATATTTTATTTTATCTAAAAAATGGTTCCTAATTTTATTACAATATAAAAAAAATGATAGCATTTCACATCTCACATCTAACGCCTACACATCTAATGTCTAACACGTATGATGTCTAACATCTCACATCTAAGGCCCACACATATACCCTATACTAGGCTATGTATAACATCTCCCATCTAACACCAACACATCTACCCTATACTAGGTTGTAGAGCTCCTCTAAGCACAATTAAAAATAAGAAATTTCCTACATATAAAAATGTGAAATATATATATTAATAAATATATTTATTAAGAATCATTATAAAACCATCTAAGCTCTGAATCTAAATCCGTCATAGATCTGAATTTACCAAGGGCTAAGAGGAATCCATCTTATCTCTGAATCTATGAATCAATCTTAAGGTGCAAATATTTAAATAAGTTTTTCACTAAAAAAAGAGGTGCAAACCATTAAGTAAGATTTGCACTAACAAAGTGGTTTGCATCTTGAGATATTTGATCCTTTTCTATGCAAGTTTCCTAATAGATCCAGAGTTGAAATAGAACTATACTAGTTAATATAAAATCAAAATACTTCATAACATGAGACTGGTCATGATTAAATCCAACTCACATAAATTATATGAAGTAAAAAAAGAGTATTAGACATTTTTCCATCGAATATTGTATTTTCTAGTCATGCATATTTATTCAATAGAGACATCAACTTGACAAAATAATTAACGTGAAGTTCAGAAATTTTCTTCACGTTACATTTCAATGCTCAATGTTTCTCCATGGGGAACTTAATGTTTCTCCATAGGGAATGTCTCTAGATTGTCGTTGCATGTTTTTTCCTCCATCTTTTAAAGACATTTTCTTAACTTACAGGACTCGAGTACTTCTTCAAGTAGAGATGTATCTAGCCATGTTTCTAGATGTAATACATGGAATCCATTATATTCAATTAGCATAAAATAAGCTATTGATACATATTTCCAACTTGCGTATGTCTGTTATTGTAGTTTGGTTTCATGTTGGTTGAAGCAAGAAAAAGATACAGGATTCTACATACAATTTTCTATAAATAAACTTATGCGACCCAATGTAATAGCGTCTCAATAAGGACATCATTACTCGCGTCTCAATAAGGACATCATTACTCTAGTGGAACTTGTTATAACTAAACCATAGCTTATCATATACCATAATTTTAATATATTATTATATGAAATCTATTACATGATTTTAATGGTAACTAACTTTTCACTAGCTTCATTTCATTATTTCGTTCCATTCTCATAAATTATATTTTCTTTAATTGTATTTTTATCTCTAAGGAAACTATGCAATCCCTCACATGAATGACAAGGTCAACACAATTGATCATTAACCCGTCCAAAACTCTCAGATATTGGAGGGAAATATTCCATAAAAAGGTTTGAGTTTTTCTATTTCTAAATTTACTTTTTATTTATATGTTTAATAGCTGTGAAAGTACATGAATATGCTTCCCAAAACCATTGCAATACGCACACACTAGCTGAAATTTTTATAAATGACATGATCCCTATAAATGTTCACATCTTCCTATTTTAATTAGTTTAGCCTTGGTTGATCCTTTGGCACTCAGAAGCCTTGCACACCTCCACATTAGGCTCTATATAGATTTTACTATGTGTTAAAAAATTTCAGGTGCATTCCTTTATGTAAAAGAAAATGAGTCTTAAGGACTACAAACGTAAAGGGGATAAGTGAAGGATTATGATGTAAGTGACCCTTCTCATAGTCAACCACCATGGCTAAGTGAAGAAAATGGCTGGGTATTAGGCCGTACATGTATGTTATTTAGTTTGATCACTGTGAACAAAACCTATATACAACAATATATGCTCTCATTGGCTGCCTTTGTTAATACAGTTAGATATATGGATGCAAATAAGAGGTTAATTCAATTGAATATTCCTGGGCTAAATACCATTGAACGAGTCCTTGAAAACATGATAAACCTATATGGTAGTTGTTTTACAAGGCTTTGAGTTGGATACATGTACCATGAGTAGGTTTCATGTAGTGGAAATAGGTGTTAAGTAATAAATATGGTTAAGGGAAAAAATGGCCTTAATACTTAGTTGAATATTTTAAAGGTAAAACACCATTAACAACACCTAGAAACCTTAAGATCAGCCCTAATATGAGCCCTTTTTATGGAGTATTTACTATTTTTAATGAATTTCGCTATCATTTTCAAGCCTTGGGAATTATTGATATGATTTGGTTCTTTAACTAAAGTTGGGGTACGAACACCATAATGGAAATTTTGAGGTCTAAAATTGGCCTTGTAAATAAAATAATAAAGTAATAATTAAAATAATAAAATAAGTGTTGTGAGTTTTTAAAGGAAAATAAAGCAAACTACTTTTTCTAATTATATTTTCAACTTATTTTGTTATAGGTTTATTAAAATGTCAAGTGTAGGCACTCATTAAATGTTGCATTCAATGAGTGCCTACACATTGATATTTGAGTAGACTTATAATGAGATAAGTTGAGAATGAGATTCTTATTTTTCCTTCAAATGAATTCACCCAAGGGGATGACATCATCATATTCAATCCTATTGGTTGTTTTAAATTTGAATTTGATATTACATTTTTTTGTTTCATGTCCTATAATTTTTGACGTAAAATTCCACCAAAAAAGATCCTTCAAGTACTCATTGCTAATTACCTCATCGATTAGGAGGTCACATGGTCAATTATCCTCGAAGCCCTTGTGTTAGGCCCTGCTAGTTTGGACGATGGGATTTGATTCCCTTTGGATTTGATCTTCTCGGATCTTCTTTTGGATGTAGTGGCCACCCAATATCCATAAACTACCATAAAAAAAAAAAAAAAAAAAGTACATGGGTTTTCTTCCCAACATTCACAAGATGGACAAATTCTTCTTGGAGATGGGAAATTCCACACACATGCATGTTCAATGCTACACTGAAGATGAAAATATCACTATCATAGCAATGAAATTTTCCCATGTTTCTACCATCTAAAATTTGGAAAAATTTCAGCTGCCACAAAGGTATAATTTGTTGGGCATGAATGCCAAATAAAGCATTTATTTCATGGAGGATTATTAGCATTCTGGGTTCATTTTTTATTTCTATAAATACTAATATAAATGAAGCCATGGGGTAGGTTCCTTCATATAGTCATATTTTTAATTAAGTGTAATTTATGTCTTATTCATTATATATACAATATATATGAGGTTTTAATTCCATAATATTATTAGTGTGTCCAAGTCAAGGCTTGGATGCCCCCTATCTCTTAGCATGTGTGCCTCTTGCTTATGTGCATATTCTATTTTCTTATACATTTCATTTCCAGTAAATATCTATTTGTTTTTTTTTAATTTATTGTTACATATGTGTAAACTACTCAACTTTTATATTAATGAAAATAGCTCCTTTGTTTAAGTGTAGAATTTTCTTTTAAAACAAACTTTCTAAATATTGTTTTTGGGTAATGATTGGAATGACTTGTAGATTATTATTGCAAGCCTCTTCCACACATGGAAGACGAATATAGACACTAAAACCTATTTTCATTGATTGAGACCCCACTGCATTTTTCATTAGCCATTTAGACTTGAGTCGATTGCTTTCCTTTGATTTTATCTAGATTATCCTTTCAATTCAATGCATGAGTGATTAGAATTTATTTCCCAATCAATAATCTCCACAAGTGAAGAGATTATTATTGTGTGAGCCTTTTCAGGCATGATATTCCACAACCTAGATTTCTACCTATGGAAGCTTTGGTAGCCTATATTGTAAGAGACTAGTTCCCATTTTGTCTTGGAAATTACTTTGGTAGCCTATAACTTTGCATTTACTTTGCAATAGTTCAAGTATAATTAGTATTGTTATCAAGTTAGAAATATTTGGTGTTTCCACTACAATTATTGATGCATTTATATATTTTTTAATCACAAATGTTATAGTTAAGTTCCATTTTTAGTCAAATACTTTAATTTCATTGTTAGATGTTAAGCTTAAATTTCATTCGTAGTTAAAGCTTGAAATTCATTCTCATTCAAAGTTTGCTGAGTGAATTAATTATCTTTTATATGCTTTTGATCATAGATTGAATTTCATTATTTATTTAGGCCTTCAATTAGCATTGTTTACTAGTGTTTAAATATGATAACTCATTTGAAATATTTACAATAAGTTCACTCTTAGTTAAACTTAATATTAGTTTAAGTGACACATTAGGAAATTAAGATAATTCTTTCACATATAGTGAGTGTGATTTGTTAGTTTATGAATATCATTTTGATATAATAACTGTCTTAATTTGTGCAAGTAAATTTAGGTGTAAATTTTTGGCACCATTTGCAAGGATGTGCAAGTAGAATTAGTTTTTAGTTTTATATAGTTTACTTTGTTTTGCATTATTTTGGTATAAACATTTATGATAAGGAGATATAAAAGTGGTAAGATCTGAGGGAAGAAACCACACATTGACTTTAGTAAGTTTTCATCAATCCCCATCATGTTTATGCGAATAGATTAATTATGCCTAGGAATAATAATTGATTGATTCGTTAAAGTTAGAAAATATGTTGTAGTTGAAGAAACTTACCCCCTGCCCCCTCAAACTAATTTAACTCCAAGAACTCAAAAAGTATAGGAAGAATTGGAAATTGAAAAAGAATGAATATAAAGATAATTACAACAAGTAAATACACTTAAGAAACATTATTGGTTGTAGAAACGTCAAGGGAATGAAAAACTGAAATAATTAAGCTCATCTAGTGGAAAAACAAAAGAAAAGGTTGACGATTAGACCTAGGAATTTTGGGTCCCTTGGGAGGAATATAGGAAAGAAAATGAATTTGTATACCTTAATATAGATGTTTCAATTACACAAGAAAGAGAGAGATAAACAAAAAATATAGTATTAGTAGAAAGACACAAGGGAAGGAGAGAAAGGGAAACCTTAGGAGAAAGAGAAATGAAATAAAGGAAGATCATAATGAAAGAGGATAAAAAATAGTGAAAAAAGACGAGCTCGGAGAGGAGAAGGATTTGGAGCACAAGGGTTAGAAAATGAAGTCACATTTCAATTTCCCATTTTAGGTGCAACGATATTGTTTGGTATTGAGCCAAAAATGAAAAATATCCCACCATTTGTACTTCATGGCTTTTATGGTATGTCAAATAATGATATTGATTCTTTCCCTTTGGAATTTTACATTTTGTGGCACACATATGGATAGACAAATGAACATGGAAATTGTTTTGTTTTGAGCTACCTTAAAGGAACCATAAGGGAATCCTTTTAAAGATTCCTCAGTGATAGCATGAGTTAGAGTTATACCTAGACCTTCAACCATAAGGAGGAATAGGTAAAGTATTATTCTATTAGTTGCATAAAGAATTCAAGCATAAGAAAAACCATAGTATTTCAACACATGAAAAATTAATTTCCAATTGAGGAAATCAAAATCCTTTGATATCAAGTTTGAGGATCATTTTTGGGTTTTAGGAGATAGAAAGGGTGTGGATATTTTCATTATAAATGAGTATACTATCAAGTATTTTCATTCCTTCTACGTATCAATATTTTTCTAGGGAGATTAAGGTAGGAAGGAGTGGCTTCATTCTATTATCTATGACTTTTGAGATTATTTTCTATATGACATTACAAAGTGCAAAGGGTCTAAAATATGTAGGAATTTTAGAATGAGATTTATTAAGAACTAGGGAATTAAAGGTTTTATCAAGAGTGATAAGAAGGAAATATGATTTATTTGACTCTTATATTACTTCATCAAATATTTTCGAAGAATTTTCCAACACACATGAAAGAATTTTGTAGTGAATCCATTTAGTCTTGAGGCTTTATTTCTAGGCATCCACATAACTATTTCTTCCACCTCTGCTAGAGTGAGTTCCCTAAAAAAATATCCATTTTTTCATTGTTGATCACTTTCTATTTAGATTGGATCATTGTATTGACTTTCATCCAAATTAAATATTTTAAAGTGGAAAATGTTGGAAGAAATTATAATTGATGTCAAAGGGTAAATGGGCCAGCATTTGTTTGTTGATTTTCATGCACAAATGAGTTAATTTGGATGCATGGACCCTCTATATTGGTATTTCTTGTCACACCATTTCATTTCATAGGAGGCACATCTTGTTGGTCCTCTTGGTTGGAGAGATATGAATTTTGATGCCCCGAGGATGAGTTTAACACTACCTCCTCTACCCCAAACATTTATGACCTTAAAATTTTATTGTTTCCCTAATAGAAGGTCTATCATTGTAAATTAAACTTCCCTAAAACCATTGTAAAAGTCATCCTTCAATCATGTATTTTGAAAAAAATAAGAAGCTAAAAGTCTCCTCTTTTAGGTCAACCTAATAGTAATTTTCATAAGTTCGATCTAGCAAAATGTTGTGTCTTTTCATGGATCATGTCAACCGTATTATACCATCCTCCAAATGGTATTTATATACCATATCCATGGGAAATTTGACGAAATAAATTAGAATAATATGAAACAAGCATATTTAAGAGGAATTCCAAGGTTTCAAAGAAAAATCATCTAATATGAAGAGAGAATATCAAGGTTAATGGGACAAGTAATTCTCTAGTCTATAGTAGAAGAATTTGATTTCAATTGAGGAATTTGTTTTTGTGTTTATGTGGAAAATTTAAGTTCCTGGTTAAGATTGAAGCCTGAGGTTTTATCTAATGAAAAATAAGATTTTGAACATTCCAAACTAAGGCTTATCCTAAGGATCCTCTTCTTTCCTTTCCTATGGAAGTGTAATTTGGCCTCCCTGAGGCCCCATTAGAGACACTTCGCAACGCTTCCATGAAACTAGAATTAAACCTCATGAAGGCTCCATATAAGGCTCATATCCTTACTGATGTCAATATTTCAACCTTGTTTAGGGTGTTCCTAAAATAAATTCAGCCCTATTTAATGCTGAGCTAAAGATATTTTTTTGGAGGTCATATTGAAGGTATAAGGAAATATAACTCCCTGAAGAAGCCCAAACTTCTAAGGAAAACTATCGCCTTTTTTTTGGCATATATTCCTAACTAAATAGGTTGGAAGTAGAACATGAAACATAAGATTTGAAGTAGTCTTTAATAAAATGTTTGGATCAAACCTAGATTTCATCATTACAGAAGTTTGAATTTTACCTTAATATTAGTTTTAAAAAAAAATTGGAGGAGATCTTAAAGAATTCTAGAGCACACCTTGAAGTCGTTGTTGTAGAATTTGGATTATACCTTAATTTCATCCTTATAGAAGTCTCAAAGCATATCCATGTTACCTTTTTGATCCAGAACAATAGTCTTCTCTGAGGTAGAGTTTCCGAGGGAAATATAGGCTATTCAAAGTACAGTCCAAGGTTTGTTCTAAGGCATATATAAATAGAGTAATTGAAAGCATGAATTATAATATATTTTGTTGCATTTGAGGTAAAAATTTAAATGGCATACTTAATGGAGCATATATGAATTTGAATATCAGATAGTACTGATTGTATATTGTTGCATTTCGTTCATTACCCCTAGTACATGAGCACAAAGGCTTTTTGTTTTATCTTTTATTCTATAGAGTGGAAAGGTGGTGCTAGGAAAGGAATTTGTAGCTTCCTTCAAGAGGTTATCACCTCCTTCCACTGGGATATAGTAAACCTAGGGTTTTATCCCTTCTAGTCGTAGCTAGTAATACCAAAAGTTGTAGCTTCCTTTTTAATATATATATATATATATATATATATATATCTTTT
Organism: Pinus albicaulis; assembly: GCA_034641835.2. Classification (NCBI taxonomy): domain Eukaryota; kingdom Viridiplantae; phylum Streptophyta; class Pinopsida; order Pinales; family Pinaceae; genus Pinus; species Pinus albicaulis. The sequence goes on along the minus strand of CM076578.1, from coordinate 1,213,320,303 downwards.
GTTCCTTTGATGTGATGTTATTGGTTAAATTCTTTTGATACTATATTTTAAGAAGGATAGAAATATTGATTCACTCTTACCTCTTTTTATTTCCTAGAATTGGTATGAGAGAAGGTTAACCTATAATAATATAATCACTAGAGGGAAGATCGTAAACAAGCATGGGTCATATGGAAGGAATATCTTCAATGACAATTCCAATGTTTGATGGAAATGACTAGCCACTATGGAAAATTTGCATGGAAACTTACCCAAAGGCTATGGGAGTGGATTTTTGGCTCTCCATCATAAATAGAAACAAATTTCTTAAAAACCCTTCAACTGATCCTGGTAAAAATAGGTTATTTAGTTGTAATTAAAAATCTCTTCATGCCATCACATGTGGATTATGAATAAATTTCAAGACTAAGGTAATGATTTTCTTGATATCTAAAGATGTTTAGGATAAGATTAAAACTCTTTATGAAACTGATGATAAATTCAAGTCGGTCAAACTTACAAAGTATAGAGGTCAGTTTGAAAATATGAACATGGAATAAATGGAAGATATTATAACTTATTTATTCAAAGCCTATGAGTTGTCAACTACATCATAGGATTAGGAGAAGAAAATAAATATCCCACGATCATACAAAAGTTATTGAGATCACTTCACCTAAGATATGATGCTAAGGTATCTACCATAAAAGAAACCAATGACTTAACCAATACGACGATGGGAGAATTACATAGCACCCTTATAGCATATGAAATGAGAATAGATATAAAAGGGAATAGTCAAATAGAGAAGTAGAATTTTAAATCCACAAAGAAATCAAGCTAGAATACACTCAAGCTGATCAACCATATGTAGAAGGAGAAAATTTCATTAGGAAGCTCAAAACAAGAACCAAAAATCACAAAGGTAAGTTACCCTTTAAATGTTTCAGTTGTGGCAGAATAGGTCACTATCCTAAGAGATTTCCTTTTGGCGAAAAGAAAATCTCCCATAAGAAAAAATGTTAGTCTAAAGAAGATAGTATTTATTCAAATGAAAGTTGTATAGAAGAAGTGGATGCAAGAGAGGTTCCCTTTATAACCTAGGAAAATAAAAATAATTTTCATGATGACAAAGAGGATGAGGAAGAAAAAACTATGAGAACAGATCCTTCTGAGGGACTCGGAAATGATTCTGAGACCCATCAGGAAGATGAATATCTTAAACAAAAATTTAAGAATGATGAAATGGAGAATTCCACTCTCAGGAACAAAAATAGAGAATTGAAAATTATAGTTAAAAAGAATGATAAATAAAATATATTCTTAAAGATCCAAATTTAAGAAGCAAAAAGAATTGAAGAAGTAGTGAAGATATTTACGAAGAAGAAAGAAGAATATTTTAAGAAGTTGGAAGAATAAGTTGTGTCATTGAGATATGAGGTTGAGATGCTCAATAAGAACTTGAACATCTCACTGGTGTTGGATAACATTCTCAATTTCAAAGATATCCATGCAATAAAAAAGGTCTTGGCTATGAAGGCACACCTTTAAGAAAAGAAGACACATGCTCCAAACCTTCAAAGGAATAAACTAAAAGGGTGTATAGAAATTATATTGAGTCTTATTCAAGATAGAATAACTTTAAAAGATCATCTACTCCCCCAGGTATGAAATTTGTTTTCTTTGTCATCATTACTCTTGCAGAAATTTTGGGCATAAAACAATACTTGTAAAATCAATACACGATACAATTATGTAAGAAGTAAGGATGATTACAAATTTGAAATAAATGTCCTTAGATTGGGAATTTTTCATGGATATGTCAACATAAAATAAAGTCCATTTTACCGACTAATGAATCATAACATTGTATGCTACAAGTGCAATAATCTTGGTCACAAGGCATATGATTGCAGGCTTCTGAAATAAATTCTCCAATAATTAAAATAGAGAATCCAACTATGACATGGGAGAAGAGAAAGAAGGAAAATTTAAATATAAAATTGACTTTTTAATATAAAGAAGATGAATGGTACATATGCATTGGATTCTCAACACATATGATAGGAGATAAAAAAAAAAATTAGGCCTACTTAGATCAACAATTGTTCATGGATATGCCAACATAAACTAAAATCCATTTGAAACACTAATGAGTCATAACAGTGTATGATACAAGTGCAATAATCTTAGTCATAAGGCACAGGATTGGAAGCTTGATCACTGAAGATAAAGAATATGAATCGTACTTATACAATGAATTATAGACACATATGATAGGGGATGAAGATAATTTTTTCAGCCTAAAAGGAAAAAGTGATAGTGTTGTGTTTGGAGATAACTTCTCTGTCAATATACATGTGCATTGATGAAAAATGTTATATCTATTGGATATATGTGTGTGTGTGTGTGTGTGTGTGTGTGTTCTAGAATGAAATTAATTGTTCTAGTTTTACTATGTGCATTGATGAAAAATCATTTACATAACCAATATATATGTTCTAGAATGCAATTAACTGGAACTAGTTTTTCTATGTGCATAGATGAAAAACTACTTGGGTTTTTTGGTAAAAATTATGGATACAATGTAAATTAATCATCTGCAATATAGTTTTGTACGAAAATTCCTTTCAGACAAGAGACTCGGAGCACTTCTCTGACTTTTGGTGGGATTTGACCCACATCTCTAATCCCGATTGAAAATCTAGTACAAAATTTGCTTGTCCAATGGTCGGATATGTTCAATGTGAATTGCTGAAAAATGTTACTTGTCTTGGATAGATATGTTCTAGAATGCACAATTAATTGTTCCAAGTAGTTTCTCTACGTGCATTGATGAAAAAAAAGTTGGATTTTTTGGTAAAAAGCTTCCACAATGTAAATAAATAGACAAGGCTACCTATTTGAGTGCATTAACGACATTGACCCAAATTCAAAAAACATATATATGTACTAGACTTATATTTCCAATCAAAATTAAAGGGATAATTTGTACATATATCTACTTCTTTAAACTCTTTTTTCAATTAGAGCCGAATTGATACATGGTTAGTTGCATTGGAAAGCTATGTTCTTCCTATTGGAAATTTTTTCATTCAAACAAAACTACATGGAGAGATGAAAAGCAATCTTAAAATTCCAAATGTACTTCAACCATCCAAAAGGGATTTGTGCAACATTACTTGACATGCCATGCCAATTGTAGTGAGCAACTATCCAATAGAAACATTTAACATTATATACCACATGTGCCAAATGTAGATTGAAACCATCCAAAACTTTAAAATTTTAAAAACTTTTGATAATATATCTTGCAACATTAAAACATTAAACATCACGTGCGAAATGTAGATTGAAACCATTCAAAACTTGAGTTTAAAAAACTTTAAATTATATATAGATCGTTACTTCACATGCCATGCCAATTATAGTTCAACTAGATCCAATAGAAACATTTAACATTATATACCACATGTGCCAAATGTAGATTGAAACTATCCAAAACTTTAAGTTTTAAAAACCTTTTGATTATATATTGTGAAACATTAAACATTAAACATTTAAAGTTCATTAAATATCACATGCAAAATGTAGATTGAAACCATCCAAAACTTGAGTTTTAAAAACTTCACATGCCATGCCAATTATAATTCAACTATCTAACAAAAACATTTAACATTAAATATCACATGCCAAATTTAGATTGAAACCATCCAAAACTTTTAACTTTTAATTTAACAAAAAAATATAGATCACAACATTACTTCACATGCCAAATGTACTCCAAGCATCCAAAACTTAAATTTAAAAAACAGAACAAATTGTAACACATGTCATTACATAACATGCCAAATGTAGTTCAGATGACAACATTAATTTATAGATAACAACATTACTTCACATTCACATGCCAAAAGTACTAAAACCATCCAAAAATTAAATAAAACAAATTATATTAACAATGTAATAAAATATGTCCAAAAATTGTAAATCTCACAAGTATCAAACTGTATCAAGTTTAACAAATTTTAAGACCATATAAATTTTGAAATCAAATCTACAAATCATGTCCATCAAATAGAGACGGATCTAGCATCTTCCCTACTAGGGTCTCAGTCCGCGCTCTATCATGTGAATAGGAAACCTACATACACAATGCACATGTACTTGAACATTAAAATTTGATGTTTTAAAAATGAATGAGAATATATATATTTAAAACTTCATGTAAAAAATAAAATATAATAGAAAAATCATTCAATACCTGATAAGGTTCCCTCTCCATTTGATGAACAAGTTCTCCCATAGGAACATCTGCAGTAGTAAACTGTACAATATACATATACAGTTAAATATATATATATATATATATATATATATATTAAAAACTTTCAAATGAAAATGCATGTGTACATAGATAAAATTATTTTCAATAATATTAAAAAAGGAACTAAAGACAACTTGTTCAAATGATGTGCATGTTCCTATCTCCATCGCTAGAGTCCGCAGATTAAAGAAATCTTCTATAGGAGCCTAAATTCAAAAAAATTTAAATAACTCAAAATATAGATCTCTCTCTCTCTATATATATCTCAATTTTTAATGGAACTTTTTGAGGTAGAATATGTATATATATATATAAAACTTTTAAACATAAATTTTAAACCTGTGAAAAATTGTCCATACTTGTGGCTCATCTCCCAAGGAAGTAGAAGGCACATCTCCCAATGAAGAAGAAGGTACTGCCATCCCAAAAACATCAGACGAAATCGGTACTTGTTAAAACATTTTATCAAATTATATATATACATACATGTACATGTGTGGCAACAATTATTTATTTTAGAGTCACTTAAAAAACACTAAAATTTGCCTACATATCTTGATGGTCGGACCCATCTACATTGTTTGACCCAAAGGTCTCGAACGTGATATTAACATTTTCGTCACGCATCATGTGTGAGAACTGCAAATGGTGCTTTAACATATAATCATACATTTTTGTTAGATTAATGTACACATACAAATAAATGTATACATGTACATACACATGTATTTATTACAAATTGTACACATGTATATGTAAAAATAATCTCAAACCCTAAGGTCACTAACACATACCGTTCCGGTGCCCTCTTCCTCATGAAAAATTAAGTCTTGCAAACCATTGTGACAATTTTTTGCATATGTTCGGAGATCTTCAACATTCATGTTGTCAATCTCCTCATCTGTACAATAAACAAAATTGGCATGTGCATTTTCACGTGCTCTTTTTTGATTTAAAGAAAGATCAACTCCACCCAATCCGCTATGAACATTCTCGATCATAACATACCTTGCTTCTCAATCCGCTATGAACATTCTCGATCATAACATCCCTTGCTTCTCAACTTATTTGAAAAGTCGCATCCACCTATGATCGCAAATTTTCGACTCGAAACGGTCGACTCACCAATGGCGGCTCAGGGCGAGGCAACTCCACATCTTGCTTAGCACCCTTACGGTCATATAATCGACCTTTCCCCGGGCCAAAAAATTCTGAAAGAAGATCATTGTAATTGGGTTTCATACCCAAATTTGTTTTTGCATAAAACATTTGTGCAAAATTAATAGGAGCCTCATCGTTCCATGGAAGCCTTCCATAGGCCGCAAGGTGCCTATCATACAACTAACGAGCTATGTTTGGGTGCTTGAAATACTACACCTTCAACATTTTTCTTTTTGGCCCTTCCTTGTAATTAAACATTGACCTGGCCACTTCTTTTGTAAATTTTTGTTTTACGTCCTCCCATTTATCGGGACCCATCACTGTTTCTTTTATCTTTCTCATCATTTCTACAAATGAATCAGTCATTGGCCCAAGATTTCTGTACACATTTACCATTTCACCCAATGAATGTGTAACTATTTCAAGGCTTTGTCGATTCTCAGCAGGTAGAGACAAAGCCACGATATCTCTTTGCAATTTTGCATGAAGTCTTTCACACCTTTGTAAGGTGCATTCCGCCATGTTCGTTTCCCATGGTATATCAGTAATCTCAACAGGATAAGTTGCGCTGGCTTGACAACCTTCTTCTTGAATGTAGCGGGCTGCCCTGCATCTATTTTGACCACTAGTTCGAACGTTTTCGGCCTCTGCATCAATATATATACAATTTTGTATATTAGAAATAACACGTGTAAAAAAAATTGTACAAATTTAATGAAAAAATATTGAAATTGATGGCAACCTTGATGTTGTTGGTTAATATCCTCTCCAACATGACCCTGCTGAGAACCAGACCTAGAATGACACTACTGAGAACCAGACCCAAAATGACCCTGTTGAGAACCAGCAGCTGTTGATTGGCCTTCAGGGGAATAAATATCAGCCCCTTCACGCAACCTGCTACCACTCATAGCTTGACCGGTTGAACCATGGCCATGCTCCATGGATGGAGTATAAACCCTTCTCCTCTTACCTCCTAAAAATTAAAATATGAAACTTATTAATAACTAATTTAACTCACAAAGTTGATAAAAAATCAATTCCATATGTACACATGTATGGAGATTTAAGATTATATTTAAATACCGTGAACATCCCCCGATCCCTGAACCTCCATATGGGATTCGGCTGATATTCGTCATTCATCCTCCATGATATATATCTATTGGTCGACATTTACACAAAATAGATTTCAAAAAATCAATTTGTAATTTAGTGTATACAAATTATGTAGAACACAACTTTCAAAGCAATAATTGATTATGTGTGAAACTAAACTTAATCGAAAAAGAAATTATAAAAACGATAAGTTCACCAAATTGGGATTTACATGGTGGGAGCACACTTGGTATAAAATTTACCACTTATACACTTTAGTTTGTGGGAGAAATGACACATGTACATAGTTTACCTTAAATTTGTTGTGTTTTATGGATATTAAAATGAAGAACTTATATTTAGATCCATTCCAGAGATTGACTGTAGGGGCATTTACTAGATATGTCACCTTTCATAAAAGATGAGATCCAGAGGCTACCTGGCCCTTTACAGACTCTGCCTATAGAACTTGTAGAAGTAAACACTAGAGGCATTAACAATATCAAAGAACGTTTTCATACTCATACATGGGAATGTGTCTCTTTCCCTACTCAAAAAAATAGTTCAAGGTAGTTAATCTTCATAGACACTTCATGAAGTAGGTCAATGTGATCATCCCCAACTTACTTTTCATGAAATTGGGCTTGGAATCCTCTACAACCTGGTGGATGGAGTTGAATGGGAACTAGGTCGAGGCCTTTACAAAATACATGCTAGTGAATAACACTTACTAGGTTATGCCAACAAATAAAGTGGGAGAATTTTTTTCTCCTCAAGGTTATCCAATTGGGTGTGTAATACCAACTTACCACCTTATTAGTTATATATTTTTCAATTTCTCGTGGATTCCTTGAATTAGCTATTAGTTTCTATCTTTAATTTCCTCTCAAAATGAATATGTATGTTCTTTTGAGAGACACACTAGAGGAATAAGGTCCAAATTTTTGATGAATATGTGCTATGAAAGTAAAGGGTTAAAGGCAAACATGTACAAGGCATAGTTGAGTACAAGGCATAGTTGAGCCAAATGTTGTTGAAGAATGGCCTAATTATTTGGGTCTTGGTTATGGAAAACATGATGGATAATTCTCCAAAGCCAAGGAGGCACATGAAGCTATTCCAAGAAGGAATTTTATTTCATTTTCATTACCTCAATCTTGTGAATTTTGTGTTCATGATGAATGGAAAAGTTTGACACCCACTTTGCAAGAAGATGTTAATAATCATGCAGCTAATGAGAATGTAAAAGAAAAGGATGTTGAAAGCTCTAGAGTCATTGAATTCATTTCTAGTATTCAAAGGAGAGCCACTACCTCATCAAATTCACCTCCTCAAGAAGGCGACAATAGTGAATGTTCAAGGTATAAATTTTCCTCCAATAAAATTTCTTTTGATTATGATAAACATGGTAAATATTCACATAAGATTTAGAAAAAAACTTGCATGTTCCTTTTGTGGTTTGAATAATCATAATGTTTATATATGTTGTAAGAATATATCCATGCATAAGAAAATTTCTAAATAAATGAGGCAAAAAGTCAACGGCCCATTGGACAAGAAAAATGATTTTGAAAATAAGTTGCAATTTCTTATTACTCATTGCCATAAGAAAGGTCACCTTGTAGACAAGTGTTGGAATTTGTATCCAACAAGTCATCCAAAACCTTTGAAGAAGGTGGAAAGAGATAATGACAAGAATGGAAAAGAGGATTCCATAATCGATGAGGGCCAAGATGATTCACAAGATGATGAAGTGCAGCTAAAAGAAGCGCCATTGAAATGGTTTGGTAATGGATGGTTAGATTTCTTATCCAATTAAGGCCTTCCATGTATTTTGATGTTTCATGAATTTCTTTGCAAATTCAAATTATGGTGCATGTTGCATGAAGCAAGATGTTGAAGGTAGAGTTATGTTGACACACTTAAATGCAACAAATATGGAAATTTGTACATGAACTATTATTTGACTTGAGATTCAGTTGTTTGAAGAGGCATTTTTTGTCGACTTGTGTTTGGTTGATGGTTTTGTACACTGATATGTAAGAGTACATGGAGATATTCACGTGATGTGAATTTTTTTTCTTTGAAGGAGAAAAATGATATGTCAGCAAGCTATGTTTCTTGCATGATGTGTTTTTCAGTTTGATGGTTTTTTTTGTGACAATATGTCACAAGATTTTGGGAAGGTCCACTCTTGAGCGAGAGTCTCATGATTACAACCTAATCATGAGAATCAAATGGGAGTGCATCCTTATTCTTGGCTTAGTGGCATGAACCAAACATATTGTGTATTAAATGAGGAATTTCTCTCTCCCAATCATTTCTAAATCACCCATATCACCAAGAAGAAATGTTTTAAAAGAAAATACATTGTTAGGGGAAAGACCTTAGGTCCTTTGATTGTGCACATGTGGTGTGAAAAATTGAAATTGACAATTTGCAAAAAAGTGAAATTATGAATGAAACCACGAAAACAAAAATCCCAAAAGTGGTAAATGATTTAAATAGACCTAATTAATTATTTACCAACATAAATTCTTCAACTTTTAGCAACTAAATGATAAGTAAAAAAATAAATAAATTTGTAATTATGGTTCGAAAGTTACATAATCTTAAGAATACAAAAAACAAATTATTTTTCAAAATGTATTACTTTCAAAGTATCAACAAGGAAAGTACAAGAGTGTTCAATGAATTAGCACTATTTATTTAAATTCCATGATGTATATCTTACTCATAATTTTAAAAAATTATTAAATAATGATCTAGATTGGATAATTATATTATTTGTTATATATTTTGATGTTTATAGAGTGAAAAAACTAAAAGAATCAACTTGTAGGGTAATTTTAATGGTGGGTGGAGAATTGGGGTCTAAAACCTTTTGGAGTCATTTTGAGGTATTAAATGACATTTTTGGGGGTCAAACGATTATCCCTTGTGCCAAAATATTGACCATTATTCTACACTTAAAGACATATCCAATGGTGCAAGAAAAAAATCAAATGAAGTTCATTCAAAATTTATGCCTTTAGTAAGTTGACCTATCATTTTGACCACCATGGTACGAGAGAATGGCATTTTAGCCCCATTACTCATGCATGGCAAGCTAGCTACATGTGGAATTTTAACAAGACTCTAAAAGGTCTAAAATCACAAACCTTGTTAATGGTTGATGGATTCAAATCTTACACCTAGTTGGCTATCACACTATGTTAAATACTTGGCCACTAGGAGGAATAAGAGTTCCATTTTGTGTTATTGTATTTTGTTACATAGTTGAAAATACAACTAGGAGTGTGAAGTTAGAGATAAAAATGTATGAAGTTAAGTTTTTATAGCAACCTTACATGCTAAAAGTCTTAGCTAACTCTAGAGACATTACCTCTTTCTTTGTACTCACATATTTTCCATACCAAAAAACAAAGAGTAGAGTATGTTTACATTTTAGTGTTGTTTTTCTCCCATAAGGATTTCCTAGGGAAAAAGGAGTCTAGAGCATCATTAATTTTTAGGGTTGCTTGTCTCCCATAAGGATTTCCTAGGAAAATAATTGTGTTGAGTGTCTAGAGATATGTATGTGTGTGTTTCATTATGTTCTCTATTTCTTACGTTGTGTTTCATTATGTTTTATATTTCTTACATTTCTGCCCTCCTATTTTTCTTTCCAATCAAGGTTTATAAAATAACATGAGAAGCAACATGAGACTTGGAACAATCATTTTCATTATCTATATGAAAGGCAAGAAGGATTATATCCCCTTAAGCTTAAGCTTATGTAGTTTGTCAATTTTTATCATATATTTTTTGGTAAGGGTAAATGTTTTTTTATCTATAGTACAAGTCATGAGTTCCCCAATTTTACCTTATGTAAAGCATGATTCTAGGATTACTACAATTTTTACTTGGTTTTTTATTGTGATGATGCCCTGTCTCAATCACTTGGCCATCTCTCGATGGGTAGTTAAATCTTTATAACAAAAATTAAGTAATATTTATCTATTTGTATTATGTGAAATTATGTAAAAAATGGTATACTATTTTTCATAAAATTGGGTTGAGTTTATCATATATTTCAATGAAAGTTGATTAAATATGTTTTCTTTAAAAGGATCTAAAAATTTTGTTAAGGTATGAATTTGCAATTTTGGGTGGCTCTCTATCAACCTTCACTTCCTCATTTCTAGAAAAAATCTACTTGCTCATTCGTATACCCAATTTCTATTCAAATGCATGAGTTTTGAACTCTCGGTATCTACGTTTTTCCATGCAGGGAAATTATATGTCACATTTTATACTAACTCTAAATATTATTTTGAAGTTTGGATTACTGTTATTCTTTTATATAATTTAACATTAGATATAAGTTTAAATTGAAATCTACTTAGATGAAATATAGCTTAGATATGGAATTTGCAAATTATTATCTATTTATTGAACTAAAGGACATAATTATTACACATGTTTAATTTACATTCAAATGCTTCTTTGATTTATCTCCTATAGCTTAATGTAATGCTAGATATATAGTTTAAGTTGAAGGCCCATGAGATAAATATGACTTCTATGTGACATTTTTATTGAATCATCTATTTGTTGTGTTATATGAACATAATTGGTACGCATATCTAATTTGCATTACTAATATGTCATGCTTCTTTAATTTATCTTTTATAGATGACCGGAGCATCCTTTTTTAATCTATCCCTTTTGACTTTGGATATGTGGGCAATACTCATCCGCATATTTTTCTATCATAAAGCAGTGAGTAAAATTGTATTCCATTTGTGTCAATGTTAAGATTAGGCACATGGATTAAAGTTTTATATAAGATACATTGCCACGGTGTACATTTATATCTAAAGAGTCAAAAACCTCATTCAAGACCATATGTTTTGTTGATGTAGTTTGATTGGTTATATTGCATTTCTTTTGCAGTGGTTGTTGTGGGCCTCACCATCTAGTGATTTTAGGTAAAAAATTATTTACATGGAATTTTGAAGTATCCTAGAATGTTTATTATTTATCACTACTAGCCTTGGTGATTTAGTTGTTTGTTTTGATGCTGCTTGGTTACCCATATTTAATAGTTTTTCATGTTTAATTCATTTTTAAGGATTTTTATTGGCCTGTCAGGATGTATTTTTCTCAAATCCATAATGGCTAAAAGAACAAAATTTATCTATGAAAAGAGAGGTCATATGGAAAACAAATTGTTTGCAAGTGTTCTTTTGAACCCATAGAACTTGCAACCCCAATATGGATACAATACTAAGTAATACATAGCCTCCTCATCTAACTTAGCCATGGATTTGCAATACTATATTTGAGTTGGCTAGCTCCATTTCAAGATATTATAATGTTAGATTATTATTTCTATAGATTTTTATTATGGTAGTAAAATGTTACAAAAAATCGGAAACTACAAATAATATTATTCTAGATATATGTAAAAAGGACATGGTAGAGAAAATCAAACAATATTAAACTTTTCATAAATAGTTTAGATAAAAATACATTTTCTAATTTTGATTGTAAATTCCAAGGCTTAAAGCAATAATTTTTCTAATCATTTTTTTTAATTAATAAATAAAAAATAAACATTTTCAATCAAAATCACATCCAACATATAATAAAAATAATAAAAACAATTTAAAACTTCATACACTATGATATTACTATGGAAAAGAGCATAAAAATATACAAGCAAAAAATCCTTTTCTATAATAATGGAGAGCTTCAAATATCCAAGAAAAAAAATCTTTCAGCCTCCTTGTATCCCAGAGAAAGAGTTGCTCAAACAATCATATTTTAAACAATTAAAACTTGGAGAAAATCATCTGTTTTTGAATTTCAATTATATAAAAAATTAGTCAAATATAAGACAAGAGTTACTCATACTATAAAAGTTTAAATAATATTAACTTAAAAAAAAAAAAAAATTGGAAATGAACCAAAAAAAAATATTTATAAATTTCATTTACAATAACTTAAATCCATATTAACACCTCTTGATAAATCTGAAATCAAATTAAATCTATATTAATTAATTTAATAGTTTAAATTCCTATTTTTGGTGTGCTAAATAAAAATATTCAAAGTGAAAGTTACAAGCTACAAATATTACTCAAATATATCACAAAAGGAAATAGAATAAAAAACATAATGGACAATATGAACCAAAGTATTATACCTTTATTGATATGGATGGATTCTTAATTACAAACATTTGCGTAGAATATGATGAATCTTTGGGTGGACTTTAATGAAACACTTTATGGCCAATATCAAAAGAGTTAAGAAAGTGGTTGCTAACTAGTCTAAAAAGAAGGAAACAAAAGATAAAAAGGATCTTTTAGAAGTAGAAGAGGTCATTTCTAGGCTTTTTGACAATAATGTAAATGCAATTTTTACTGAAAAAGACTTGCAGTCTTTGAAAATTTTGGAGAGGAGAAAGAAAGCACTATTAGAAAAGCAAACAGTTCAATGAAGACTTCAAAGTAGAGCCATCTAGTTCGCTGAAGGTGATAACAACACTAATTTTTCTAGAAACATGTAAATCATAAAACCTGCAATTAAGCTGCAGATTTGGAAAAATATTACAGCCATGAAAGAAGACTTTTATAATTTGATTAAGGAGAGGAAGATGTCCAAGTTGTCATGGAGACAATTCAAATCCTTCCATGGTGTCAAGAAAATGGTATAGAAGAGGGTAATGAGCATGCTGAAGTTGAGAGTTATGTGGGGAAGCTAGAGGCTAGCGTCATAGTTAGACAAAAAAAAAAGGATGATCCAATCGTGCAAAGTAAGCTACCTACTTGCACACTCTTTTTGCAATTTTTGCAAAAGAGTCGAATGGCTCAACAAGTGCTCCAAATAACATGGGAGAAGATGGGCTATCCACTATAAAAGTCTTTTCATTCATGAATGTGCAAAAGTGGAGCAACGATAAATGGCTGACGTCAAAAATCTGTAAAGAAGGGATGAATTGTACATTCAATCAATGTACATACAACATACAAATTATATATGTTCATATCACGTTTCCGCCCAAAGCATATATTCATTGATATGGATGGTATCTTACATCGCTTCGATGCTAATGAGCTAAGTTGTTTCTGCAAATGATGTGTGTACACCCCAAGTGCAATAATAATACCAAACAAAGTAATTAGGCCATGGAAAAGATAATTTGATTACGACTGTTAAAATTGGTTTTTAATTTTTTCTGAGCTGAGTTTGCAATACCATCGTCATCTCCTAAGTAAGGGTAATATGTGAGCTTTGATTGATGGATGAAGTTGCTACAGTTTAACACTTTGCTAGGGACTGTAATTATGAGAATGAGACACAAACTGTAAAACAGGAAGAACTATAATGATGAGCATGAGACAGAAACGCCGAACTGCAACTTGCAATAACTCTATATATAGATTCCCAGAATATATGAATTATAGATTCCCTGAATAAGTTTTGCTCGAGAAATTATGACAACGAGTATGCTGAAGGCTATTACCAACAGAATAATTGAAGGATGTAGATCAAATTTACCCTTGAAAATGCTCAGTTAGCATCCATGTGGTTATATAATGTTTCAACCATGAAGAGATTGTCTTGCCTATGACTGCATCCACTAAACCACCTAAATATCAGATATTTGAGATCCATCCATCATCACATTAGACTTACACTGTTCAAGTGCCAAGTACTTAGATTTTAAACATATTATGCTAGAGCTGATATATTTTTGAGTGATGAAAACATTCCCAATCATCAGACCTACAAATTAAACGCTTAGTTTAACATCATGAGAGTGATCCTTATATCAGAATCTTTCCATATTTTTTTTTTCCTCGAGAAAAAAGTGTAATTTTATTTCTGCAGGTGAGAACAAAATTACATTGAAAGACACATAGATATGTGTTCGATAAGGACAAATCCCAAAATTTGTTTACAATAATCAGTGCCAAAGTGACACCATGTCAATGCAGCCCCAGAGAACTGTCAAATACAAAACTGTACCTAGAAAAAACTGTATACATCCCCATTGTGGACCAAAAACTGATCAAAGACCCAAATAATACATTTGCACCTTCAGATAGACATAGCTTTGTCCACCAAGAGGGCCCGTTGTAAGCACCCAACTAATTAGGCACAAATAAAAAAGTAATAAAAATGCTCCAGTCTTCACTGAATGTCGACAAGGCCAGATTTTTTATGCATAAAAAACTGAGATAAAACGTTCCAGTCTCCAGTCTTCACTGATCATGACAAGCTTTCAGATTAAACCCTCCAAATGTAAAGCCGAGAATTATATAACAACTCCCCAAGTGTGAGCGTTTCCCAAGCGTAAGCAGTTAAACACAGATCCAAAATGTTAGAACCAATACGCCCTGTAGCAGGCTAACATCGCATAAGGAGCCCTGTAGCGATCTATCAATCGCACAAGGAGCATCAACAAAATAATGTAGAGTATAAAACGCAACCCATGTATATGTATAGTAGGCACAAAATTCCGGCCTACCAATGACACTGAAGCCACACCTTCAGAAATAAAAGGTGTAAAAAACAGTGAAAAATGCCTCCAGTAGATGACTATTCACCCAGAAGCCTACAATAGCTGAAAGCACGAGAAAATGTATAGCCCATTGAAAAATTCATGTAGAATTGGAACCAGCCCAAAGCAAACGAGCCAACCAACAAAAACACCCAAGAAAAAGCAAGTGATAAGAACTCATGCACCAACATCGCCCTGTTGAAGATCAAATGACAGTTTGTTGTCTGATCACAAGTAATAGATAATTCCAGCCACCCTCACCGAGCTGTTGACACAGCACATAAAGTGTAATAAACCTGTTTGCAATGTAGACCAACACATAATCCAGTAGCCTCTTAATCAAATAAGGAAGGATGGAAGAATTCAGAAATTTCACCATCCAGATGTTCCCGAATCCTCCAGATACCTTCTTCTAGCAAAATCCCCCTCTTAGAAGCACGGTCAGCCTTGTCATTATTTTCTCGATAGATATGCTGGCATGAGAAGGATAAAAAAGAGTGGAGGATCTCCTCAACAGAGCGAAACAAATTTTGAAGATGATGAACTCTGCAAATTTGTATACCTTTAACCCAGTTAATCACATTCAAGGAATCCCCAAAAACCTTTATATGCCGACATCCTTTCTCCACAACAAACAAGAGAAGAATCTTGAGGCTCAGCATTTCGGTAAGATTATTTGTCCCTTCCCCAAGCCCAGCAGAGATCTCATACCAGTGAGATTCCGAGAGAAACAGCAGAGCTCCACCACCACAGACATTTTGCTGCATCGCACCATCGAAGAAACCCCAAGGGTTCCTACTATCAATATCCAAACGAAGAACCTCCCTCTGATTGGTAGCACAGATATGAATAGGAAAGGCAGAGTGTAAACCAACAGACATGGCACCAACGATCTCCGGAGTACTGATAGAACCATCAAATAGAAGACGATTACGAGCCAACCAACAACCCCAAATAACGAGGAGCGGCAGAGCTTTAAGATTCTGCTCAGCAATAGATATCCACCACGAATCCCAAGCATGAGATACAGTAATGCCCTCCCACCTAAACTGGTTACCCAATAACCTGGAACACTCTTGCCAAGTACCTTTAATAAAAGGACAGCTGAGGAAAACATGATTAACAGATTCTACATCGTATTTGCACAAACAGCACCATCCAGGTCCCTGAAAACCTCTGTTTTGCAGCACATCCCAGGTAGGGAATTTATTTTCAAGAACACACCACATAAAAAGCTGAGTCTTTGGAGGACAATGCAGTTTCCAGAGTTTCTTCCACCACCACCATTCCTTACCCAGGACAACCCCAGCACTTAGTTTTGTGTAGCCAGCCCGGGGAGAATAGGTCCCCGTAGGAACAAAGTCCCAAGCAACCTTATCATCCCTATCCAAGAGCACAAGGTGCACCTATTTAATGGCATGGATATAACCAGCCAAAGCCCTCTCATCAAAATCCTCAAGCCCCAAAGAAGAGGCCTGTAGCCAAGACTGAATGCCCAACCTTCTCCGAACCGGAACCGCTAGTTGGGAGAGAAAAGTAATCCCCTTCTGCCTTAAGGCATCAACCGTGCGCCCGGGAAGGAGATGTTGAAGAGCACTTCCCATCCAAGGATCTTCACCCACCCTAAGCTTCCTGCCATTTCCCACATCCCAGGCTAGACTTGTTTCCAGAATGTGGAAATATTTAACAAGAGACTTCCAAATCACCGATCCCCCTGCAAAGGATTTTCTTGGAGTCCTAATCCATTCAACAAGAGAAAAAGGAGAAATGTATTTCTGATAGATCACTTGAGTCCAAAGGCTATCAAAGTTGATGAGCCTCCACCCACCCTTAGCAGCAAGAGCCTGAGCGAAAAGAAAGATGTTTTTCAGACCCCAGCCTCCCATCCCTTTTGGGACAGCAATTTTCTCCCACCGAACCCAAGGGGTCACCAAAGAGTCCTGTTTACCACTCCACAGGAATCTAAAAAAAATCCTCCTGGTAGCCTCCAGCACACCTTTTGGGATCCAAGACAGGGACAACCAATAAACCGGAACAGCCTCCAAGACTGACTTAACTAAAGTCAACCGACCAGCTCTAGACAGCCATTTATGAGACCAAACTTTTAGGCGTTTTTCCAGCTTTTCCAGCAACCATGTCCAATCATTTTTCCTATAATCATTGGGTTTTAAATGGAACCCCAAGTAATTCAGACCATCATCCAAAACAACAGAATTATAGGGAAAGAGTCTCACAAAAGCACGCCTCTCCTCGTCCCTCAAAAGATGAGTAGTAATGGAAGACTTCCCAACATTCACTTCCATTCCCGCTTCTTTGCCAAACAAAGCCAAAATCTCGCTTATAGTAATAGCATCATGCACCGTCCCAGAGCAGAAAATTAAGACATCATCAACAAAAAGAAGATGTGTGATGTAAAAATTTGGGGCAGCCTGAATGCCCTTTAAGGAACCCTGTCTCTTAGCCTCATGAAGAGCTCTGCTCAAACCCTCAGCAATCAGTAAAAAAAAGGTGAGAAAGGGGGCATCCCTGGCGCAGCCCCCTTTCAGCATGGAAAAAAGGGGAAGTAGCCCCATTTAGTAGCACAGCAAAAGAGACAGTTGTGACACAACTCATAATCCATCTAATGAAACCGATGCCAAAACCAAGGTGAGTCAGGAGCATATGAATATATAACCAACTTACCCGATCATATGCTTTGGAGAGGTCGATTTTCAGCACTGTCCCTTTTAGGTTCTTGGTCTTCATGCTGTGGAGAGCCTCTTGTGCAGTCCCGATTGCTTCATGTATTTGACGACCATCTAGGAAACCAAATTTTTCCCCAGATATATGAGAAGACAAAATACCTTTGAGTCTTCTCGCAACCACCTTTGCAATCACTTTATAGATACAGTTGCACAACGAGATAGGATGAAAATCTGCCAGGGAAAGAGGGTTGTCCACCTTTGGAATAAGTGCTATAAAAGTGGAATTGAAGAAAGCAGGAATCCGTCCAGATATCCTGGTATCCTCCACCACTTTCAGCAGATCAGCCCCCAAGATGTCATAAAGAGCCAAGAAAAACTTGATTGACCACCCATCAGGCCCAGGACTTTTGTCCTTTTGGAAGCTATGAAGAACCTCCTTTAATTCCTTCTCGGAGACCTTGGCCATCAGAGATCTGTTATCAGCCTCCTCCACAAAACTCAAAAAATATTGCGCTACTCTTATCACTTCCACAAGTGAAGCGTGAGTTGGGGCCTTAAATAGATCCTTAAAGTGCTCAACCCCCAGCTTGGCTTTAGCCTCAAAAGAAGAATTCTCATTTCCCTGACCATCTCTTAAGCTTTAGATGGTATTGGCTGCCTTCCGACCACGGGCATAAGCATGAAAAAATTTTGTATTCTCATCCCCACTAGCCAACCATGTGGCCCTACTCTTCAGCCTCCAAGATTCCTCCTTATCCATAAGAAGGGAGTTCCTTCTTTTTTCAAGTAAGACTAGAGTGTCTTTATCAACTTGGGTTTGATATCCTCCACCAATCCCCTCATAAATCAAGCACAGATCCTCTTCCACCTGTTTTAACTCCACATCCTCCCTCAGTCTCTTGTCAGCTGCCCAAACTTTCACAGCGTCCTTAATGCGTTTAAGATTTTCTGCAAATTGAAAAGCAGCAGAAAGAGGACTATCCATACTGAAAGGAATCCATCTAGCAAGAACCAAAGCTTTGAAAGAGTCGTCCCTAAGCCAGATATTGTTGAACTTTAAGGGACTAGGAGGTTGCCTAGGCCCGATCTTGAAATCAAGGAATATAGGAAAATGATCAGATGCACCCCCACTGCCTATCCACTGCCTAATCTGGAAAGGCCTATCCAAAAGCTTCTCAGGAACCAGGAAATGATCAAGTCTCTTCGCTATCCTGCCTTCAGCACATCTATTGTTCCTCCAAGAGGGTTTCATCTTAATGGGCTCAATGTCAAGCAGGTGACTCTCCTCTAACTTTTGAGTGAAATATCCAGTCAACGTGTCAATTTGAGCATGGGGACCCCAAACCTCTGACTGGCCCAAAGTAAAATTCATATCCCCTCCCAAAATCAGCGAGTCACACTTGAGTAAAGAATTACCCAGGAGGGAGTCCCTGATATGGACCATAAATATTGAAAATGTTAAATGATTCACCAAGCTCCAATGACAAAAAATTTAATCCCAGGACTGACTCCATACCCCAGAGATTTAGAGATTTGATTGTACTGTCTTTCCAGCCAACAGCCAGCCCACCCGACCTTCCTCTAGCATCCAAAGATTCAAAAGACCAGCCTGGAAATCATCCTTCCAATCTGGCTTTGACCACTGTCCCTACACCTAAAGTCTCTTGTAGCAGAATAATATCAGGACCATCCACAAAAATAATTCTCCGAAGAGCAGCTTTCTTTTGGGGGCCTGCCAAACCCCTGCAATTAAAAGACATTATCTTCATAACACACCCGACTTCAGGGAGTGGCATGCTCTAAGCGCCCTGTCAATCAATATCTGCCTCCCATCATGAACATCCAACATAGCTCGATCCTGAGCTTTTGCCAAAAAAGAAATCCTGCCCCTGCCCCGAGCAGATGGGGAATTACCCCTCCCAAGCCCGCCTGCACTTTTTTTTGCGCTGAATCTCAGATTATATCCAGTGACCCGGGAGGTTGACGATTCCTCAAAGGCCAAAAGCTCTTCACCTTGACCTAAAATAGTAACAGGGGCCTTCTCTTGGAGAGTAGGCTTAAATATAGTAGGCTGAGAAATAGAAAGAGGAACAACAATAGGAAGCTGACCACTGGCAACCTTCCTAACCAAAACATTAGTCGACATCACCATTAAAGAGATGTTGTAGATAGGGGAGAAAGGAAAGGAGCCCATGAGTGTAGATTTCAACAACAAAAACATATATTTCGACATAACCTCATTCTTCAACTGGACATCTGCACCGTAAAGGCAACTGTGAACCTTCACAATGGATAATGCTCCACACCCAAACTTCTGCGAGGGTAACTCCTTCCCATAGATTGGACCGGAAACCTCACTTACCATCCGAAGATCTACATCAGGCTGCAAGCTAGTTGCAGAAGCATTAGAATGCGTAGCACAGGAGGAATTTGTAGGTGGCTGTGACCACGAAATGTGAGAACCAGGATCAACCCCCTTCAAAAAATGATCCTCTACACCTGGACTAGACCCCTGGATTTTCACTTTGCATGGGGGAGAGCCACATTCATATGCAGGATGTCCATAAACATGGCACCTACGACAACAAAAAGGTACCTTCTCATAGTCCAGGATATGTTTAATGACATAATGTCCCCACTGGAGATTCAGAGATTCTGCAAGACCTTCTCTGATGTTGATCATCACAAGAATTCTAGCCACCCGTCGGAGATTAGACTTAAAGAAGGATAGATCTGCCTCTTAGAAGACCCCAATCGTATTTCCTATGACACAGAGATGTTCCTCAGTCCAATAATGTAAAGGCAAACCAGGTAACCGAACCCACAAAGGGATCGAATCCACCCTTTCCCTACTAGCATCAAAGAGAGGATGCCAAGGTTTTAAGAGCATGGGAGAATGATCTACAGTCCAACTCCGATGCAGCACCCACTGGATGTGGTCAGAATGCAATAAATTGAAAGCATACCAACCCTTTAAGAGGGACACCACCTCTGGGACATAACCAAGAACAACTTTCCAATGAGCTCCAGCCCAAGAAACCACAGTTTTTAGGGAAAAATGCCTTCCTACAACCCTGCCTACCAGAGTTTTGCTAGCCAAAGTTGTAACCTGCTCCCAGCTGATGTCTTCACCCAAGACATAGTTATATTCTTCTTTTTTGACCTTGATCCATTTCTCTTTTCGGCCCCCCTTCTTCGACACACCAGCCTCCTTTTCAACATTTAGGTCTGTTTGTTTTGTGTCTTCAGAAACTCTAAAACCACTCTGTTCTTCCCAGCTAGTTTGGCTAGAAGTGGCATGCAATCTCTCCTTATCACTGTAACTCTCCACCCTTATGTACGTGAGCCCAGAAGGGTCCTGCTCAATATAACAGTCAGTAGTAGAGTCTTTCTGAAGACCTCCTGGCTCCACAACCTTCCCTACCACTGTCAAGCTCTGAGAGCGACCTTTCCCCTGCAGAAACTGGCCCTTTATCAAGTCCGTGTCTCTACTAGCTGACAAAGCTTCAACCACCCTCCCAAGAAAATTGTCGTTGAATACCGAAGGCGACAACCGACCGTCCAAAAGGATCGGGGGCTCCACCTCAACTTGGGGGCACAAACCAGACTGCATGCCAGACCTGGTCAAAACCATTTATGTGGATCCCTGCAAAAAAGAAGTCAGAACGCTTGCCTTACCATCGAAACCCTCAGCGAATCCGACGCCATTCAAACCCAAAAAATCCCTGGCCCGACCTTCGAAACTCGCAGTGCATCCCTCGCCATTCAAATTTGACCTTCTCCTGCCCTGTTCCATACTCCAGTTCCAGGTCAATGGGGATTATCGAATCTTTCCATAATTATTTAAATTAGTATAGATTTATACCAGTGGTGATGGTTGATTTATGATGACTATGAAAAGTCATTTAGACTTTCAAATTTCTCAGAACTTATGTCAGTTGTTGAGTCCTAAAAAAACCAACAAATTATTCCCACATAATTAAGCCTAAATGAAAATTACTTCACTGTTTAACGCTCCAGAAATTCTTGTGCAGAGTCCTGAAGTTTGATGAGTTCTTTAAAGTTAAAGAAAGTCATCCAAATTTCAAAGGGATATTGCGTCGATTTAGTAGATAGGAAGTATTAGGATATAATAAAAATGAGGTTCCATAAATCACATCCAAAAAGGCCTTAAACCAAAATTCAAGCCCCGATGTTTTTTTAATACACAACACAAAAAAAATTTGACAGCCCGAAGAAAGGAGTTGAACATACCCAACGGAGTCGAAGAGCGTAGACGGGAGGAGCACCAGCTTGGTCAGGAGGAGCAACAATGCAAACAGAGAAGCAGCGACAGGGACAGAAAATGCGCGAACAATGAAACCGATAAACCACCAAACTTCGCAGGCGATTTATTTATAGAAAATAGTTCGGCCAAACTTTTTTTAGAAGTTCGGCAGAACTTTTGTTGTCGGTTTTCCAATCTCCAGCGAAAATTCTATTTTCCTGCACCGTCAGTGTGCCGTCAATATAAATGGAATTACGAGTTCGGCCGAAATTTATAAAATGTTTGGCCGAACTATTGCCGAAAAAAAATTTCGGCCCCCGATTCTCACAAAAGTGTAACCGAGCTTCACATTTCCGCCCATGACTTAGTACAATGATACCTTTACAATGATTTTATGCAATGCTTCCCACTTTAAGACTTCATGTGATGAACTTATTGCTGCTATTATTCACCTTGGTTTTTTCTCTTGTCATGCTACCCTCTGCTGCACCTTGCTTTGCTTTGCTTCCCTAGAAATTCTCGTCCTTTGCAGCCCTTGACAACACATGAACTAGTTTTTTCTTTGCCTTCTAGGAGCTCGATATTGAATCTGGTGTATCTCTGTAATTCCAGATTCCCGATATCTGATTTTTGGTCCTATAGTAGTCCTCTAAGTCATCTTTCCAATGCCACAAGTCTGACCCAATTTGGATTCTTCAAGGGAGAGTTATACCCAATATCTCACAATGCCCTAATTATGGATTGTTTCAGTAGAGTGAACTTGTACGACGTACCAGGTGTCACTGGTTTTTGATTTGGCTTTGAAATTGATAGATAAAATAGTACAATATATGTGCTATCTTCCACTTTTTATGAAATTCTAATCCGATACTCAGAGAGAGATTTATGACGATTTTACCAAGGTCACTTCTTTGAGATGAATTTCAGGAGCCTGCAAAAACCCTGACTTCCACAGATCATATCTCCAAAAACATTGCGCACCTTGATCTAAAATTTTCACAACAGATTCCTCTGGATTTTTTCTTCACCTCATCGAAATTTCAGCTTCTCAACCTTCGTAGAAAAAAATTTAGAGCGACAATGCCACGATGACCTATTTTAGATGGCGAAATCCCTTGCATAAGGAGGAAATGAGGATCACAATTTATATAAATGCTTAGGTTAAGAGGGGCTTCAACAAGTGAACGTGGGAAGGATTTTAGGATCTTAAAAAATATTAATTATGACTTTTCAATGACCCATGCCACAACCCTATGGGGTTTTAGCCCACTAACTGGGGGTATAAACTTCAAACATGAATATCTCTCAAACCATGAAGAATTACATGGCATGCCATATGTCAACGGAAACATATCAACAAGTAGAAACCACAAAAAGAATTCTTGAACCGGAATATAGTAATCTGGTAAGTGAAAATTCCCATGCAATATTGGGTTAGCCCCTGGTTCTGCTTGGGTTGACATCAATGAAAATCGTTGATCAACAATCTCCCCCTTTAGCATTGATGGCAACACAAGTACTCCCCCTACGATCATGACACTTCTTCCTACAAAATTATCTCCCCCTTTGACATCAATGGAAAAGGGTAACTCCCCCTGAAACACAACCATCCTATGGACCGGTACACACTTCCACTCCCCCTGACACACAACCATCTTGCAAAACTATAATATAATGAGAACTTGGGAGAATCCCAAGCTTCTGACGAAGATATTCAAATTCTTCACGAGGTAAAGGTTTAGTGAAGATATGAGAAATTTGTTCTTTTGTTCAAACATACTCAAGTTTGATATTATTTTCAGTGACTTGTTCTCTAACGAAATGATATTTGATCGGAATGTGTTTTTTTTTTCAATGCATGATAGGATTCTTGGAGATGCCGATGGCACTAGTGTTATTAGAGAATATGGGAATAGGCTCACTGAATTGTGCTTGAAGATCTTGCAAATTTTGTTTCATCCAAAGGACTTGAGTACAACATGATGCTACTGCAATGTATTCTACTTCCGCTATAGATAACAAGATTGAGGTTTTCTTTTTGCTCAACCATGATACGAGAAAACCACCCAGATAGAATGCTGCTCCACTAGTACTCTTATGATTGTCAACGCTTCCTACCAAATCTGCATCTATAAAGGATTGAATAATGAGATTGTTACCATTGGGATACCACAAGCCATATTCTTATGTGCCATTTAGATATCGAAGAATTCTTTTGACCACAATAATATGTGATTCTTTTGGTGCTACTTGGAATCTTGCTACTTGTCCATCTGGTTGCATAACATCTGACCGAAAGGTTGTTACATATAGAAGAATACCAATCATAGATCTTCACAACCTCTTATCCACATCCTTAGATTAGTCGTCTATGCTTAATTTGCAACCTGTTACCATCAGAGTAAGGACAGGTTTGCAATCTTCCATTTTGAATTTATTGAGCATTTCCTTGATGTACTTGGCTTGACATATAAATATTCCTTTCTCTTGCTGAGATATTTGAAGCCCTAAGTAGTATGTCAGCTCACCAAGTAAAGACATCTCGAACTCACTTTGCATCTTTGTAGAAAGTTTCTTACTTGGTCGATCATCATCACCACCAAATATTATATCATCCACATATACCTCAACGATTGTTAAATTATCTTTATCTATTTGTACATAAATATTGCTATCAACAATACCTTTCTT
Source organism: Pinus albicaulis (assembly GCA_034641835.2). Classification (NCBI taxonomy): domain Eukaryota; kingdom Viridiplantae; phylum Streptophyta; class Pinopsida; order Pinales; family Pinaceae; genus Pinus; species Pinus albicaulis. The sequence goes on along the minus strand of CM076578.1, from coordinate 1,213,295,539 downwards.
GAACCCTTGTTGATGTAGATATCCATCAAGACGAGCATACCATGCTCTGGGAGCCTGCTTGAGACCATATAGAGCATTATTTAACTTGCAAACATAGTCTTCTTTTTCTGATAGTAGAAAACCTTTAGGTTATTCGATGTAAACTTCTTCTTCTAATTCTCCATTCAGAAATGCTGACTTAACATCCATTTGGTAGACTTATATTTTTCTTGAACATGCATAGGCAAGAAACATTCAGATGGCTTCCATTCTAGAAACTACTGCAAATGTTTCGTCGAAATAAATTCCCTCCACTTGTGCATACCCTTTGCAAACCAATCTTTCTTTGTTTCTGGTAACCTGCCCATCTTCATTCAATTTGTTTCTGAACACCCATTTAGTCCCAATGACATTTTTATCTTTTGGTCGTGGAACTAATTCCCAAGTGTTATTCTTCTCAATTTGATCCAATTCTTCATTCATAACTGCTACCCAATGTTCATTTTGGTTGGCTTCCTCAAAACTACTAGGTGCAAAGGTTGCTAGAAAAACAATGTGAGCTTGTTGTGATGAACGAAGTTGTCAACCTTCATTTATCTCACCAATGATTTGATTTGATGGATGTTTCTTTTGAATCCATTCTTTTGTTCTCCTTGGAGGAGCTTCTTCTTGTTGTTCTGGTATATCTTGATGATCATTGTTTACTTCTTCCTCATTTATAGTTTCTTCTTGTTCTACAATTTTATCTGTGTCTTTTTCAGCCTCTGTCTCAAGTTTCAAAGATTCTAGATCCTCATCATTATTCGCTAGAACACCATCTTCATTAAATGTAACATTTATGCTTTCCACTATCTGTTTTCGTCTTAGACTATAACATTTATAGGCCTTTATTTTGCGTGAGTAGCCAACAAAGATACCTTCATCAACACGTGATTCAAACTTACCCAAATTTTGATCTTCTCTTTTCGTATAACATTTTCTTCCGAAGATTCTGAAATATTTTACATTAGCTAGTTTTCCTTTCCATAATTCATATGGAGTCTTGTTGCAATTATTTATGAGAAGACTTCGGTTGATAATGAAGACTGCCGTATCAATTTCTTGAACCCATAAATTTTCATCCAATTTTGAGTCCTTCAACATTGTTCTACCCATTTCATGTACGGTTATGTTCTTTCTTTTAGCAACTCCATTTTTCTGAGGTGTTTGTGCTATTGAAAATTTTCTTTTTATTTCATTTTCATCACAGTATTGCTGAAATAATTTGGAAGTGAATTCTCCACCATTATCTGATCTTAGACACTTTATTTTCAAATCAGTTTCATTTTCAACCAACTCCTTGTAGATCTTAAAGCAATCAAATGCTTCAGATTTTTTCTTTAGGAAGTTGATGGTTGTCATCCTGGTATAGTCATCTATCATTAACATGAAATATAATTCTCCATCTAAGCCTTTTGTTCTCACAGGACCACATAGATCAGTATGTATCAATTCCAATGGATGTGATGCAAAGTGTTCTTCTGTTTTAAATTGGAATATTGTCTACTTTCCATGCTGACAGGCCTCACATAGTGTGTTGGAAGGTTTTGATATTTTCAGTATTTCTCGTACTCCTTCCTTTTTGCTTATCCTGATAATATTGTCAAAGTTTATGTGACCCATTTGTTTGCGCCATAACCTACTTTCATCTTCTTTAGCTAGTATACATGCTTTAGTTTCTTCATCCAGAACATATATGTTGTTTGGAGCTCGACTTGCTGTAGCCACAATTTTACCATACCTGCCTTTCCTGTTTTCACATTTTGTGGAGTTGAATAACATTATGTGTCCTTGATCACACATTTTTCCAACACTGAGAAAATTATGATTCATGTTTTCAACCAATAGAACATTATTCGCTATAACATCTTTACTTCCGAGAGTGACGATACCTGATCCTATGACATTTGAAGATCCATCATTTCCAAAGGATACGGTTCCATCCTTCTTCTCTTTCAGAGATACAAATTTCATTCTATCTCCATTCATATGCGTTGAGAAACCTCTATCAACATACCACACATATTTTTTGTTTTGAGCCTTGAGAGCAAGAGCACAATTATCAGTCTTCTTCTTCTTCCATGTTCGTTCATTCTGTGGCTTCGAAGATTCTTTTGGAGGATTTTCATGTCTACGGTCTTTGGCTATGTGTCCAAAGTTTTGACATTTGTAAAATTCCATATTATTTCTTAAATTTTCAAATCTATTAATGTTTCGTTGAGCCCTGGGAGGTTCATATTTGAATGATCTCCTAGAATTGTATTGGTTCCTAGGGTACGTGCGACATTCTACAGCTTTATGACCAAATTTTCCACATGAATAACAATAACCATGAAAAATATGTTGGTACCTGGATGGAAATCTTCATCAAGGAATCATCTTCCAAGGATGTGCTTGCGAATCTTGTCCAATGAAGTCTATATTTATGTCAAATCTCATAGCTTCATTGTATTTTTTTGTAGAAGGTCATGCTTCTTCTTCTTTGTAACCGAGGCTAGTTCTGTAGTTGTAAGATCATTGATTGTTGATGAGTTCTTCCAATGCCCTTGAGTTGTTGGCATAGTTTTGGATAGTTTTTTCCTTCTTCACTTCCTTACGTATTGAGACTACTTCGGCTTCTAATGATTCCCTTTTGTTGGTTGCTTTCTTCCAACTTCTTTTGAAGCGACTCTTCAATACATTTGTGTTCTTCAACTTCAATTTTGAGACCTTGAACTTGTTCTTCAAGAGTATTGGAATGGATTTTCTCAGCATTGAGCTCTTTTATAAGCTTGATTTCCTCCTCATAAAATTCTTCTATGGTCAACCATTCTTCTTCATTGTTTGATACTTCTTTTTTATTGTGCTTGGCCATAAACAATACTTTCTCATTGTCTTCTTCTTTGATGCCATTTTCTTCATCGGATGATGAGCTATCTTCTTTAGAGAGAAAGTTCCTTTTGGATCCTTTCTTTTTGCCTTGCTAGTTGAATTTCTTAAAGCCTTTATTTCCCTTTGAGTTTCCATCACTTTTGTTTGGACATTTTGCTGCAAAATGCCCAACCTCACCACAAACGAAACATATCAATGGATGTTTACCTTTGAATTTTCCCTTACCAGTTTTTATATTTCTCGTAAAGTAAGCATATTCTTCATTTGAAAGGCCTTTTCCATCATCTCCCTTTTCTTCACACTTGCAGGTGCATGTCATTTCAATTGAAGGTTGTTTTTCCTTTTTGGTTTTCTTAGATGCAACGAATGCAGTTTCTATATTTGAAGTACCCTCATCTTCATAAAGTCTCATTTCATATGCTATGAGAACTCAATGTAATTCCTCTTTACTGAGTTTGTCCAGATTTGCACTGTATTATAAGACCGAAACCTTTGGGTTAAATCCCCCTGGTAACGTTCTAAGAATCTTTTGTATAATATTCTTCTCATCAACAGGCTCTCCCAATCCTTCCAGAGTATTCGTTATTTCATCAACATATTGGAAGTATGCAACAATGTTGCAATCTTCTTTCATTCTAAGTTGCTCAAATTTTTATCTATATCTTTGAAGCTTTTCTTCTTTGACATTTAAGTCACCTGCATATATATTATCAAGATTTTCCCATACATTTTTGGTGGTTTTAAAACCCAACACCTTATGATAAGAAGATTCAATAAATCCACTGATAATAATATTTTTTTCTTTTGCATAATTTGCCAAATTTTTCTTACCTTGTTCATCCACAGTTTATGTAAATCCATTTTGAACAGTTTCCCATACTTCATAACCTTGCACCAAGAGATAGACCTCCATTATTCATTTCCAGAGTGCATAATTATTTTCATTGAATGGAGGTACACCATTCTTGGTATGCTCCATGACATCCTTCCAGCTCTTAAACTGCTATTGAAGGAACCAAGCTCTGATGCCAATTTTTGGAAATACTGAGAGGGGGGTGAATCAATATTCCTTTCAATTATAGAATTATATAATCTTCAATTATTATCATTGTTTGTACAATGATAGCAGTAAAAAAAAGGAACACATATGCACACAGTTTTTAAGGTGGAAACCCACTCCGGGACAAAAACCACCTAATGCTTTTCTAATAATTCTTTAATACTCAACTCCAATTGAAAATAAATCTCCAACTTCGTAGAATCTAGAAAATAATTCTTCTCCATCTCCCATTGGATGGATGCTCCAACTGTTGTGTAACCAGCTCCAAAAATAGAAGAAAAGAGATATGAACACCTTAGAAATAAGCCACTTCGAGGGGGCAACCTCCAATACATTACATAAATGAAAAATTCTTGGATGATTCAATTTACAAAACCTCCTTTCTACATATAGGAGTCCATGGGGCCATAATGTAATCCTAGTGGGCCACAATGTAATCCTAGCCGACCTAACAATAATAATTTAAGGGCACAATAATAACAAAATGGGGGTTACAAGGTTTCAATAATAACAATAAGGGGGTTACACTAACAATAATAAGGGACTATACTAGTGATATAGGGACCTAACATGCCCCTCTCCTTCAAAAAGTGTTGTCCTCAATGCTTGAGTAGCTCTTGGTGCTTCTGTATAAAATTCTCATCCTCCCATGTAGAATCTTCAGTGGGTAAGTTCTTCCACTTGATGAGATACTCTGAAATTGATCGATTCCGTAGCTGTCGAGTTCTTGTTTCTGTGACCACTTCAGGTTCCAATATGATTTTTCCTTCCTCATCAAGTTCTGGCAATATTGTTTGAACTGGAAGATTTTCACCTATAACCTTCTTTAAGCATGAAACATGGAAAAATGGATGCACTCGCGAAGAAGCAGGAAGCTCCAATTTGTATGCCATAGTACCAATCTTTTGCAACACCTTGTAAGGACCATAGTGCTTTGGCGATAATTTATTATCCTTCTTTTCTTGCTTGAGGGACATTTGTTTGTATGGTTGTAGCCGTAAAAATACCCAATCTCCTACATCAAAACTTCTCTCGCTACGATGTTGATCTGCCTGTTGTTTCATTCGATTTTGTGCCAAATTCAGGTTATCATTTAAGAGTTGGAGAACTTCTTGCTGATGCTCGATGTGATCTTCCACTACTTGAACCTTCGAATTTTCTCTTAAAGATGATGTGATGGATGGTGGATGATATCCATAAAGTGCCATAAATGGGGTCATTTTTGCTGCAGTATGGAAGGAAGTGTTAACCCACCATTCAGCAAGAGGTAGCCACTTGACCCATTGTGTTTGTTTATCAGATAAAAAACAACGAAGATATCCTTCCAAAAATTTATTTAAGATCTCAGTTTGACCATCATATTGAGGATGATAAGATGAGCTATGAGCTAATTGAGTACCCAAACAAGAAAATAACTCCGTCCAAAAATTTCGAGTAAAAATTGGATTTCTATCGCTCACAATAACCCTTGGGCTTCCATGTAGCTTTTGAATTCTATCCATAAATGTAGTAGCAACCGTACTTGCTTTAAATGGATGAGATAATGCACAAAAGTGTGCATACTTGGTAAGTCTATCAACTACCACCATGATGACACTCTTTCCTTCGGACTTAGGTAAACCTGTGATAAAATCCATTGAAATCTCCTCCCAATGTTGACTTGGAATGGATAAAGGTTGTAGAAGTCCTGGGATCTTAATTTTTTCCACTTTATTCTGCTGGCAAACCAAACATTCCGCCACAAACTTTTGAATATTAGATTTAATGCCATCCCAAAAAAATTCTTTCTTCACCCTATGGTAAGTTTTTAAAAATCCTGAGTGTCCTCCTAAAGGAGAAGTGTGCAATTCCAGAAGAATATTTTGTTTTAGTTGGGAATTCTTGCAAAGATATAAGCGATATTTGTACCATAAGGAATCATTTTATCAACTAAATGTATCAATTGTACTAGGATATTGCTGCAACTTTTGAATGAGTGTCCATACATCTTTGTCCTTCTTCCATTCATATCTTGCTTTAGTTATCCAATCTGGTTGGATAATAGAAATGGCACAAAGCAATGTTTCCACCTCTTCATTCTTTCTTGAGAGTGCATCTGTAACAACATTAAGCTTTCCTTTTTTGTAGATTATTTCAAATTCATAACCCAACATCTTTGCGACCCATTTTTGCTTCTCTTCTAACGATAGTCTTTGCTCCAAAAAGTGTTTAAGACCATCATGATCAGTTTTTACCTTGAAGTGTCTTCCCATTAGGTAAGTTCGTCATTTCTTTAGTGCATGCAGTATTGCTAACATTTCCTTCTCATAAATAGGTTTCTGTAAATACTTTCCTTTGATTGGATGACTTTCAAAAGCAATGGGTCTTCCATCCTGCATTAAAACTGCACCAATTCCATTTCCTGAGGCATCACATTCCACAATAAAGGTTTTTGTGAAGTCTGGCGTAGCTAAGACCGGTGCTAGGCACATTGCCTCTTTAAGATGTTCAAAGGCCTTAGTTGCTTCAGGAGTCCATGAAATGCATCTTTCTTCAATAATGTTGTTAGAGGTGCTGCTATTCTCCCATAATTCTTAACAAACTTGCGATAATACCCTGTTAACCCGAGAAATCCTCGCAACTTATTTATGGTTGTGGGGACTTTCCATTCCTTAATGGATTTAATTTTGTTAGGGTCTACTTTAACACCCTCGTGAGATACAATATGACCCAGATATTCCACCTCTTGTACTCCAAAGAAAAATTTGGATTTTTTTGCATATAATTTTTTCTCCTGCAATAGTTTGAGCACCCTGTCAACATGTTCAACATGATCCTTCCAAGACCTACTGTAGATTAGTATATCATTAAAAAATACTAGCACAAATTTTCTAAGGAAGGGTTTGAAAATGGAATTCATCAACCCTTGAAATGTAGAAGGTGCATTGGTAAGGCCAAAAGGCATTACCAAAAATTCATAATGACCCTCATGAGTTCGAAATGCTGTTTTTGGAATATCTTCAGTCTTCATTCTAATTTGATGATATCCCGAACGAAGATCCAACTTGGTAAAATAAATTGCTCCATGTAATTCATCCAATAATTCATCAATCACAGGAATGGGAAATTTGTCTTTAATGGTGAGCTTATTGAGCTCCCTATAATCCGGACACATTCGCCATGATCCATCCTTCTTGTGTACCAATACTATAGGAGCAGAGAAAGAACTTTGACTAGGTTGAATTATACCCGCCTCTAACATTTCTGCAATCATACGTTCAATTTCTCTCTTTTGGACATAAGGATATCTATAAGGCCTGATGTTTGGAGGAACACTTCCTGGAATCAAATGAATAGCATGATCATGATCATGAATAGGTGGGAGTCCTTTGGGAGTTTCAAACACCTTGGAATGATTGTCCAAGACTTGTTTGAGATCTGCAGAAATAGATGATTTTGATGTTGGAACTTCTAGTGAGCATAATTGTGCAATTACGCCTCGTTGTTCTTTCTTTAGAAGCTTTGTCATGACCTTAGAGCTTATTATCCTTCCTGGCTTCCCTTCAATACCCCGTAATTCGACTTCCTTTCCTTCTGAAAAAAATTTCAAGAAAAGTTCTTGAAAATTAAAAGCTACAGTCCCCAAAGATTGTAACCATTGTACTCCTAGTACAACATCAACACCTCCCATAGCAATGGAAAGCATTGGACTAGTCAATACATATTCCCCCATGGTTAGCTTGATATTATGGCATTTTCCAGAGCAATTTATAGTTCCTCCATTTGCAACCATCACTTGACATTCTGGTGCTGGGTATAGGAAACAATTTAATTCCTTGGCTACCTTATAATGAATAAAATTATGGGTGCTACCTGAATCAATCAACACTATTACCTTTTTCTTCTTGATTTGTCCTTCTATCTTGAGAGTTTGAGGAGTGGTAATTCCTGCCAGTGCATTACATGATATGGTCGGATTCATTTCTTCCTCTTCTAGGGTCGGTTCCTGGTGTATATCCTCTTCTTGTTCATTTTCTTCTTCCTCTTCACAATCTATGTAAAATAATTTCTTCTCAGCACACTTATGACCTTTAGTGTATTTTCTATCACAACTGTAGCAAAGCCCTTTTTCTCTTTTTTCTTCCAATTTTTGTGGTGTCAACCTTGTAGGTTGTGGAAATCTAGGTGTAGCAACACTTCCTTCTTTATAGAATTGAGTGGTAGGCTTCCTTGTCGCCATTATTTTACATTCAACTTTTCTTGCCAACCTGAATGCCTTCTCCAATGAATCTAGTTCCAAAACGCGAACTTCATGTTGGATGTTATCCTTTAAAGTGCCTATGAAGAGATTGATCTTGTGTTCCTTTGGAATATCAGTTACCCTTATATTCAATTTTTAGAAGTCCTCAATGTGCTGCCCTACTAAACCCTTTTGTTTGAGATTTATCAATTGGCTAAAGAAGGTGTTGCTCTTTGTATCCTCATAATGTGCTATCATTTCCTCCGTAAAAATTGACCAAGTGACAATTTTTTTACGGAGCAAAGCCATCGATACCATACAAATGTATTTTGTTCTAAATGTAAAGTTGCAATGCGTACCTTTTGTGTGTTTTGCATGTTATGGAGATCAAAATATTGCTCCATCTGTAGTATCCATGTTACAGGATCCTTTCCATCAAACCTCCTCATATCCATTTTTGGAATATGGTGGTTCTTCCCGCCAACATTAGAGTTTATGAAATCATGATTAACATTGATTTTGTTCTCATCATGAGGTTCTTCTACTATATTTTCACCATTAAGAAACATTTCTTGTATCAACTTTGTCAAACCTTCGATGTCTGTTTTTAGATCATTCTTCATGTTTTCCATGTTGTATTTCATGTCATCCATCTTAGCTTCCATGCCAGCTTCCATGCCATCCATCTTAGCTTCCACGCCATCCATCTTATCTTCCACGCCTTTCTTCAAACCATCCATCTTCACTTCCACGCCATCCATCTTAGCTTCCATGCCTTTCTTCAAACCGTCCATATTCACTTCCACGCCTTTCTTCAAAACTTCCATTTCATTTTTTGTTGCTTTTTGCGAGAGTGAAATTTGTTGCACTTTCTCTTGTAATTTTGATAGATCATGTTGCAATTCTTCATCTTCATGAGTCATGGTAGAGCCTTCTGAAGGCTTAATGGGTGTTGAATTCTCTTTAGGGGGCATTTTAGAATCCAATATTGATACCTATTCTACAATATGCCCTTGGAATCAATTCAACTTGATTCTTCAAACATGACTTATGCAATTCGGAAAAAAAAAAATACATACCTTTTACTTGCTTTGAGGAGCTCGATATTGAAATTGAATTATCTCTGTAATTGAAAATATTCAATATCTGAAATTCAGCACTGTAGTAGCCCTCTGAATTTTCTTTTGAATTCCACAGGTATGACCTGATTTGGATTCTCCAAGACAAAGTTGTGTCCAATCTCCCACAATGACCTAATTATGGACTGGTTCAGTAGAGCGAACTTGTATGACTTGCCACGTGTCACTGTTTTTTCCTTTGTCTCTGAAATTGACAGCCAAGAAACTAACGTCTGTTTGATTGCGGCCAATTTTTATGGCACTCCAATCCTATGCCCAGAGAGAGAGTTATTGAAATTTTCCCACGATCACCTCTTTGAGATGAAATTCAGGAGCCTGAAAAAGCACTACCTTCCACAGATCATATCTCCAAAAATATTGTGAACCAAGCTTCCGAAATTTTTTGAAGAATTTCCTCAGGATTTCAGCTTTGCACCATACGAATTTCAGATTGTGAACCTTCGTAGAAAAGAACTTATAGCGAAATTTCCACGATGACCTGTTTAGGAGCTTGAAAACAGACCTAACTTCCACAGATGATAACTCCGAAAATATTGCGAACCAAGCTCTGAAATTTTTAGAAAATCTTCCTTAGTATTTCAGCTTCGCACCCTAAAAATTCTTCAGCTTTTGAAACTCTGCAGAAAAAGTTATAGCGAAAAATTCCACGATGACCTATTTGGAGCAGCTGAAATCCTAGAATCCAAAGCTCTGATACCAAATGTTGTGTAACCAGCTCCAAAAAGAGAAGAAAAGAGATATGAACACCTTAGAAATAAGCCACTTCGAGGGGGAAACCTCCAATACATTACATAAATGAACAATTCTTGGATGATACAATTCACAAAACCTCCTTTCTATATATATAGGAGTCCATGGGGCCATAATGTAATCCTAGTGGGCCACAATGTAATCCTAGCCGACCTAACAATAATAATTTAAGGGCACAATAATAACAAAATGGGGGTTACAAGGGTTCAATTATAACAATAAGGGGGTTACACTAACAATAATAAGGGACTATAATAGTGATATAGGGACCTAACACCAACACCCGTGATTCTTCAGTAGTCAACTAAACAGATGCTCCAACACCCAATGAGCTACAACTCACCCTACCACCCTGTAGAAGAATAAAAGAAGAATGGACTCCCGTACTAGGGAAAATGGTCCACTTTATAATGATATAGAATGATGTAGAAGAATAAGACACACTATACCATAACCCCAACTATGAAAAAACTTCCTCTTCAACCCTTGGCAGATAGACACTAGTACAATTTGTACAATAATGTATTTACAATGACTTAGTATAATCATGCCTTTACAATGATTGTATGCAGTGCTGCCCACTTGAAGACTTCATGTGATGAACTTATTGTTGTTTTTATGCACCTTTGTTTCTGCTCTTTTCATGCTACACCTTGCTTTGCTTTGCTTCCCTAGAAATTCTGGTCGTTTGCAGCCCTTGACAACACATGATCTAGCTTTTTCTTTGCCTTCTAGGAGCTCTATATTGAATCTGGTGTATCTCTGTTATTGCAGATCCCCAATATCGGATTTTCGGTCCTATAGTAGTCCTCTGAGTCGTATTTCCAATTTCATAGGTCTGACCCAATTTGGATTCTTCAAGGGAGAGTTATACCCAATATCTCACAGTGCCCTAATTATGGACTGTTTTAGCAGAATGAACTTGTACAGCGTGCCACGTGTCACTTTTTTTTCGTTTGGCTCTAAAATTGATCAAGCAAAAACTACAGTCTATTTTATATTTTCCACTTTTTATGGAATTCCAATCCAATACTCAGAGAGAGAGTTATGACGATTTTACCAAGGTCACTTCTTTGAGATGAATTTTAGGAGCCTGCAAAAACCCTGACTTCCACAGATCATATCTCTGAAAATATTGTGCACTTTGATCTAACATTTTCACAGCAGCTTCCTCAGGATTTTGGCTTCGCCTCATAAAAATTTCAGCTTTTGAACCTTCATAGAAAAAACGTTAGAGCAAAAATTCCACGATGACCTGTTTCAGATGGAAAAATCCCTTGCATAAGGAGGAAATGAGGATCACAATTTATATAAATGCTTAGGTTGAGAGGGGTTTCAAAAATTGAATGTGGGAGGGATCTTAGGAGCTTAAAAAATATTAATTATGACTTTTCAATGACCCATGCCACAACCCTATGCGGTTTTAGCCCACTAATTGGGGTTATAAACTTCAAACATGAATATCTCTCAAACCGTGAAGAATTACGTCACGTGCCATATATCAACGGAAACATAATGACAAGTAGAAACCATCAAAAGCATTCTTCAACCAGAATATATTAGTTTGGTAGGTCAAAATTCCCATGCAATATTGGGTTAGCCCCTCGTGCTGCTTGGGTTGACATCAATGACAACCGCTGATCAACAAAAAAGGGATATTGTTGGAATATATTGTCATTTATTTTAAAGGTAAAATGGTCCGACATTATTTTCATGATTTGGGTGTACAAATGAGTGAATTTAGTTCAAGTACCATCTAGATTGGTAGTCCATTTCACACCATTTTGTTTGATAGGTGGCATGTCTTGTGGGTCCTCTTAGTTGAAGATATATTGATATTTTAATTTTGATGCCCCAGGGATGGGTTTAGGACCATCTCCTTTGCCCAAAAATTTTATGACCTTAACAGTTCATTGCTTTCCTATGAGAAACCATTGTCAATTAAAATAACTTTACCTAAAAACATTTTCAAAGTTATCCTTGAATCATGTATTTTGAAAAAAAAAAAACAAAAAATTAAAATGTTAAAAGTCTCCACTTCAATTCCATCCTAATAAAAATTTTCTCAAGTCGACTCCAAAAAAAAATTGTTTCTTTTCATGGATCAGTTTGGCCCTATTATACCCTCCTCCAAATGGTACTTATATACCGTAGCCATGGGAAATACGAGGAAATAAATATGGATAATCTGCAATAAGAATATATAAGAAGCATTATAAAGTTTCAAAATGAAATCATCTGATATGAATAACAAAGATCAAAGTTAATGGAACAAGTAATTCTACAATTTGTAGCAGAAGTCTGTGATTTATGTTAAGCAACTTTTTTTTTTTTACTTGGTATATATAAGCTCCTAAACATGATCTCATATTGAGGTTTTACATAAGGCATTCTAAGCTATTGAACAATACAAAATGAGGCTTGTCCTAAGGCCTCTTCTTGGATTTCTTGTGGTAGTGAAATTCGGCCTCCTTGAGGCCCCATATGAGGCACTTCTTAGATTTTCTATCACAACAAAATTTGGCCTCCTTGAGGCTTCATATGAGTTTCATATAAACCAAACCTGTGGTGAATATTTTGGCCCTATTTTGGCTATTCTTGATAGAAATTTTGACCCTATTTATGGAAGATATGCAACTAATTTTTTGAAGGTCATATTGAAGGTATGAGGCATACTAAGCTCCTGAAGCAGCCTGAATTTCTATGGAAAATTGTAGCCTATTTTTATGGAAAATATCCCTAAGATTATCTTAAATAATAAACACAACTTTTGTGTAGTGGTGTTTGATTAGTGGTTAATAGTGTTTTAATATTTGTATTGCTCCTTTTGTGATTGAAAAAAAAGATGAGATTGATATGTCTAATTGGGCTTATATGATTTTTTAAAAAGATAATAGTTTTTAAGTATTTAAAATCATTTTCTAGAATTTTTTTTGTAATATTGTATTTTTATTAATATTTAATTTTTTATTGAATTAAAATTGTAGCTTTCAAAATAAATTTTTTCATTATATATATATATATATATATATATATATAGGGACAGGTTCCTCACTTAACTTCAACCCCTTAGGAGAGAAAAAAATATTATGTCGGAATCATTTGAGAAGAGAAGATGTTGATGTGATTTTATGAATTTTCCAATGCAAAAGAAACATTTTATCCATTAATTTATTTTTATTTTTCTTTAATTTCAAGAATTTCTATATTTGTGACTTGTTTCTAACATGGCGGACTTCGATATTGATTGAAAAATGACAGGACTCCATGTCCATTTTTCTTACCAGATTGAGATACCAGTTCACATAGATATTTGATTGTTATCTAGACACATTTTAACAGTTATTTGATTGCTTATGACAACAAATTGGCATTTCATTTAAACAAGGAAGTTTGTGGGGTAGCAAGTCCCTACCTTGATTGGAGGGTTATACAAGTTATTTTTTTTTAGATCACTGGAGTTACTAAGTGGCCTAATTCTATTTATATGCTAAGTAGACATATTATATCAAGAAGTTGTTACATGCCAGATTATTCATGTATACACTCTATAGTATGCTATTGAATTACTTAGATCCACTGATGCTATTGAAGGTGGAACATCTGGATGAATCCTAGAAATAGGAACTACCTTTGGGGCATCCTTAATGACATAATCACCTAGATCAACAAAATCCATGGCTTAAGCTTAGTCAACAGAATCGAATTCCTAATATGTTTCATCAACAAGATCTACTTATGTATCCACTTCTCTATCTTGATCTAGTGGATTTGTATCTGGACAAGATGTTGTCTTTGTTTCTAGATAAGCAGCTATTGGACATGGATATGGATATGTAACTCGATCACAAAGATAAGACTCAAGATTACGATCTATAACATAATCAACGACTTCATCAGTGGTTTAAACTACTTTTGCTTCACCTACATCAACTTGGTAAACTAGTAATGATGTTGATGGTGCTGTTGGTGGTACTAGTACTCGTGTTGGATCAACTGGATTTAAGACCGGATCATTTCCTAGAATTTTTTTTGTCTAAGTTCTTCATTCCCTGTTCGATGTTGCTATTACTTGTATTATTAGTTTTGGTCTGTTAGAATGTCCATTTATTCTCTTGTATTGGTATTAATGTGATCTAGATTTATATTATGCATGAGCATGCCACATAAAGAAATCATTTTTTCTAAACACAAAATAAGGACAACATTAATTACACAATGGTTATGGAAATAACATATATAAAAATAGATAAAATTAATTAAAAAAATAATATGGAAATAACTTATGATAACTTATATAAAAAAAGGACATGACTATGATATTAAAATGAATGTTGTCACTAATGCTATATGCAATAATTATTATAACCATAAAATTGATCTGCGAAACTCCAGCGGCATGTGCATGTGAAATATATGGTGGATAGTGCTACACAAATGCTGCAGAATTTTGATGAAATTCTTAAAATGGGCAGTGTACCTTCAGAAAAAATAAAAAAAATTAAAAAAAATATAAAAAATTAAGGTGAGAAGGTTTGTTTATGATATCATTCCACCCAAATAATTTGGTAGCAGTAAATCCTACCTCATTCCTGCTTGTTACCATATGATACCTTATACACGATGCACCCTAGGACAGCTGAGAAGCCTACACCTGAGGACTATGGGAACAGAAGAGAAGTATTATAGTAAAAATAACCAGCAACAGTAAGATAGAAATATCAATAGAAATACCAGCGCCAATAGCAATATAGTAGAAAGTACTAGTAGTGAGTACAAAAAGTGGAAATATATCAATAGCAATACCCACTGTACCAATAGCAAGTAAGGTTATCTAGTGCCCATAGTAGCAGAATACTGGAACATTAGTATAAGAAGCTACCAGCAACAATACCTACACTAATATAGCTATATAATAGAAGGATCAGCAGTTAGCATGTAGTGAAAACAAAAGCATCTAGTGGTATCCAATTTGTACTCCAGTGGTCAAGATGTATCTTCTGGTAGGTTTTCATTACTTTTCATTTTATTTAGTAACAATTCAGTTCCCAACTACAACACATTTACGTTAAGGTCATAATATTTAATCCTTTTCTCCCATCCAAAGGCCAAAAACGAACTCCAAGATGTCGTCCAAAGGCCAAAATGCATCCACTTATTAACTAGTCATTATTTTCCACTTTGTTTTATAACAACTAAAAACATCACCGCATTTATGTTAATACTGTAATATCTTGCCTCAAGTAAAGAAATGCATGTGATTTGTAGTAAGTTAATAAAGTGGAAATTATTCTTGCAGCAGTTTCTGGCCTAGAAACTCAGGGAACTCCCTTCTCAGATGGGGACCGCCACAGTGTGAACACCTGAATTGATCATGTCTTGTTCTTTTCTCATTGATTAAAACACCAGGAATCTCTTATCCAAGACACAAAATAAATTATATATAAAATTTGAGACTTACAGAGAAGACCCTAACATCCTCTAATCTCGTAGCTAAGGCTTAACATCAACGTGAGATGACACAAGCTACCTAAGAATCAAACCAAAGAAATAAGAGCACAAATGTTCTTTAGGAAAGGATCATATTGTAGTTTCACACTTCATTGTTATTGTAAACTAAACTCTCATTGTTTCAATCATGATGTTTTTTATAAAATAGAAAGAAAAACCCAAAAAATTAACCATTTAAGGTACAACATATGAGCAACTAAAATATATCTTGTACAAATCTGGTTCTTCTTTGCACCTAAAAATATTCCATAATAGAAAAAATGAGAAAATCCAAATGAAAAACAAAATATGAACCTTACCAATGGGGATGTTGGCATAAGGCTTTTATCCTTTGAGCAAAAAGCCATAGAAAGTGATTAGATTAAAACTTGGAATAGGTCCTGTTGGGGTTCCCATGTTTTGGCCAGATTGGCAAGAACAAAAGATGAGACAACATCAGAACCAATTTCAGACCTCAAGATCTAGCCCTCAGGGGTCCAGAGAGGGATCTCTCTATGATAGTCAAATATATATGTCTTTGAAGCTCTACGTTTAGATGTTAGGCTAGTTATAAGCACAGGTTTGTTTGTTTGATTGTTTGTTTTGGTTGCTGGTTATCAGGAATGAAGGATCCAGTGTAAGATAAGAATGGGCAAAGTGGGATAAGGTAGAGATGAAGTGTTTCTAGGAAATATTCGAAACCATTGGGAAATGGAGTCAGGAAAGGATTTGCTTGCTACTCAATAGGTAGGCTTCCAATTGGGCTAGTCATCTGAAACTTAGGATCTCTCAAGATGATTATGTGATATGGAAAGTAGGAGGGAGGGTATAAAATAGATTTCAGAGCACAAAGTTACAGATCAGTAGGTCGTACAAGGATCTTAGTGGACAGGGCTAACACTAATCCCGAGTGTTCCCAAATCTTCCAACTAAATCTATAACAAGAAGCATCTAAGAACTAAATTCATTTAATTCATACATCAGAGAGCAGGAAATAACATCCACTACACTAGTTAAACCAACTGAAAACATTCATTAGAAAATACATTCAGAAGAGAAACATAAATGGCAAGGAGAGCAGAAACATAGGGTACCTAACAAGGGTAAATCCTATGCCAATATCCTGATGCAAGCCAGTAGAAATGAAATGAAATGAATGTAGACACAGAGATAGGAAAACATCACCACTGCTTCAGATCAGGATCCAAAGAGATGTGCTTGTCATATTAAATAACAATACCAATCAAGTACAATATTTCCAATAGCCGAATACTCAGTCTGAAAACATATCCTTCCACCTATCTTACAACCTTTACACAGAGACTGTGTCTCAAAAGAAACTACTTGCAGTTCTCTAATAACTTATCAAAAATTATTACAATGAGTTATTCATGAATTTATAGCTCCGGAGGAGCAGAGGAGGAAGGTGGAGAACTAAATGCACCATTAAACTTCTAAAAAGAAAGAGGCCCAAAGCCCAATATGTATAAATCTAGTGCATTAACCTCTGGTGTTCTTTGGGTGAACGAATGATCTTCTCCAGACTGGGGATTAATTTTATATGACTCTGATGTGTTGTGACTGCAGTACTGTGTGGTGCTATTGGTGAATAAACAAAAGATAAAAGAATGATAAAGAGATCTGTCATATTGATGAAGTAAATGATCTAATTTTACTGGGGTTGTCTCAGGGTAGAAAATCTCTCCTGAACACGACATAGATTGAACATTGCATGGGCGTTCTGTCCTTTGAGGAGGAAAACATCCTGCTGCTATATAAACCCCTGATATGCATTTATTTCTGCGTGTTGTTCCTTTGCATGATCTGTGGGATCATTGATCTGGTGCTTTGCCTTTAAGCTGCTATATTAAACTCAAAACACTGAATTCTAATGCTGGAATCCTTGATCATGAGCTGGTTTTTTCCCAGTGCTCCATAAATGCCTTGATTCTTCCAGATCTGGGCTTTAATGGCACCTAAGAGGGCTCGCGAAGTTTCAAACTCTGTCCTTTGATGGAATTTATACCTCGGCCACCTTTCTTGACGTTCCCTGTAGTACCAACTTCCGAATTTAATTATTTCTGTTCAATGCACTACTTACAATTATCTCTGTGAATCGTGGAAGATTTTTTCCTCTTCGAAAACCCTGCAAAAATATGCAACTTGTTAAGAAAACCAATGGAGGTGATGGACGCGACAGGGGGCGGCTAGACTGACGACGCAGACTGGTTAGATGGCGAAAACATCATGGAAAACCCGTAGTGTGGTGGAAATGGTATGGATTACAGTTGGGAGCTGGCACGGAGGAGAAATAAATGAAAACCTTAACAAAACCAGCCTATGAAGAAATATATGAAACAGGAGGGCGACTGCACGGTGGGACACGTGGAGGTGACGTGGCGGGACTGGCTGACAGTGGAAAAGTCAACAGTGGTTGACGATCTGGACTGTCAGATCTGAGAGGAGATTGATGGTGGGAAACATGGTGGAGGGCAATGGAATGGTGGGCCAGGGGTATGGAGGCTTTGGTTTAAACCCCGCGTAGCTTCGTCGATCGTTGACCATCGGATGAGGCTCCTAAGATCTAATGGCTGACGTGAATATCTCTGCGCGTCGTGTTCCGAATGATAACGCGTGATGGGATAGTGGTTTTGAAACCGTACAGGAGCCACGCATAGAGAGGTGTATGGAATCGCTAGCTGACGAGGAAATACGGCCAACCGCCCGAAAGCGGTGCGATAGAAACCGTCGGGTTTTGAAATAGTGTGATGCGAGGACCACCGGCGGGTAAACTCCAGACCGTTTATCTGGCGGTTAAAGGATGACGATGGTGCAGTCAATGGTTTGAATAGGCGAATCACGAGTGTCGTGGGTTTTAAGAATCACTGTTCGATCGATATGGATCAACAGTTGAGACAGTGCCCAATAATCATATGGGACAAATGCCTTTGGGGCTAGCGCTTCGGTCATAACATTGGGTTTTGTGGAGAGAAAGGTCACGGGGCTAGCGGAGAAGGGGCTGAGGCCTATTATATGGTCCGAAAGTGGGTTTCTTACCCTTCTTAATGCATTTTGAGGCCCAAGGAGGGTAACGGTAGGGGAAAGATGGGGATTTACTCACAATCAAGGCAGTAGGGATGTTTTAGAGGGGATTTCAGAGATGGAAAGGGGAATTAGGGGGAAGAAAGTGGACTTTGAGGAGAGGAACGATGGGGTGCAACATGGAGAGTTCTGCAGAGGGAAATTTATGAAAGGCAAAGTCATATGAGACCTCAAGGATGATGTGTCTTCGGGGAGACACATTCCTTGAGGGCTCAAAAACAAATTTATCCCCCTGCTTTGCTTTGTCAAAAATTTATAAGGGGGCTAATAGTGGCTCCACATGGGGATGGCTTTTTCTTGAAGGAGTCAAGAATTCAGAGAATAGATCTTTGGAATAGGCCAGTGGTTTGCTGCTTGGCACATCCCTTTCTTACTTTGAGCAGCTGCCACAATATGAAGAAACATTAGCAGACAAATTTTCCCCAACAATCTACCTACCCACACTACAATCCTAGCATTTTTCTTCTTCTAGGGTGCATTTGAGCTACCAGACCCTTTACATTATTTATTTTTTCAAACAGAAAATAAACCTATTCTAAATCTACACTTATTACTCCATGAGGCCAGATTAGACTGTTGGTCTCATATGCTTCTCTATCTAATCTGATATCTGTTGGGATTAAACTGTCTACAAGATTGCTTCTCTACATTCTAATGCAGGAAATTGAAAAACAGACAAGCCAGGATTAGACTGTCTGACTTGCTATAGACCATGGCATAAAGACAGTTTAACATGGGCAAAAACTTGCAAAACTTTGGAAACAAAACTTGAAGGCTTGAAATATGGAACTTGTAGCATCCTTCTTATCTTTTTGTGACTCAAGTTTTGAGCGTGTTAGAGTCACTTCTCTTTCTTTGTTTCAGCTCTGGTTTTGGGCATGTTAGAGCTGATTCTTCTTTTTTCTTTGTTGGTCCAGGTTTTGGGCATGTTAGGACCAGCTGTTTGACTTCCTTTGGCTTAGATTTTGAGTTCATTAGGGCCAATCCTTTGCACATTAGAGGTTCATGTTTTAAGCATGTCTGAACCTCTCCCTTTCCTCTGTTTTTTGAAACATTTTATCTTTTTATTTGAAAATAAAAACTGCAATGGTATGTACAATGGAAATGGAGACTAGAAATTGTAAATTAGCAGAAGTAATGTTTGAGCATCCTGCCATTGACAGGACCCCCAAACAACTCAGTGCCATCTAATTCTTGTAGGAAAAAAGCATTGGGACCCACGGTGGCCTGTATGAGGTATAGACCTTGCCACAAACTGTCGAATTTTTTGTGCTTTCCTTTATCCTCTCTTCTCAAATCCCACTTCAAAACCTTATCTCCAACTTTTAAATCAACAGCTTTGGTTCTTTTGTCAAACAATTTCTTTATATTTTCCTGAACCTTCACTGTTATGTTGTAAACCTCTTCCCTTGTTTGCTGGAGATGGATTGTCTGATTTATTCTCCTCACCATGCTGTCCTCTTCTGTCTGTACCTCTTGAACAAGTTTGATCACTGGTATGCCGAGGCTGGTAGGAAACACTGCTTCTGTTCCATAAATGAGCTGGAATGGTGACACGCCAATAGATTTCTTCGTTGTAAGCCTACTAGCCCACAAAGCATGTACCAAATTGTTGTGCCATGACTTCTTGTTCTCTTCCAACAGCTTTTTGATGATGATCACCAGGCTTTTGTTTGATGATTTAGCTAATCCATTAACTTGTGGGTAATAGACAGTTGAATGACCAAGCGTTATTTGATACTTGTGACAAAAATCAACCATCTTTTTGGATCCAAAAGCAGTAGCATTATCAGTGATTATTTTCCTTGGGCAGCCAAACCGATAGAGGATGTGACCTTCTAGGAAACTAATGATGGCTGAATCTATGGAATTCTTAGTGGGTAGGGCCTCTACCCACTTAGTGAAGTAGTCTGTGACTGTTAGGATCCATTTTTGTTGTGCAGAAGAAGCAGGGTGAATTTCCCCTATGAAATCTAGGCCCCATTGCAGAAAGGGACCTTCAAAAATGATGGGTTGTAGGGGTAAAGGGAGGAGTTTTCTTTTTCCCTCAAAGATCTGACATTTGTGGCAGGCAACTATCATTTTATGGGCATCATTGAAGAGTGTGGGCCAATAGTAGCCAGCTCTGAGTATTTTGTTTGCAGTGGCTTTCCAACTCAAGTGGCCTCCACATTCTCCAGCGTGGAATTCTTGTTTAACCCTCTCTGCCTCATTTTCAGGAAAACATTTAAGAAATAGGCCATTAGGATTCTTCCAGTATAAGTTTTCATTCAAAACGCAGTAATTTCTGGCTTTAAGCTTTAAGAATCTGGCCTTGGTCTTTGATAATCCGGGAGGGGCATTGAGGTGTGTAAGCACATGCAGAATTTTGGAATACCAAGGAGAGCTCTGAAATTTTTCCTCAACAGTGAGATCAGGAAATTATTGTTACTCATCCAAGGTACTTATCATGTTAATGTCTAGGGCTTGTAGGTTTGATTCAGCCATTAGCTTAGCTAAGCCCTGACCTTTAATCAGTTTGGTGGGTTTTATCTCAAGGTCATATTCTAAGATCACAATTATCCATTTTCCCCTTTTCCCATCTGGTTTTTGGGACAGTATATCTTTGACTATGATGTTGGGCACATAAGCTACAGTGTGAGAATGCAATATGTACACCCTGAAGTCTTTCAAGGCCTTAATCAGAGCATCAGCCTATTTCTCCATGATGTTGTATTTTAAGGGTGCATCTCTGAGTGCTTTTCTAAATAAGGCAATTGGTTGTTCCATTCCCTCTGTGTTTTTCTGTAGCAAGACTGTAGCCACTATATGCTTAGAGGCGAATGAAAAGATCAGGAAATATTTAGAAAAATCTCGGCTGATTAGAATAGGAGCTTGGGTGAGAGCAAGTTTCACTGATTCAAAGGATTGTTTACCTCCTACAGTCCATTTAACTCCTGCACCTTTCTTCAGTATGTTAGTGATGTTCCTAAGGTGTTCAACCAAATTAGGAATAAACCTCCTAAGGAAGTTAATCTTCCCAATGAAGGACTGCAATTCCTTGATGTTTCTGGGGTGTGTGATCTGTAGTATTCCCTCAACTCACTGTGGGTCTATCCTGATCCCCTTCTCGGATATAATGTGGCCAAGGATTTTACCCTCCTGTAGCCCAAAGACATTTTTTTTAGGATTTAGGGACAGACCAAACCTTCTAGATTTTTCAAACACTTTCCTCAAATGCTTCAGATGCTCTTCTTCAGTCTTGGAAAAGACTGTTATGTCATCTAAGTAGATAACAATGAAGTGCCCCATTTCATCTGAAAATGCTATGTCCATCGCTCTTTGGAAGGTTGCTCTAGCATTCATCAATCCAAAAGGCATCTTCACATACACGAAGGTACCCCATGGAGTGGAAAAAGTTGTTTTGAGTTGGTCTTCTTGGATCACTAAGACTTGGTTATAACCTGAAAAGCCGTCCAGCAGGGAGATTCTTTTAGAGCCCACTACCTTCTGAAGGATATGTTCCATTTTAGGCAAAGGGTAATTGTCCTTGAGTGAGGCTCTATTAAGATTCCTGAAGTCTATAAATAGCCTGATTTCCCCTGTTTTCTTCCTCACAGCCACTAAGTTTGATACCCAATCAGAGAACCTTACAGGCACAATTATACCTGCTTCATACATTTTCTTAATCTCCTTCTCTACTGCAGGTAATTTTTTGGGATTGATTCTGCAAAGTTTTTGCCTAAAGGGTTTCTAATTTTCTTTCAAGGGTATTTTGTGTTGGATGATGTTTGTTTCATAGGCCTTTAAGTCCTTGTAGCTCCATGCAAACATGTCAGTGAATTCCTTAAAAAGGTCAATGTATTTTTCCTTCATGTCTGCAAGTAAAGACGTAGCCAGTTTAATCATTTTGGGCTTATATTCAGTGCATATGTTGCATTCTTCCACATCAGAGTGTGCATGTTCTATAGTGGGTTTTTTTTCCACATCATCAAAGTCAAAGAGGTCGTCTAAGGGTGCCAGGCCTCTGGGTATATTCTTATTTTTTGCCTGCAGCACCTCTACCTCTTCACTATCTTCGTTTTCACATTTGCGGTCTGGATTTCCAGTCTGTTCATATAAAGAATTTATTTCTATGTTATAGGGTGTTTATTCCTCATCTGAGGATTCTTCACTTAGGCAACTACTGTCAGGTTGGGATTCTAAATCATAAAATTCAAAATCGTTTATGCCTACCAGAAAATCTTCGATCTGTTTATCACCTTCAAAAACCTACCAATATTTTTCATTATCTGGCACAAAAATTCTAAATTTGGTCTGAATGATGATCTGTTGGTCTCTGGGTGACTTGGGGTAGGAGTTGGCTAGACAAGCTAATCCGTTTGCAATGACATTCTGACCCCTAGGAACAAACACTAACTTGTATTCAAGAAACATTTTCAGTAGATCCATAGTGTCATTCCTCTATGCTCTCACCCTAGGGTGTTTTGTTGTGTATTCACCGTTCACCTATTTAATAACTAACTCTGAGTCTCCACGCACGACTATCCTATGAGCTCCTAATTTTTTTAGCAGATTTAAGCCCAGGATCAGAGCCTCATATTCTGCAACGTTGTTTGTAAATTTGAAGTGCAGGTTTCAGGCATGGCTCGTGCATAATCACTCTCTGTGTTATGTATCCAGATTCCTGCCCCAGCCATTCTCTTGGTGCATGACTGTCGAAACTCATATCCCACAAGGGTTCGAGCTTGTTTTCATCGTCATTTCCTTCCCTACAGCTGGGTTCGCCATTATGCTGCGCTATAGGGTATGTACTAGGATGTGAGCTGTCTAGCTTTTCGTTATGGGTGTGGAGATCAGAGAGGCAACTAGTTGGCTGATTGCATTCTGTTCCTGGTTCACTTTGAGTTTTTTTTTCAGTGCACTATTCAGAGTTTTCTACGTCTTCATCCTCTGAGTCCAGGGTAGCCATTATGTTTAATTCCATTAGCTCTGTTTTATCATTTTTATCTCTGTTTTAGGACGTAGACCCTTCTAAGGAATCATTATTACAAAGGATGAAGGATTCAAGGTCCGTATGTACAGAGTATAAAGGAGAGTTTTCAGGCTTTTCAGGGCTGCTAACCAAGAATTTCATTTTTGCTTCCCTATATAGTATTCTAAGTTGGCCAAAGATTGGGATTGTGGCATAAGCCCCGTCCATATGCATTCTTCCTTACAGCTTGGCTCCCCATGATTTTGAAAATAACATGACATACTTAGGTGGTACGTCTACCACCACAACATCCATGACCATACATTTTGTTGGGATTTGAGTTAAGCTCACACACAGGTCTTTGATCAGGCCTAGGCATTTTACTCTGCTAGAGTCGAAAGAGTATAAATCTTTGTAGGGTTTGGTTATCTCTAGACCTAGTCTTTCCATAACTACTTTAGGCATTAGGTTGTGAGATGCTCAAGAATCATGCATTGCATTATGCAGGATCTTGTCGTGAACATTGAGACTGACATAGAAAGGTGGAACTACCCCTTCCTGAAACTTCCCCTCTATCTTAGGACCAAACAAGAGGGCGGGATGATCATCATTTAAATTGACAGAGTCACCATTCTCACTAAGGTTCAAAGCCTTCAAAATATGGCCTTTATATACATCCTGAGTGGCCATCCCAGAAAGTGGGATAGAGCTTTTAATTCTTGCAATCTCACTTTCCAGGTTGAAAGTGGACTGACTCTTGGAAGTGTTTAACTTTGCTTTGTTGGCCACCACTTTGGTGGAAGAATTAGTGGGTTGATTCTCATTGTGTACAGTGCTAGTGACAGTTTTATCAGGTGCACTAACTGTAGTGCTAGTGCTACCGGTGGGTTGGTTTTGTTTATCAGTCTTTTGGTTGTCCTTTTCTTTACTTTTCCCAAAACTTTCAGCTACTGATTTGTTACTATCAGCAGTTACTTTAGAAATCCTTTCAGGCCTTTTCTTAATGGTGACCTTAGAAGTTTTAGCTTTGGAATTATCTTGGCTCTTCTTGCTTCTGAGTTGATACTGTTCTCTGACCTGCATCATGGCATTTTCAAATCCTAACCTGTAATCTTCAGATTCCAACCACTCCTCCTCCCAATAAGAGGGTGAGGGCTGGTCTTCCTCTAAGTCACAGTTATGAATTGAAATTTATGTTTCGAACATGTTTATTGTATTTCCCTCAGACTCTTTTATGATTCTATCATCTTCGTCCAGGAAGTTCTCTTGGAATGGGGGAATAACTTGTTGATCTGATTATCTTTGTCTGTTAAAAGTGTTATTGTTCCTTCTAAAGTTCTGGTTCTCGTTTTGGTTTCTATTCTGGTTCCCGACTGTGACAACCATTTTTTCCATCATTTGTTGTAACCTTTCCACATTCTTAGACAACTTATCATAATTTTGGTCATATGTGGAAGCTACATTGTCATATATGTATGTTACCCTTCTCTCATATTTCAGTCTTGCTCTTTTTTCGATCAGATTTTCCTTTATACTTATTGCTCCTTTCCGCATGTCCTCTAATCTGTTGTACTCTTTATCCCTAAGCTCATAGGCCATGTCAGCGTCAAAGCCTTTAGGGTATTTTTCTAGGGCCATGCCTTGTGGAGGTTTCATATGTGGAGGGAGGGAATTGTAAATGCTGTTAAATCTTGTTGTGTAATCATGGACACTCTCTCCTACATTTCTTTTGAGGGTCATGTATTCTACCAGGAGTTGGCGAGGGTTTTCCCTAGCTTCCAATTTGTTTATGAAAGTCTGATATAGAGCTGGAAGGTCATTAATTCTGCCCGGAGGTAGGCCCTTAAACCATTTCTTCACATCACCCCATAAGCTTTGGGAAAATATTCTCATTTTGACTGTATCATCATCTATTTCCATGTAGTCGAAAGAATCTTCCATCTTATCTACATGTTGTTCGGCTGTGATGGACTCTTTTGCAGTGAAGTGTGGGATATTTGACTAATAATCGTTAGGTAAGGGTACTAGAGGCCGAGGTAAAACCAGAGGTGCATACCAAGATGCCATGATGGTATTTTGATGAGGTGAAATATTGGCTTGAGCAGCTGGTATATGGATGACAGGGATATTATGACCAGCAGAGGTTTGTTGAGCAGATCTAGGGTGACTGAGCCCCAATTTTTGTATGAAATGTGTATCAGGAGGTGTAGAGGGAGGGGTCTGTCTATTCCTAGGGTTTTTACCACTTTGAGGTGGTGAAACAGGAAGCTCAGCATCTAGCTGGTCTAAGATGTTGAATGACCTAGTTCTAAGTAAACTGTTTGGGGGGTCTAAGTCAAGGAATGGGTCTAATAGAGCTGTAAGGTTCTCCGGTGCAGAGTTAGCTCTATGGATGTGGCTAGAAATAGTTGGTCCTTTAGGTGTAGGAGCTCCTTTGAATATGCTCTCAGGGTTGTCAACTATCTCAGGTGGGTCTGGGTTAGGGTAAGCTCTTGTGTGAATGGTTCTAGAAGCCAGAATGTTGTTTCTGACCAAGCAGTTTAACCCTAGTTGTTACTTCTCCTGTGGTTGATGTTGTTATGGAGGCTGGTCTCCCAGTGGAGTCTCATGTGAAACCAAGATAACCAGCAGGCCTACTAAACACCAGTGGAGTCTTTAATCGTTTAGGAATTATGGAGTCACCAAGTGGAAAGGTTCAGGATGTTTTTGGAGGGTACACTTTCCACCGCAGTGCTTATGAGATGTCCCTTTTCAGGATATCTTCCAAACAAAGCAAACTCTAACCAGAGATTGACTGGGAGGGCATTTACCAGATATGTCACCTCATAAAGAGTGTGAGATCTGGAGGTTACCTAGCCCTTTCCAGAATCTGTATAAGAGTATGGTAAAGCACAAAAAATGGTATAGAGGTTGATGTGAGGATAATACTGTTTAATCTACCAACCTGACCAGAGATTGTAGGTTTTTTGAGCGCTTAAGAATGTTTAAGGTGTAATGCACTCAGTTCCCCAGCGGAGTCACCATTATGTTGGGGTTCCCAAGTTTTGGCCAGATTGGCAAGACCAAAAGATGAGACAACATCAGAACCACTTTTAGACCTTAGGATCTAGCCCTCCCAGGTCCAGAGAGGGATCTCTCTATGATAGTCAAAGATATATGTCTTTGAAGCTCTACGTTTAGATGTTAGGCTAGTTATAAGCATGGGTTTGTTTGTTTGATTGTTTTTTTTGGTTTTTGGTTATCAGGAATGAAGGATCTAGTGTAAGGCAATAATTGGCAAAGTGGGATAAGGCAGAGATGAAGTGTTTCCAGGAAATATTCGAAACCATTGGGAAATGGAGTCAGGAAAGGATTTTCTTTCTACTCAATAGGAAGGCTTCCAATTGGGCTGGTCATCTAAAACTTAGGATCTCTCAAGATGATTATGTGATATGGAAAGTAGGAGGGAGGATATAACACAGATTTCAGAGCACAAAGTTACAGATCAGCAGGTCGTACAAGGATCGTAGTGGACAGGGCTAACACTAATCCCCACTGTTCCCAAATCTTCCAACTAAATCTATAACAAGAAGAATCTAAGAACTGAATTCATTTAATTCATAAATTAGAGAGTAGGTAATAACATCCACTACACTGGTTAAACCAACTGAAAAAATTCATTAGAAAATACATTCAGAAGAGAAACATAAATGGAAAGGAGAGCAGAAACATAGGGTACCTAACAAGGGTAAATCCTATGCCAATATCCTGATGCAAGCCAGTAGAAACGAAATGAAATGAATGTAGACATAGAGATAGGAAAAAATCATCGCTGCTTCAGATTAGGATCCAAAGAGATGTGCTTGTCATATTAAATAACAATACCAATCAAGTACAATATTGCCAATAGCTGAATACTCAGTCTGAAAACATATCCTTCCACCTATCTTACAACCTTTACACAGAGACTCTGTCTCAAAAGAAAATACTTTCAGTTCTCTGATAACTGATCAACAACGATTACAATGAGTTCTTCATGAATTTATAGCTCCGTAGGAGTAGAGGAGGAAGGTGGAGAACTAAATGCACTATTAAAATTTTGAAAAGAAAGAGGCCCAAAGCCCAATCTGTATAAATCCAGTGCATTAACCTCTGGTGTTCTTTGGGTGAACGAATAATCTTCTCCAGACTGGGGATTGCTCTGATATGACTCTAATGTGTTCTGACTACAGTACTATGTGGTGCTATTGGTGAATAAAAAAAATATAAGAGAATGATAAAGAGATCTGTCATACTGATGAAGTAAATGCTCTGATAGTACTGGGGTTGTCTCAGGGTAGAAAATCTTTCCTGAACACGGCATAGATTGAACACTACATGGGAATTCTGTCCTTTGAGGAGGAAAACATCCTGCTGCTATATAAACCCCTGATATGCATTTATTTCTGTGTGTTGTTCCTTTTCATGATCTGTGGGATCATTGATCTGGTGCTTTGCCTCTTAGCTGCTGTATTAAACTCAAAACACTCAATTCTAATGCTGGCATCCTTGATCATAAGCTGGTTTTTTCCCACTGCTCCATAAATGCCTCGATTCTACCATATCTGGGCTTTAATGGTGCCAAAGAGGGCTCGCGAAGTTTCAAACTCTATCCTTTTGTGGAATTTATACCTCCGCCACCTTTCTTGACGTTCCTTGTAGTACCAGCTTCCGAATTTAATTCTGTCTGCTCAATGCGCTACTTACAATGATCTCTGTGAATCATGGCAGATTTCTGCCTCTCTGAAAACCCTACAAAAACACGCAACTTGTTAAGAAAATCAATGGAGGTGATGGACGCGATAGGGGGCGGCTAGACTAACGACGCAGACTGGTTAGATGGCGAAAACATCGTGGAAAACACATAGTGTGGTGGAAATGGTATGGATTACAGTCAAGATGTGGCGCGGAGGTGAAATAAATGAAAACCTTAACAAACCTGACCTACGAAAAAATATATGAAACGGGAGGGCGACTATATGGTGGGACATGTGGAGGTGACGTGGCGGGACCGAATGATAGTGGAAAATTCAACGGTGGGAGACGATATGGACCGTCAGATCTTAGAGAATATCGACAGTAGGAAACAAGGCAGAGGGCAGTGGAATGGTGGGACAAGGGTACGGAGGCTTTGGTTTAAACCCCGCGCAGCTTCGTCGATCGATGACCGTCGGATGAGGCTCCCAAGATCTAACGGCTGACGTGAATATTGCTGCGCGTCCTGTTTCAAATGATAATGCATGATGGAATAGAGGTTTTGAAACCATATAGGAGCCACGCATCAAGAGGTGTGTGGAATCGCTGGCCAATGAGGAAATACCACCAACCGCCCGAAGGCAGTGCGAGAGAAACCGTCAGGTTTTGAAATAGTGTGCTGCGGGGACCACCGGCGGGTAAACTCCAGACCGTTGACCTGGTGGTTAAAGGATGATGATGGCGCAGTTAGTGGTTTGAACGGGTGAATCACAAGCGCCATGGGTTTTAACGATCATCGTTCGATCTATATGGATCAACGGTTGAGACAGCACCCGATAATCATATGGGACAAATGCCTTTGGGGCTAGCGCTTCAGTCACAGCGCTGGGTTCTGTGGAGAGAAAGGTCAAGGGGTTAGCGGAGAAGGGGTTGAGGCCTATTATATGGTCCGAAAGTGGGTTTCTTACCCTTTTTAATGCATTTTGAGGCCCAAGGACGGTAAAGGTAGGGGAAAGAGGGGGATTTAGGCACAATCAAGGGAGTAGGGATGTTTTAGAGGGGATTTCAGAGATGGAAAGGGGAATTAGGGGGAAGAAAGGGGACTTTGAGGAGAGGAAAAATGGGGTGCAACATGGAGAGTTCTGCAGTGGGAAATTTATGAAAGGCAAAGGCATATGAGATCTCAAGGATGATGTGTCTTCGGGGAGATGCATTCCTTGAGGGCTCAAAAACAAATTTAGCCCCCTGCTTTGCTTTGTCAAAAATCTATAGGGGGGTTAACAATTCCATAGCTCAGGTAACACGATTGCCCATATTTGCATGGGAATGATACATACAAATTTCATGAATATGTTTTGGTATCTATTGTGTTGTAGCGCATCACATGTGGATACAATTGCAACGGTTGTGATCTCAAATTATAAACAACAACTAAAACAATGTCATCTTCAGCATAATATAGAACAACTTAGAAATTATAGTGCACTAAATGATTAAGAAGACCTTCCACATGAACGAAAGTGTTGTGTAACCAATTCCAAAAATAGAAGAAAAGAGATATCAACGCCTTAGAAATAACCCACTTCGAGGGGGAAACCTCCAACACATTACATAAATGAACAATACTTGGATGATACAATTTTCAAAACCTCTTTTCTATATATAGGAGTCCATGGGGCTATAATGTAATCCTATTGGGCCACAATGTAATCCTATCCGACCTAACAATAATAATTTAAGGGCACAATAATAACAAAATGGGGGTTACAAGGGTACAATAATAACAATAAGGGGGTTACATTAACAACAATAAGGGACTATAGTAGTAATATAGGGACCTAACATGCCATTCTCCTTGAAAAAAGTGTTGTCCTCAATGCTTGAGTAGCTCTGGGTGCTTCTGTATTAAATTCTCATCCTCCCATGTAGAATTTTTAGTCGGTAAGTTCTTCCACTTGATGAGATACTCTGAAATTGATCGATTTCGTAGCTATTGAGTTCTTGTTTCCATGACCGCTTCAGGTTCCAATATGATTTTTCATTCCTCATCAAGTTCTAGCAATATTGTTTAAACTGGAAGATTTTCACCTATAACCTTCCTTAAGCATGAAACATGGAAAACTGGATGCACTCGTGAAGATGCAGGAAGCTCCAATTTGTATGCCATAGTACCAATATTTTGCAACATCTTGTAAGGACCATAGTACTTTGGCGATAATTTATTATCATTCTTAGCTTGCTTGAGGGACATTTTTTCTTATGGTTGTAGCTTTAAAAATACCCAATCTCCTACATCAAAACTTCTCTCGCTGTGATGTTGATCTGCCTGTTGTTTCATTCGATTTTGTGGCAAATTCAGGTTATCCTTTAAGACTTGGATAACTTCTTGCTGATGCTCGATGTGATCTTCCACTGCCCGAACCTTCGAATTTTCCCATAAAGATGATGTGATAAATGGTGGATGATATCCATAAAATGCCATAAATGGGGTCATTTTTGCTACAGTATGGAACGAAGTGTTATATCACCATTCAGCAAGAGGTAACCACTTGACCCATTGTGTTTTTTTATCA
Source organism: Pinus albicaulis (assembly GCA_034641835.2). Classification (NCBI taxonomy): domain Eukaryota; kingdom Viridiplantae; phylum Streptophyta; class Pinopsida; order Pinales; family Pinaceae; genus Pinus; species Pinus albicaulis. Next base: position 1,213,264,650 of record CM076578.1, on the reverse strand, counting down.
TATACAAAACAATGAAGATATACTTCCAAACATTTATTTACTATCTCAGTTTGACCATCAGATTGAGGATTATAAGATGAGCTATGAGCTAATTGAGTACCCAAACAATAAAATAACTCCGTCCAAAAATTTCCAGTAAAAATGGGATCTCTGTCGCTCAAATTAACCCTTGGGCTTCCATGTAGCTTTTGAATTATGTCCATAAATGTAGTAGCAACTGTACTTTCTTTAAATGGATGAGATAATGCAAAAAAGTGTGCATACTTGGTAAGTCTATCAACTATCACCATGATGACACTCTTTCCTTCATACTTAGGTAAACCTGTGATAAAATCCATTGAAATGTCCTCCCAACATTGACTTGGAATGGATAAAGGTTGTAGAAGTCCCGGGGTCTTAATTGTCTCAACTTTATTCTGCTAGGAAACAAAACATTCCGCCACAAACTTTTGAATATTAGATTTAAGGCCATCCCAAAAAAATTCTTTCTTCAACCTGTAGTAAGTTTTAAAAATCCCGAGTGTCCTCCTAAAGGAGAAGCGTGCAATTCCAGAAGAATCTTTCGTTTTAGTTGGGAATTCTTACAAGGATATAAGTGAACTTTGTACCATAAGGAATCATTTTTCCAACTAAATGTATCAGATATACTAGGATCTTGTTGTAACTTTTGAATAAGTGTCCATACATCTTTGTCCTTCTTCCATTCATCTCTTTCTTCAGTTATCCAATCTTGTTGGATAATAGAAATGGCACAAAGCAATGCTTCCACCTCTTAATTCTTTCTTGAGAGTGCATCTACAACAACATTAAGCTTTCCTTTTTTGTAGATTATTTCAAAGTCATAACCCAACATCTTTGTGATCCATTTTTGCTGCTCTTCTGAAGATAGTCTTTGTTCCAAAAAATGTTTAAGACTATCATGATCATTTTTTACCTTGAAGTGTCTTCCCATTAGGTAAGTTCGCCATTTCTTTAGTGCATGTAGTATTGCTAACATTTCCTTCTCATAAATAGGTTTCTGTAAATACTTTCCTTTGATTGGACGACTTTCAAAAGCAATGGGTCTTCCTTCTTGCATTAAAATAGTACCAATTCCATTTCCTGAGGCATCACATTCCACAATAAAGGTTTTTGTGAAGTCTGGCGTAGCTAAGACCGGTGCTAGGCACATTGCCTCTTTAAAATGTTCAAAGGCCTTAGTTGCTTCAGGAGTCCATGAAAATGCATCTTTCTTCAATAATGTTGTTAGAGGTGCTGCTATTCTCCCATAATTCTTAACAAACTTGCGATAATACCCTGTTAACCCGAGAAATCCTCGCAACTTCTTTATGGTTGTGGGGACTTTCCATTCCCTAATGGCTTTAATTTTGTTAGGGTCTACTTTAACACCCTCGTGAGATATAATATGACCCAGATATTCCACCTCTTGTACTCCAAAGAAACATTTGGATCTTTTTGCATATAATTGTTTCTCCTGCAATAGTTTGAGCACCCTGTCAACATGTTCAACATGATCCTTCCAAGACCTGCTGTAGATTAGTATATCATCAAAAAATACTAGCACAAATTTTCTAAGGAAGGGTTTGAGAATGGAATTCATCAACCCTTGAAATGTAGAAGGTGCATTGGTAAGGCCAAAAGGCATGACCAAAAATTCATAATGACCCTCATGAGTTCGAAATGCTATTTTTGGAATATCTTCAGTCTTCATTCTAATTTGATGATATCCTGAACGAAGATCTAACTTGGCAAAACAAATTTCTCCATGTAATTCATCCAATAATTCATCAATCACAGGCATGGGAAATTTATATTTAATGGTGAGCTTATTGAGCTCCCTATAATCTTGACACATTTGCCATGATCCATCCTTCTTGTGTGCCAATAATACAGGAGCAGAGAAAGAACTTTGACTAGGTTGAATTAAACCTGCCTCTAACATTTCTGCAATCATATGTTTTATTTCGCTCTTTTGGACGTAAGGATATCTATAAGGCCTGATGTTTGGAGGAACACTTCCTCGAATCAAATGAATAGCATGATCATGATCATGAATAGGTGGGAGTCCTTTGGGAGTTTCAAACACCTTGGAATGATTGTCCAAGACTTGTTGGAGATCTGCAGAAATAGATGATTTTGATGTTGGAATTTCTAGTGAGCATAATTTTGAAATTACACCTCGTTGTTCTTTCTTTAGAAGCTTTGTCATGAAATTATAGATTATTATCATTCCTGGCTTCCCCGCAATACCCCATAATTTGACTTCCTTTCCTTTTGAAAAAAATTTCAAGAAAAGTTCTTGAAAATTAAAAGCTATCGTCCCCAAAGATTGTAACCATTGTACTACTAGTAAAACATCAACACCTCCCATAGGAATCAAAAGCATTAGACTAGTCAATACATATTCCCCCATGGTTAGCTTGATAATATAGAATTTTCTAGAGAAATTTGTAGTTCCTCCATTTGCAACCATCACTTGAAATTCTGGTGTTGGGTATAGGAAAAAATTTAATTCCTTGGCTACCTTACAATGAATAAAATTATGGGTGCTACCTGAATCAATCAACACTATTACCTTTTTCTTCTTGATATGTCCTTCTATCTTGAGAGTTTGAGGAGTGGTAATTCCTGCCAGTGCATTACGCGATATGGTCGGATTCATTTCTTCCTCTTCTAGGGCTGGTTCCTGGTGTATATCCTCTCCTTGTTCATTTTCTTCTTCCTCTTCACAGTCTATGTAAAATAATTTCTTCTCAGCACACTTATGACCTTTAGTGTATTCGCTATCACAACTGTAGCAAATCCCTTTTGCTCTTTTGTCTTCCAATTTTTGTGGTGTCAACCTTGTAAGTTGTGTAAATATAGGCATAGAAACACTTCTTTCTTTATAGAATTGAGTGGTAGGCTTCCTTGTCGCCATAATTTTACATTCAAATTTTCTTTCCAACCTAAATGCCTTCTCAAATGAATCAGGTTCCAAAATGCAAACTTCATGTTGGATGTTATCCTTTAAAGTGCCTATGAAGAGATCAATCATGTGTTCCTATGGAATATTAGTTACCCTTATATTCAATTTTTGGAAGTCCTCAATGTGCTGCCCCACTAAAACCTTTTGTTTGAGATTTATCAATTGGCTAAAGAAGGTGTTCCTCTTTGTATCCTCATAATGTGCTATCATTTCCTCCATAAAAATTGACCAACTAATAATTTTTTTATGGGAGCAAAGCCATCGATACCATACAAATGTATTTTGTTCTAAATGTAAAGTTGCAATGCGCACCTTTTGTGTGTTTTGCACGTTATGGAGATCAAAATATTGCTCCATCTGTAGTATCCATGTTACAGGATCCTTTCCATCAAACTTTTTCATATCCATTTTTGGAATATGGTGGTTCTTCTCGCCAACATTAGAGTTTATGAAATCACGATTAACATTTATTTTTTTCTCCTAATCAGGTTCTTCTACTATCTTTTCACCATTAGGAAACATTTCTTGTATCAACTTTCTCAAACCTTCCATGTCTGCTTTTAGATCATTCTTCATGTTTTCCATGTTTTCTTTCATGTCATCCATCTTAGCTTCCATGCCAGCTTCAATGCCATCCATCTTAGCTTCCATGCCTTTCTTCAAACTGTCCATCTTTGCTTCCACGCCTTTCTTCAAAACTTCCATTTCATTTTTTGTTTCTCTTTGTGAGAGCGAAATTTGGTGCGTTTGCTCTTGTAATTTTGATAGATCATGTTGCAATTCTTCATCTTCATGAGTCATCGTAGAGCTTTCGGAAGGCTTAATAGGTGTTGAATTATTTTTATAGGGAATATTTTAGAACCCAATAGTGATATCTATTCTACAATATGCCCTTGGAATCAATTCAAATTGATTCTTCAAACAAGACTTATGCAATTCTGAAAAAAAAAAAAATACACACCTTTTTCTTGCTTTTGAGGAGCTCGATATTGAAATTGGATTATCTCTGTGATTTTAGCACTTCAATATTTTAATTTTAGCATCAACGTAGCCCTTTGAATTCTCTTTTGAATGCCACAGGTTTGACCTAATTTGGATTCACCAAGACAAAGTTGTGTCCAATCTCCCACAATGACCTAATTATGGACTGGCTCAGTAGAAGGAAATTGTATGACTTTCCACGTGTCATTGTTTCATCCTTTAACTCTAACACTAATAGCAAAGAAACTAAAGTCCATTTAATTGCGACCATTTTTTATGACATTCCAATCCGATGCTCAGAGAGAGATTTATGAATCTTTTCCCACGACCACCTCTTTGAGATGAAATTCGAGAGCCTTAAAAAGTACTACCTTCCACAGATCATATCTCCAAAAATATTGTGAACCAAGCTCTGAAATTTTTTGATGCGTTTCCTCAGGATTTCAGGTTCACACCCTAAAAATTTCAGATTCTGAACCTTCGTAGAAAAAAAATTATAGCGAAAATGACACGATGACCTGTTTAGAGCAGCGAAACCCTAGAATCCAAAGCTCTGATACCAAATGTTGTGTAACCAGCTCCAAAAATAAAATAAAAGAGATATCAATGCCTTATAAATAAGACACTTAGAGGGGGAAACCTCCAATACATTACATAAATTAAAAATTCTTGGATGATACAATTTACAGAACCTCCTTTCTATATATAGGAGTCCACAGGGCCATAATGTAATCCTAGTGGGCCACAATGTAATCCTAGCCGACCTAATAGTAATAATTTAAGGGCACAATAATAACAAAATGGGTGTTACAAGGGTACAATAATAACAATAAGGGGGTTACATTAACAACAATAAGGGACTATACTAGTAGTATAGGGACCTAACACAAAGCATGTTTTGAACTTGCCATCTGGAAAAGCAACCTTAATGTTATTTGAGTACCAAAGCTAGCAAGCCCAACGAAACTGGTTCCATATATCAAACTCTAGAGAAAATATTTTTGGATTACATGCAAATGATGTGGAGCATAGGGTTTCATACTTTGTACGTAGATGTTGTAACTCAAATCAAAATGAGGTAAAAGTTGAGAAATTGGTAGGCAATCAAATTGAAAAGTCTTCAAAATATGTGATTTCATCAAAAGCTCATATTTCTTATCCTTGAACTAGCAAGGAAAAAATATGTCACTTTCATAACTAGAATACTCTGGGATAACCTATTTTTAGTTTATAATTTCTTCCAATAGAAGTGTACCTGTTGGAATTTCTGAACGATTCCAAACATAGAGGAAATAAAATTCCTCTTCCCAACACAAAGATTCAATTCAAAAGATGTGGACATAGATGTAAAAATCAACTTCTATTTCATTAAATCGAAAAGCTATTGCAAAATGGATATTTCCTCAGAACTTCATTGTTCTGGATTACAAAAAAAATTATGTTTGACTACTACTAAAACACAGTGTTATTCACTCCTTAAACTGCTCTCTGTCCTGTAATTCAATTATGCCTTTAGGCAATAAAAACAATACACAATCTTGCATATAAAATGATCTCTCTGTTTTTTTTTCATACAGAGTCTCACTTTGTTTTTCACACTCGTTTAAAAAAAAATACACAACTATTATATTTGCCTTCGAGCCTTTTTCTTTTTTTTATACATAACATAACAAAAAAACTTAAAACAAATTAAATTTATATATATTATAAAATTCATAAGTTTATAATATATATATTACAACTCAAGTCTATATATATGCCCTAATTCTAAAAGACTTAATCAATAAAACATGTTGCGGCACTTTTAAAAAAAAATTAAAACATAAAGGTTTTAAAACCTTAATTTACCATGCCCATCAAAAACATTAACACTTTTCAACCGAATGTTTTAAACCTTCATCGTGGATTTTAAAACAAGAAATTAAATCCATTTTCATAATTTTATCGCATCCCAAATATGAGCTTGCTGACATAAGCTTTCAGACGTGCGATAAAATTTAATTCGCTATTTAATTTTTTATCAGGTCCGAATTGAGCTTGTCCATGTTAGCCTCTTTTCTATGCAATCGATTTCTGATTGGTTGATGCAGTTGACTTGGCATGGTGGGGACCATCTTTCGCATTGATCGTGGGCTATGGTGACAAGGCTAGAGTTGCATGTGATCACTTGTTGACTTGTTTTTGGAGTGAATAGCATGGAGCATGCATAGTTTAAAGACAGGGATGGTGTGGTTTGAAGGCAGTTGGTGTAGAAGATAAATGTTGGTTGTTGTAGTGTTTAAATGCAGGGATGGAGAGCTCTGCACACCAAAACAGGCCTACGACCATTAACAAAAAATAAACTTGCAGGGTATTGAATGCAGGAGTTGAGTGTGAGATAACGTGCAAGCAAAACAAAATTAAATTTCGTGTTGTTGTCCTTCGGCCCTAACTGCTTGCAATTGGATTTAAAATTCAACACTCCCACTTAAATTGAACTACTGGATTTTCTTCCATACCCTAACATTTTCTAATAAAATTAAAACTTTCCTTCCCCAATGGTTTCATCAATATATCAGCAAACTGCTCCTCTGTTCTGCAATGTTGCAAAACAATTTCCCCATTGTTCACTAGCTCTGTGATGTAGTGATACTTGGCATAAATGTGTTTCGTTCTTTTGTGAAACACTGAATCCTTTGACAATGCTATTACTGAGCTATTATCACAATAAATTTTTGTGCCTTTTACCTATTTATTACACAAACTTATCAAAATTCTCCTCATCCAAACTTCCTAACATGTTGGATCTGTAGCTACTACATACTCTGCCTCTGCTATAGATAAAGCCACAATTGGTTGTTTCTTAGAATCCCATGAAATGGCTCCTGATCCCATATGAAAAACATATCTAGAGGTTCTTTTCCTATCATCTATACTTCCAGCCCAATCATTGTCAGTATGTCCAATCAATTCAAAATTTTCTGAAGTGGTGTATAAAATTCCATACTTCTTTGTTCCTTTCACATACCTCAGAATTATTTTTGATGCTTGCCAATGTGTCTCCTTTGGGCTTTCCATAAATCTAGAAATTAAACTCACAGCGTGCATAATATCCAGCCTATTTGCAGTCAAATACATGAGGCTGCCAACTATGCTCTTGTACAAACTTGGATCAAAATCCTTGCTAATGTCTTCCTTGCTCAACTTCAATCCCATCACTGTAGGAGTAATTGCTGCCTTGCAATCCTGCATATTAAATATTTCCAAAACTTCATTCACATATTTAGCTTGAGAGATAAAAATCTTATTTTCATTTTTCTCTACTTCTATTCCTAAGAAGTATCTCAACAATCCCATATCAGTCATCTCAAATTCATCCTTCGTGATTGTTTTAAAATTCTCAATGAGGTAAGCATCATTACCTGTGAATATCACATCATCAACATATAAAACAACAATTAGCATCTTATCATATTTCTCTTTGATGTATAATGTGGGTTCTCCTTCATATTTTTCAAACCCATTTTCCAGTAGATATCCATATATCCTACTGTACCATGCTCTTGGTGCTTGTTTCATCCCATAAAGATCTTTCTTCAATTTACGTACCTTATGCTCTTTGCCTAATTTCTCATAGCCCAGAGGTTGTTCAACATAAATATCTTCCATAAATACTCCATATGGAAATGCTAATTTCACATCCATTTGGTAAACTTTCCACTTATGTTGTGCTGTTATGGACAACACTACTTTTATTTTTTCCATTCTTGCAACCAGTGCAAATGTTTCCTCATGGTCTCTTCGTTGCTACTGTTTGTAGCCTTTGACAACAAGTATGGCCTTGTGCCTTTCAATCTTACCTTGAGCATTGATTTTGGTCTTGTAGACCAATTTCACTCCAATAAATTTCTTACCTTTTGGGACATCAACCAATTCCCATGTCTTATTCTTCTCTATGGAATTTATCTCTTCATCCATAGCATCTATCCATTTATTATATTTTACAGCTTCTTCAAAATGAATAGGATATTCTACATGAAAATAAAATGAAAATAAAGAGTCTATACCATCATTTGCTGCCTCTTGCTCATAAATATCATTCAGACTTCTGAATCTGATTCCTCTTTCACTTGTTGAACTTGTGCTTGTAGAAGCACTCAAATCTGCTCCTTGTGATGTGCTTGGAGAATCACTGTCATCACTTCTCAAGGGTGTTCTCATTCCTTCTTGTGGTGTCCCTTGTTGTATTTGTGTTGGTGGAGGTGCTGCTGCTAATGAGGGATGTCTTTTAGCCATTTATTCCTCATCTTCATCATGAGACAAACAACTTTTAACATTCACTGTTTTCTCAATGCTTCCATCCCAAGCTTCTTCCTCAATGAACTATACATCTCTTCTTATAAAAAATTTCTTGGTGGATGGGTTATATAGTTTGTCTGCCTTTGATTCTTCACTATATCCAATAAATATTCACTTCTCCCCCTTAATGTCCAACTTCTTCCTTAGCTGATATGGAATGTGTGCATAAGCTACACAACCAAAAAATCTCATGTGAGTGACAAATTGTTTTATGCCACACCATGCTTCTTCTAGAAATCTGTTCATAACAGCTTTGGTTGGGCATCTATTCAAGATGTATGCTGCACAATGTACAGCTTCAACCCAATACTCATTTGGAAAATGTTTTTCCTTCAACATGCTTCTTACCATATCCATGATGGTTCTATTTTTCCTTTCAGCAACTCCATTTTTTTGCGGTGTATACCTTTCTATAAATTTCTTGTGTATCCCATTTTCTCTGAAAAAGCACATAAATTATTTGGAGATATATTCTCCTCCTCTTTCTGTCCTTAAGAACTTAATATGCTACCCATTTTGATTATCTACAAGAGCTTTAAAGTGGCAGAATTTCTCAAACACTTCACTTTTAAATTTCAAAAAACAAACCCATGTTTTTCTTTGGAAACCATCAATAAAGGTCAGCATATAGTGGCTTCCTACTAATGATGGTGTTTGCATTTTTCCACACAAATCTGAATGGACAATTGCGAAGGGTTCCTTTTCCCTTATGCTCTTTCCTGATTGGAAGCTTTCTCTGTGTTGTTTTCCCAAGATCCAGTCTTCCTATACGCAGTCTGATTTCTCAATCAATGGTAATCCATTTACCATTCCTTTCCTATGCAAAAAATTAAGACCTACAAAGTTGAGATGGCCAGATCTCAAATGCCATAACCAGTTTTCATCTTTCTCTTCTATTTGGAATGTCTCTTGTGTCACTGCTGCAATGGCATCTCCTTTCTTCAAATCTTCTCTCATCTTAAGAGGGAACATTTTGTTCCTTGTCATCTTCACTTGTGCAATGCATTGCTTGCTTGGTGGTTTATCCATGATGGTGCATACATCATCTTCAAAGAAAACATTGTAGGCCTTTTGAATGAGCTGTACAATGCTCAAAAGGTTACACTTCATACTAGGCACATAATATACATCTGATATGGATCTTCCTTCTCCTTTCTTTGTCAAAACACTTACTCTGAATTTTCCCATGACAAAGACCTTACTGTCTGTCCCCAATGTTACTTGAGACATTGCATTTTCATCTAAAATGGAAGACATAGAAATGTTTCCAGTCATATGGTTGCTACATCCTAAATCTAGAAACCATATTACATGCGAAAAACAACTTCTCTTGACCGATATTTTCTTTAGTAAAACTAGCACTGGGTCTATTACCCATGTCACTCTGTTTCTTCCTAAATTCATTGGCATAATGGCCATAATTCTTACAGTAATGACATTGGAATTGGGATTTGTCATACCTTTGTCCATGTGCTTGATTTTTTCCACCTTGCTAGTTGCTGCCTTGGCCTTAGTTCTAAGTTTGATTTCTGCCCCTTTCATTAGTATTTGCAGGGCTATTTCTTCCTCCTCTATTTTGGCTTTTGCCTCTTCCTTTTCCTTTGTAGTTTCCTCTGCCTTGACCTCTTCCTCTTCCAAAAAAAATTTGGGTCTTGAAGGCATGTTCCAAAGATGAGTTTTTTGTTCTACCGAATCTTTGTTCATGTTTCATCAATGATGCATGAATCTCATCAACTGTAAAATTTGAGAGATATTTTGTCTCTTCAATGGTTGTGACTATCACATCAAACATTGAGGGTAAGCTCCTCAACAATTTCTCCACTATTCTTCTTTCTTCCACTATCTCTCCATGAGATCTCATTTGGGTAACCAACCCAATCAACTGTGTGAATAATGAGTCTATTGTTTCAGACTCTTTCATGTAAATTACTTCAAAATATTTTCTCATTAATTGAAGCTTTGTTGTCTTTAACTTCTCCATTCCTTGATGAGCTATCTGGAGAGTATCCCATGCATCCTTGGAACTCTTTGCAGCTTTAATCCTTGGAAATACACTTTCATGCACTTCTTGATAGAGATAGAAGAGGGCTTTTGAGTCCTTCTTCCTATTTCTCTTCGGCAAATCCTTCTCTACTTGTGTCAAGGCATTAAATGCATTTTCATCTACTGGTTCTTCTATACCATCTTCAACTAGCTCCCATAAGTCTTCAGAGGCAAACAGGGCTCTCATTGTGATTCCCCAATAGTCATAGTTCTTCCCATTAAACTGTGGGAGTTGAGTATTTCCTATACTCATGCTTGCGCTGGCTCCCTCCATAGCTAGATTTTTGAACTATGCTCTAAGCTTGACTGTGTTTTTTCAAAAAACTATCTCTCTACTTGAGAGATAAACTCTGCCTCTGAGGACTGAACTCTTTAATAGGAAAATCAAATCTTCCCACAATTAGTGAAAAAATCAAGAGGCTTCACCTCAACTCGGATTGTGACAGAGCATAAGATATTAGAAAAAAACACAGCTAACTGCATTTACCCCATGTAAATAAATCTGATAGAAACAATAAAACCTTCATTTTACTATACATGGAGAGAGCGGATGAAGTATATAGATGTGCCACATGCACCAATTTATTTTATATTAAATTTGTAATTTGAGAAAAATTAATAAAAAATAAAAAATTAAATATACTACATAATATAAATTTAAATATAATACATAATATAAAGTTAAAACTTGGCCTGTAGCAGCCATGTTGTGCATGAAACTCCTACGTGTTGAAGTTAAAACATGGCAACAATAACCAGCCTGCCGTAGGGCATTTAATGCGCCTGTGGTAGGCCTCTTCACAAATGATGCCCATATATGGTTGAGCACATATGTTGCCACGCTGGCTTGCCAAACTACAACTAGCTGAGCGCATCCATTGCCATGTTGGCTTGCCAAATCGCAACTGCTCCAAACTGCTAACATAAACCACACGACTGAAACTGCAAACATAAACCACAAAAAACTACGCCTCAAACCGCAGGTTATGGGTGCGCACGCCTAAATTCCTAAATTCCTAATGGCAAAAATTCCTAAAATTCCTATGGCAATTTTCTGCTTATGATTTCTGCATTGCTTCCATGCTCATTTCTTAGCTCTGCCATCCATGGCATGGTGATCAATGCATGGGGAAAAATTTCATAACTACCCTTCTCACTCGCAGAACCTTTGAAGATTTGACAGTTTATTTCAAAATAGAGCCGCTCAAAGGTAAATCCTCACTGTAGAATTGGTAATTTTTTCTTTGATACTTCGATCATTGATGCTAGATTGTTGGATCAGGATCATGTTCAAGTTAATATTTTGCGATCATTCTTGTCTTCTTGGAGATATTTTTCTTCCATATCCTACTCCCAAAGGAAAAAAACAATAACAGTTCCCATCCAATTTATCACAATGCTAAATTTATCCCACGATTCAGTGCCCCTCATCTCTTATTTGTATGCAAATTTAGGCTAAAAAAGACACTGTTGATATCATGCATAAACAGGGATGTTTTTGGGGATGACGACAATGTATAAATCAGGATAGCATCAGCACTTAACCCCCATGCAAATCACTCCAAAAGAAACAATCAAATGTTGATAAGAAGGGCATAAAAATAGTTCTAAATCAAATATGGAGCAACACCCATCACATGCAAAAGTTAGAACAAGGCCAGCACCCCCATCCTCATGCATACTAGCCCAAAGGTGGTGCCTCCACATAAAATTCCTCAAAATTAAATTAATAATAGCAGGAGCACCCCCTCATCTAGGGCTGAAGTATCTCTCCTCAAATATTGAGAAGGGCACTAAGAATAGATCATATACATGCTCGTCCTCCAATCAAAGTCTCAACTGATCTCTAGGTAGGTGTTTGATTTAGCACATTGAGCGAGAAACCTTTGTACATCACTCCTCCCCCATTAAAATGTCGCCATAACTTATTTTACCACATAAAATATTTCATCACACACAAGAAAACACTCTGATTTGAGTCTGCAAGGTAGCAAACAGTAGGCAATACCTCTCCTTAGAAGATATGCCCACTATGCCCTCATGAAAGCACCCTCCTCTAGAACGATCCAAGGGTGGGATCTCCCTAAAAATGGTTGAATTGTCCTGTTGATTTTGAATGCAGGTGAAAGAGTTAACCTTGGCTCCAACTTGATGGCAGTGTCCCCTTGCAGGATGTTAAGAATCCTGGAACTCCATCTGTAGCAATAGAAAATGAGAAATCTGCAAAATAAGAAACCAGACATTCACTCTGACCTCTTTTAATCAATTAAAAACTAATAATAACAAATTATAGATTCTCATATTAAACCCATAAACCCTAAGAATTGTTTAGGACCAAATTTCCATGCCCCTTTGATAATTCAAGGCTATCCTAGATACAATTTTTCACCTTACAAAATTTTTTAATAAAGAAACCAGACTCTGATTTCTCAGTGCATGTACAAAACAGTATAATATTCCTCTGGACATGAATCAATAACTTTAATTACAAAGAGTGTGTCATTATGATACTTATTTTAACTCAATAATAAACATAAATATTCACAAAAGAAACCAAAACAAACCAGAAAACTAACCTAGTGTTAACCGAAAACCACACCACCTTGCAAAATCCTGAAAACTTGATGAGCCCCTACTTGCTACAACTAGAGTTCCTAATTATAAATATTTAGATAGAAAATTCTTAATTTTTGAACCTCATCTATCTGATGTTATGGAAACTAACCATGATTTCGTAATTTTTGAACTTTTCCTATTTGATATTTTGGCAACTAAGCACCATTTCTTAGGGGAACAAGATATTCATCAAAACTTGTTAATGTGAAACATAACTTATTTCCTTTGTGCCTATTTGTTTTCGTTTTATGGTCTTGAAACCGCTTATGGAACAACCAAATACACAAATCTTGATGGACCTATGTAATTCTGAGATAAAAATCTCCCAGTGCCTCTCTAGATTACCATCGAGTCCTAGATCAGCATAACTCAACCAACAGAAAGGGGCATTGACATATTCAGGGATATAAGAAGTATGAGGAAGATAAACAGTTGCCATGGAGGAGGAAATTTATAGCACATGTTAATTTGAGACAATAGAGAGAGTGGGAATAACAGAGGAGGAGGAAGATACGAGTATGAATAAAGAGCTAAATGAACTTGATTCAAGCATCCTTGCGAAGACGTCCATGTTCCACATATCCTTCATTATTTCTTTTGGTTCCAATCCGAGATAATATATCTACAAAATCAACTACAATGCCAGTCTAGTTCAACCAATTCAAAAGCATTTGTTTTTAACACTACTTCTTCTTAATGTTATGCTTCATATCATGTGCAATTTACTCATAACAATTAACAAGTTAATCATCAATATATACTAGTACTGTTGTGATCCGAATGCTTCAGTACTACAGTACTGGTAGATGGTAGATTTAATGAAAAACATATATACCAGTATTGTTTTGATCCAAATTTCAAATTGATGGAATATTTTAAAAATGTTAGTGGTCCAGCATGTGATTTCCATAGACTGGCTATAAATATTCACACAAAAATAACAAATTATTTTGGAATCTTGTTGGTGGAATGGAGCTTATGGCTTCCTAGATAGTTAAGCAATCAATGTCCAACAAACATTCAAATGTACAAACTATATGCATGTCTCTAAACTAAAATTGTATAAGGCTTCAAATGCTCCTTTCACAGGAGAGCCCTTGGACATTTGTATTATGTATAGCCAAAGGAAGGAAGAATTTTATGATTCTCTAATTCCTTCACATTAATTTTGTAGAAATAATTTTTTATATATGACATACACACCTGAAATCCTTCGCTAGTCTTCCACTGTCATAAAAGACACCCTCAGAAAATTGCAACCAAACAACAAACTTGCAATATCTATCACTGGACTCCCAATATGTGATTTACATGCTTCTGTTAGTCTTCTACATTAGAATGCCAGTGGATTTGGAAATGATTTTGTACCTGGGAATATTGGGTTTTATGCACTTTAATTATTTTTTAAAATGATAATGGATGGAAATTGTATTAAAAGAGGTTCGGCCATTTATGCACTTCAATTTCAGAAAAGGAGTTAGATCATCATTATTTTCTTCTCTATAATTGTTTCTTTGTCTACAAGTCAATAGACAATGGCAAAGACGAATAAAATAATACAAGAATATAGAAAGGGGCATAGGTAATTCCCCAATCTCTCATAAATGATGTAGAAGTACCTTGAGAAGGAACATATTCCCGTTACAACCCATTATAGCATCAACCCCAATTCTCACTTGTGTCCTATCACCTGCACATCAAACAAAATAAGATCGTATTACAGGATAAGCCATTGTTGTGTAACCAAATCCAAAAATAGAAGAAAAAATATATCAACGCCTTAGAAATAAGGAACTTCAAGGGGGCAACCTCCAATAAATTACACAAATGAAAAATTCTTGGATGATACAATTTACCAAACCTCCTTTCTATATATAGGAGTCCATGTGGCCATAATTTAATCCTAGTGGGCCACAATGTAATGCTAGTAGACCTAATAATAATAATTTAAGGGCACAATAATAACAAAATGGGGGTTACAAGGGTACAATAATAACAATAAGGGGGTTACACTAATAACAATAAGGGACTGTACTAGTAATATAGGGACCTAACATTCCCCTCTCATTCAAAAGAGTGTTGTCCTCAACACTTGAGTAGCTCTGGGTGCTTCTGTATAAACTTCTCATCCTCCCATGTAGAATCTTCAGTGGGTAAGTTCTTCCACTTGATGAGATACTCTGAAATTGATCGATTCCGTAGCTGTCGAGTTCTTGTTTCCATGACCGCTTCAGGTTCCAATATGATTTTCCTTCCTCATCAAGTTCTGGCAATATTGTTTGAACTGGAAGATTTTCACCTATAACCTTCTTTAAGCATGAAACATGGAAAACTGGATGTACTCGTGAAGAAGCAGGAAGCTCCAATTTGTATGCCATAGTACCAATCTTTTGCAGCACCTTGTAAGGACCATAGTGCTTTGGCGATAATTTATTATCCTTCTTAGCTTGCTTGAGGGACATTTGTTTGTATGGTTGTAGCCGTAAAAATACCCAATCTCCTACATCAAAACTTCTCTGGCTGCGATGTTGATCTGCCTGTTGTTTCATTCGATTTTGTGCCAAATTCAGGTTATCCTTTAAGAGTTGGAGAACTTCTTGCTGATGCTCGATGTGATCTTCCACTACTTGAACCTTCGAATTTTCCCTCAAAGATGATGTGATGGATGGTGGATGATATCCATAAAGTGCCATAAATGGGGTCATTTTTGCTGCAGTATGGAAGGAAGTGTTATACCACCATTAAGCGAGAGGTAACCACTTGACCCATTGTGTTTGTTTATCAGATACAAAACAACGAAGATATCCTTCCAAACATTTATTTACTATCTCAGTTTGACCATCAGATTGAGGATGATAAGATGAGCTAGGAGCTAATTGAGTACCCAAACAAGAAAATAACTCCGTCCAAAAATTTCCAGTAAAAATGGGATCTCTGTCGCTCACAATAACCCTTGGGCTTCCATGTAGCTTTTGAATTCTGTCCATAAATGTAGTAGCAACTGTACTTGCTTTAAATAGATGAGATAAAGCACAAAAGTGTGCATACTTGCTAAGTCTATCAACTACCACCATGATGACACTCTTTCCTTCGGACTTAGGTAAACCTGTGATAAAATCCATTGAAATCTCCTCCCAACGTTGACTTGGAATGGATAAAGGTTGTAGAAGTCCCGGGGTCTTAATTGTCTCAACTTTATTCTACTGGAAAACCAAACATTTCGCCACAAACTTTTGAATATCAGATTTAAGGCCATCCCAAAAAAATTCTTTCTTCACCCTGTGGTAAGTTTTTAAAAATCCTGAGTGTCCTCCTAAAGGAGAAGTGTGCAATTCTAGAAGAATCTTTTGTTTTAGTTGGGAATTCTTACAAAGATATAAGCGATCTTTGTACCATAAGGAATCATTTTTCCAACTAAATGTATCGGATGTACTAGGATCTTGCTGCAACTTTTGAATGAGTGTCCATACATCTTTGTCCTTCTTCCATTCATCTCTTGCTTCGGTTATCCAATCTGGTTGGATAATAGAAATGGCACAAAGCAATGCTTCCACCTCTTCATTCTTTCTTGAGAGTGCATCTGCAACAACATTAAGCTTTCCTTTTTTGTAGATTATTTCAAACTCATAACCCAACATCTTTGTCACCCACTTTTGCTGCTCTTCTGAAGATAGTCTTTGTTCCAAAAAGTGTTTAAGACTATCATGATCATTTTTTACCTTTAAGTGTATTCCCATTAGGTAAGTTCTCCATTTCTTTAGTGCATGCAGTATTGCTAACATTTCCTTCTCATAAATAGGTTTCTATAAATACTTTCCTTTGATTGGACGACTTTCAAAAGAAATATGTCTTCCTTCCTGCATTAAAACAACACCAATTCCATTTCTTGAGGCATCACATTCCACAATAAAGGTTTTTGTGAAGTCTGGCGTAGCTAAGACTGGTGCTAGGCACATTGCCTCTTTAAGATGTTCAAACGCCTTAGTTGCTTCAGGAGTCCATGAAAATGCATCTTTCTTCAATAATGTTGTTAGAGGTGCTGCTATTCTCCCATAATTCTTAACAAACTTGCAATAATACCCTATTAACCCGAGAAATCCTTGCAACTGTTTTATGGTTGTGGGGACTTTCCATTCCTTAATGGCTTTAATTTTGTTAGGGTCTACTTTAACACCCTCGTGAGATACAATATGACCCAGATATTCCACCTCTTGTACTCCAAAGAAAAATTTTCATGTTTTTGCATATAATTGTTTCTCCTGCAATAGTTTGAGCACCCTGTCAACATGTTCAACATGATCCTTCCAAGACTTGCTATAGATTAGTATATCATCAAAAAATACTAGCACAAATTTTCTAAGGAAGGGTTTGAAAATGGAATTCATCAACCCTTGAAATGTAGAAGGTGCATTGGTAAGGCCAAAAGGCATGACCAAAAATTCATAATGACCCTCATGAGTTCGAAATGCTGTTTTTGGAATATCTTCAGTTTTCATTATAATTTGATGATATCTTGAACGAAGATCCAACTTGGTAAAATAAATTGCTCCATGTAATTCATCCAATAATTCATTAATCATAGGAATGGGAAATTTATCTTTAATGGTGAGCTTATTGAGCTCCCTATAATCCGGACACATTCACCATGATCCATCCTTCTTGTGTACCAATACTGCAGGAGAAGAGAAAGAACTTTGACTAGGTTGAATTATACCCTCCTCTAACATTTCTGTAATCATATGTTCAACTTCACTCTTTTGGACGTAAGGATATCTATAAGGTCTGATGTTTGGAGGAACACTTCCTGGAATCAAATGAATATAATGATCATGATCAAAAATAGGTGGGAGTCCTTTGGGAGTTTCAAACATCTTGGAATGATTGCACAAGACTTGTTGGAGATCTACATAAATAGATGATTTTGATGTTGGAACTTCTAGTGAGCATAATTGTGCAATGACACCTCGTTGTTCTTTTCTTAGAAGATTTTTCGTGACATTAGAGCTTATTATCTTTCCCAGATTCCCCGCAATACCCCGTAATTCAACTTCCTTTCCTTCTGAAAAAAAATTCAAGAAAAGTTCTTGAAAATTAAAAACTACCGTCCCCAAAGATTGTAACCATTGTACTCCTAGTAAAACATCAGCACCTCCCATAGGAATGGAAAACATTGGAATATTCAATACATATTCCCCCATGGTTAGCTTGATATTATGGCATTTTCCAGAGAAATTTATAGTTCCTCCATTTGTAACCATCACTTGACTAGTTCTTCTTGTTCATTTTCTTCTTCCTCTTCACAATCTATGTAAAATAATTTCTTCTCAACACACTTATGACCTTTAGTGTATTTGCTATCACTACTGTAGCAAAGCCATTTTGCTCTTTTTTCTTCCAATTTTTTTGGTGTCAACCTTGTAGGCTGTGGAAATCTAGGTGTAGCATCACTTCCTTCTTTTTAGAATTGAGTGGTAGGCTTTCTTGTCGCTATTATTTTACATTCAACTTTTGTTGCCAACCTGAATGCCTTCTCCAATGAATCAGGTTCCAAAACACAAACTTCATGTTGGATGCTATCCTTTAAAGTGCCTATGAAGAGATCGATCCTGTTTTCCTCTGGAATATCAGTTACCCTTATATTTAATTTTTGGATGTCCTAAATGTGTTGCCCCACTAAACCCTTTTGTTTGAGATTTATCAATTGGCTAAAGAAGGTGTTGCTCTTTGTATCCTCATAATGTGCTATCATTTCCTCCGTAAAAATTGACCAAGTGACAATTTTTTTATGGGAGCAAAGCCATCGATACCATACAAATGTATTTTGTTCTAAATGTAAAGTTGCAATGCGTAACTTTTGTGTGTTTTTCACGTTATGGAGATCAAAATATTGCTCCATCTGTAGTATCCATGTTACAGGATCCTTTCCATCAAACTTCCTCATATCCATTTTTTGAATATGGTGGTCCTTCCCACCAACATTAGAGTTTATGAAATCACAATTAACATTTATTTTATTCTCATCATGAGGTTCTTCTACTATCTTTTCACCATTAGGAAACATTTCTTGTATCAACTTTGTCAAACCTTCTATGTCTGCTTTTAGATCATTCTTCATGTTTTCCATGTTGTCTTTCATGTCATCCTTCTTAGCTTCTATGCCATCCATCTCAGCTTCCATGCCAGATTCCATGCCATCCATCTTAGCTTCCACGCCTTTCTTCAAAACTTCCATTTCATTTTTTGTTGCTCTTTGCGAGAGTGAAATTTGTTGCACTTGCTCTTGTAATTTTGATAGATCATGTTGCAATTATTCATCTTCATGAGTCATATTAGAGCCTTCTGAAGGCTTAATGGGTGTTGAATTATTTTTACGAGACATATTTTAGAACCCAATACTGATATCTATTCTACAATATGCCCTTGGAATCAATTCAAATTGATTCTTCAAACAAAACTTATGCAATTCGGAAAAAAGAAACACACCTTTTTCTTGCTTTTGAGGAGCTCGATATTGAACGTGGATTATCTCTGTAATTGTGGCTCTTCAATATTTGAAATTCAGCAATGAAGTAGCCCTGTGAATTCTCTTTTGAATGCCATAGTTCTGACCTGATTTTGATTCTCCAAGACAAATTTATATCCAATCTCCTACAATGACCTAATTATGGACTAGTTCAGTAGAGAAAACTTGTACGACTTGCCACGTGTCATTTTTTCATCCTTCACTTCTGAAATTGATAGCCAAGAAACTACAGTCCATGTACTTGTGACGAAATTTTACGGCGCTGCAATCGGATGCTCAGAGAGAGAGTTAATGAACTTTTCCCACGATCACCTCTTTGTGATGAAATTCAGGAGCCTAAAAATGCACTACCTTCCACAAATCATATCTCCAAAAATATTGTGAACCAAGCTTTGAAACTTTCGTACGAGTTTCCTCAGGATTTCAGCTTCGCACCCTAAATATTTTAGATTTTGAACCTTCGTAGAAAAAAATTTATAACGAAAATGCCACGATGACCTATTTAGGAGCCTGAAAAAATACCTAACTTCCACAAATCATATCTCCGAAAATTTTGTGAACCAAGCTCTGAAATTTTTAGAAAATTTTCCTCAGGATCTCAGTTTCGCACCCTAAAAATTCCAGCTTCTGAAACTCCGTAGAAAAAACGTTATAGCGAAAATGCCACGATGACCTGTTTGGAGCAGCGAAACCCTAGAATCCAAAGCTCTGATACCAAATGTTGTGTAACCAGCTCCAAAAATAGAAGAAAAGAGATATGAACGCCTTAGAAATAAGCCACTTCGAGGAGGCAACCTCCAATACATTACATAAATGAACAATTCTTGGATGATACAATTTACAAAACCTCCTTTCTCTATATAGGAGTCCATGTGGCCATAATGTAATTCTAGTGGGCCACAATGTAATCCTAGCCGACCTAACAATAATAATTTAAGGGCACAATAATAAAAAATTGGGGGTTACAAGGGTACAATAATAACAATAAGGGGGTTACACTAATAACAATAAGGGACTATACTAGTAATATAGGGACCTAACATCCAGTGACAGATCCTTCCATTGATTAGAGTCTAGACACATTATGGGTCGATTTATGATCTTTTGTGATTTAGTCAACCAACGAATAAGGGGATATATACTTTTGAACTAAGATCCTACTCCAGAGAATATCCTTTGTGAGTATAGTCATGTTAACCCTTTTTCTAGTAGGGGTACCTGAAGAAAATCGTTTCACTTGCATTTGGTGAACAGGGCTAGATATGACAACTTACAATTTTACAAAAGAGTTGAGGATCCTATCTGTTGGGAACTCTTTGATTTTGGTAGGATTGTTACTATCTGATATCTTTTAATAGTACTAAACTTTAAGAAAGGGTGAACAAGCCAGGAGACAGAGCTCCAACAATAGATTTACCTTCTTATCCATCTTAATAATGATGATGGTAACGAGGTGTTCTGTAACAAATTTGTAGCAACAAGGTTCCTCAAGATCATCATTTGGGAATATGCCTCAAGCTGAACTTTTTAAGGAATTGAGTGTCCTTAGCATCGCATATATGGTTCCTACACTTTTATGGTTCTTATAAAAGCATAAGAATGTCTACCAACAACATCTAATTGCCCGAAAGGTGATTAGATTGCTTTAGTGAATATGTCATCTATGAAAATATATGCACTTATATCAAGAAACAAAGTATACCCACAAAGGCAATTATCTTTTTTTCATTTCTATGCTACCTGTGAAAGATTGTGTTCCAACATTTTCAAAGACAACATTTCCATTATCAACAACCAGAACAGAGAAATTGCATGGAAACCTCTTTGCACAGTAGCTAGCGAGTGAGCTTGAGGACGTGAAACATGGATAACCAAAGACTATCATACATTTCTACATTGCAATGAGAAGTCTCTTTAAGACTGAATTCCATAATCTTAACGCTTCAGAGTATTAGAAAAATTTCACTTACCCTAAGCCATGGTTCTTTCTTTTTCCCACAATTAGTTTTGTGGCCTTGTACAGATTTGCTTCATCTTCCAAAACCTTTCATATTGGGTAACCATAGGAAACTTTCACTCGAAGACTCACCTAAGAAACATACACCAAAATTCAACTGTCAAGCCTTCTTTACAAATAAATAAAGTGAAAACCCAATGTCAAAATTGTGCAGGAATAGTTACCTGATTCAATCTGCAGAAACTCTCGTATACATCTAAATTGTTGACATCAAAGGGACTCACAAGGAAATCCACCACAAGTTTTTTTCCACGGATCAGTGTTGCCAAAAGATGAAAATTACAGAGATCAAAACATAATTCTCTCTAAAATCCCTACAAACACTGAAGTTGTATAAAATTTCTATCCTAGTTTGTCTGTATGTGCCGTAGATTGAAAATATCTTCGTTATCATCTCTTTCTCTGACATTACAGAGCCTTTGCACCTTTTTAAGAAATGGGTACGTGATATCTCTTTGTTGTGACTTTCAGGAGACAAAGCAGAGCAATTCTTATTATATCTACTCAAGGATTAGTGTATTAGAGCTTGAGAGGATGCACAATGATGAAATGACCAGGAAATTAAGGACCAGTTTTCCCCCACGACCATTTTGAAGGAAAATTCAATTTGAATTTGCATTGACAAAATGAGTCTAGGCAAAAGCTAATCTTGGCTCCAAAGTAAATTCTAGTGATCACCCAACTGAAACTCATTAATTCTTGATCACCAGAAAGCTATACTTCTTGAAATTGATCGAGAATGTGATGATATCTAATGCTATTGAATTCTTAAATAAACATTATTAAAATCCAAATAAAGTTTCGAGATGTTGTTGAGTTCTACAGTGATCTCTATAAAAGACAAATGAAGATCTCTTAAGCTATTGAATTTTGCAATAAATAGTTTAAAACCGTAAGAACGTTTCTAATGTCATTTCGATATCATGGGATTCTACAAGGAAACTCAATAAAACCAATTGATACTTGCATAAACATTTTCAATTGTCTGAGAACATGAATCTAGCTAATTCCATTGAATCTGATCACGTGCAGACACAGAAAGAAAATCACTTGAACAACAAACAACCACCGAACATCTAAATCTCATTTGATAAATGTGGGTTTCACCATTCATTCATACATGCAAATGTTGTGACTACATGAGAAACTATCACATGATCTCCTTCCTGAGCCACCTTAATCAACACCCAAGTCAACGGCTCCCTGCTACATGAACCAACATTTACACCCACCAATAAAGTGCTCTGTTTCTCTTTTCTCTCCACCCCACTACCATCCTCATGGAAAAAATTCTCACCAGTAATCTGCTACTCACAGCCAATTCTAAGACCTTATTCACAGCCAACTCTAAGCCTTCATATTACTCCCATAAACATAAAAATAATCTAGAAAGTCTCAGCCCTCAAATCAAATTCAATATTAATGTGTATTTGGGATTGATCAGGTGGAAAATGGATGGACGGATGGAATTTTAGTTTCCCTACCTGCTAATGGGTTTTCGAGGGAATCTTAATGTTATCACCAAACATGTGAATGGAAATGTGGTGGTTTTATGTGCTGACATGAGTGCCACTGTTGTTTATTCGACATCAATTTTTTCATCTTCAACACCTCCACATACAACACACTCTAATTCTAATCCCAATGTACTGGGCTAGAAATGCATTGCCAATCAGAATTTTGGATCAGTTGAGACAGTGACTTGTGAGGTTCTTATTATCTAACAAATAACATGCCTATAGTTTACTTCTCCGTCCTGTTTATAATATTCAAGAATAACTGTGTAGCAAATTATAGGGTAGAATTATTGGTTACAAGCCAATACACATATTGTTTGACTCCCTTCCATACTTGGATGCATGTATTTCTGAGTCAAGCCATTGGGATTTAACTCAAAATTCAATGGGTCATTGTTGGATAACATTAATCCAGTGGTCTCAATAATTGTTTGGCTGCTAATTTGGAGTTGTGAATTGTGTCGCACGCTGAATATACTTACATTGGCATGACTATTTTGTAGGCCTCTGCACATGGAAGCAATGTTGAACTTTCAAACTCCATATTGAGAGCTAGTGAAAAAGTTGAATGTATAACATATCATATTTTAGGCATTTCTAAGATAAAATACATCTTCATTTCCTATTTTTTAAGCCGTGGCAACATGCCTATATTTGTATAGAATGTTTCGGTTGTACGAAAGTATTAATCCAAAATTTTGAGTTGAAGATGTTTTATATCTAGTACGACCTGAAGTGTTATTTTTTGTCTTTTGAGATAATGATGTTGTTAACTTCATTGGATATTATAGACATGGAACCTTATACAAGACAGTTGTGTGGAGAAAAGGACTCGAAAAGTTTCCTTTAATCGCTTAAGAGTATGGAGGTGGCTGACAAGGCCTGTATTAGAGGTACTATCCATCCTCGCTAATTTATTACTGTGACTGCTCTTGGTATGAATTGGAAATTTATCAAATAACTATGGTGGTAAAATAAAATTTTGGAAAACCCAAAATGGGGGATATACGGTGACCACAACTGTTAGTATGCAGTAGGTGTCTGAAGCTGCCACCAGATATATAACTATTACAAGCCTTTAATAATGCACTGCAATTATTGGTTTTTTCAGTGTGATGTCTATTTATAAATTCCATAATTATTAATGTATTACAACAATGTGCCAATGGAATTTAATCATTGGCAGCTCCAGTGTGATGATTGTATAAAAAATTGAAAATTATTAATGGATAATAGCAACATGCCTATGCTATTTAAGAATTCCATCCAGGAATATTCACTAATTTGTTGTCAATGAGTATGAAACACCACATTCATCCATGAAACAAAATCATGATTCATGCACTCGAATGTCAAGTTAAACTAATATGTTGATAAATTTAAATATTATATATCAATACAAAATCAAAATATTACGAGTTAAAAAAGACATAAATAAACAAATTAGAATGTACATCACCAGATCATTTGCATTGAGTGCCTTAAAGTTCTTGACCTTTGTCAAATTTCCCAGGTTAGGGTAATTTTAATTTTCATGGCATATCATCTTCGTTGCACTACTAGTTGTATAAGAATTAATGTCATGTTCTACTGGTCGTTATCTAATATCTCTCTTCATACTTTATGTTTTTGCAATAACCAACCTGCTATTTGTCTTCATAATTATTACTGAAATTGCCAGAATCCTTGTTATTTGTCCTCCTTTATCTCACAACTTGTTTGCCAAATTTTCTTATATGTATAGGGATTTGAAGAATGAAGAAGTGGGACCTAATTAATGAGTTGTAGGTTGAGGACCCAGAAGGAATGACAAAGTTTTTAGTTGAATATTTGACATGGAATGAAATACAGGGATACCAAGTTGCAATTATTCTGTATTGTTGACTTGAGGATTTTATAAGTGGAGAGGGAATGAGGGAAAGTGCACCTACTCAATTTGTTGCTAAAAATCGTCGAAGTAAAGATGTTAAGGATATTAGGATGACAAATTCTTCAACATATATGGAATATTTTTTGTGATTCTCTCTCTCTCTCTCTGTCTCTCTCTTAGAATTTTGAAGTTCACTATGTCAAACATGTATAAATAATTTGATGAAGTTGTTGTTTATGTTTGATGTATAGATATTGATGTGCCTATGGTATGAATCATGTACAAGCCAGAAATGTAACTGAACTTGAATCTACAACTAAAAACGTCTTCCACATCAAAGCATTAAATTTGGTTGCCAATGTTACTTCATTATGCGACGACTTGCCCTTAGACCAAATGATGTTGTTCTAATATACACAGCATGCAGACATGTTGATGAGAAAAATGTTGTTTTTCATGGAAATGAGGCAAATTACATACCAAAGAAATTCAATTTTGTGCTGCATTTAACAGAGAATATAAGAACCATTGTTGAAGAGTTGATTCGTGATGTTTTTAATGCTACAATGATATGGGACAAGTTTATCTGATGTAAGGTATGGATATGGTGAGTTTTTCATAGGGGCACCTCAAGATTATTTTATGACAAGACAAGATGTGTTAAACATCTACAATAATATCAAAAGGATAGAATATGTGAGGCATTAAAGTGATCCAATGAGTGTGGATTGTTGGGTTTCATGAATGCCCGCAGAGCCTTTTTCTTCTACCAACAACAAGATGTTGTTAAAAACATCCCTTTCATTATAGGAATACAAACAAAATGGATGCTTTCAATGATGGTCAAACACTCACACAATAATGTGATATCAATGGACTCCACCTTCAACACTAATAAATATGGGGTAAGATATTTAACAAAACTTCATTTATTCAACTTCATTTCGATGTTGTCCTATTATATACTTATAAGTTTATATTCTTTGTAATGCATTATCAACTATACAACTTAATGGTTTTTTATGATCATCGCAATGGGATTCCAATAGCTTGGGTAATATCATCATGAAATAGTACTCCTGATATTTGTATATGGATATCACCATTATTTTCAAATGGGAAAAAAGAAAATATGAATTGGCATGTTTGAGCTTTCATCACAGATGATGCGGTAGCAGAAATCGAGGCATTAAGGTGAAATTTTTATTATGTTTAGAATATAAAAGATGCTATAATATTTATAGATATTCTCTTTTAATGTTATGTTATTTCAGGACTTGCACAAACTCTACACTATTATAATGTGTATGGCATGTTCGCCGAGTGTGGTTGAAGAATGTTGGGAATAAAGTCAAGGGGAAGGAAAATAAAGTTCGTATCTTTCGAGCATTAGGAGAAATCATGCATTCATGTAAAGACAATGAGTCTGTACAACAGGAAATTGAAAGTTTTTTTGTTGACTTTGAAGAAGAAACTAAGTTTCTAGATTATTTTACAACCAAATAGTTAGACAACAATAAATTATGTAAGTTTTTTTAAGTTGGGTTTTATCAGTTTATTTCGTAATGGACCATTTTCAATTGTTTCTTCACATCTAATATATTTATCTTCTTTTCCAGGCATGTGGGCAAAGGCATATAGGAACATCCCACATTCTAATCAAGACACAAATAATGCTATTTAATCTTATCACATGTATTTAAAGAAAAGGTACCTTCGTGAGAAGAACAATGCATCACATAGAAGGGTAGATTGGTTATTGCATTTATTATTGAAAAAGGTTGAATTGTACTACATTCACATGCGAAGTTTAAAAATTTTTCATTTTGTACGAGCTAAAAAAATAGAGCACCAATTAAATGTAAGTAAATGCAAAGCAAAGAATATCCTAGATGAAGAATGTGTGGTTGATGGAAATTGTAAATATGATTATTTGGTTTGTAGCCAAACTATGGAGACTCATGGTACATGGTATAATGTCATATATAAAGGACCCACTCTACACTTTTCTAATTGCAAATGGGCCGTAAATGGAAATATTTGCAAAGATGTTTTAAAAGTTGAAATGTTAGCGACTAGCAATGCTTTGGGGGGCAATGTAATGCCTAATGTATTGTCTAATTTAAATGAAACATGTTTTCCACATTCTCCTTCCAATTTTATTTCGCATAATGAAAACCACATTTATGATGTCGCGGATTTATCATACCATACTAATTCATCCATTGTAAGACCAGATCGTGCCCTAACTACCGATGATGAAATTAAACGTGTTATTTCATCAAATCATAAGAAATTGTGGGGTTTATTACAAATAACATCCACAACATTGGAGCAAGCATATGCACTAAATAAATTGGTAGCAAATGTAAGCCAAGAGTAAAATAAAAAAAATTCAATGCTATAACTCCATCCAAGATCACTACCAAGAGAAAGCATAGTTTCTTGAGCCCAATAAAGAAAAAGGGGCAACATGTTAGTGTGTTGAAATCAAGAAAAGATGAATTGCAGTTTATAAAGGTTGGAGGGGTTCATGGAAAGAAAAAAAGCATGAATGAACAATTGGAGAAAGCTTCTAAAAAAGAAATAAATCCAGACCACACATCTATAAGGGTACAACAATCTATCCTACAAAATTTTGATAGGGAAATTTCAATTTATGTATCATTTTGTGTAAAATCCAAAATATCATTATCTTCTTCGTATTTCATGCAATTGCATAACTATGTGAACTTTTTATTGCTACAACTGAAGATTCAACATATCACAATACTTCAAGCTGTCAAATTCGATTATTTGATGACAATATTATGGAGAGTAACTCTGTGAATACAAATATGGGGAGTACACTCATTCCTTTTCCATTTGGTTCATTGCATCCACCTCTACCCTTTGATCAGCGAACTCCTTTGTTGTTTCCAGCATATGCACCAATTTCATTCCTTGGGCACCCTACCTCAACCCTTAACAATTTGGTTCCACACCCTAGGGTGTTGCCCCCTCTCATACAACCAGTTGATTTGTATCACCTCCCCCACCCTATACCTAGTTCATTTATGACATCCAACATGCCTCCATCCATTCCCCCAGAACCGCTCAACTATTATACACTTCCAATAAACCAATTACCAAGAGATACACCATCTACCGAGGAAGGACAATCTTCTGGAATGCCTTCGAACTTTGTGGTGAGAATCGTCGGTTGATGAAAATGAATGAAAGTTTCTATTTATATTTTAAGTGAACCTATTTTGGTAATTTGTTTTCTAATGAATGAACCATAAACATCTAACAACATTATTCTTATTTTGTTTTACAGGAAATAACGGGTGAAAAGAACCATTAAAGTGCCAACAATCAATGGAAATATGGAATATATTCCAGAAAATAAGCATAATTGCCTCAACTAAGTGGTTGGAGGATGTTGTGTTGAGACAAATACATCTTGTTGATACTATTGAGATTTAAAGAAAGAGACAGTTTCAGGAAGAGCTTGCAACATTTATTTTGGTTCCATTCGGTTTTAATTCGGTATTCCATTTTGTGTACTCTCCTATTGTATCTCCATCTCTATATTCAGTCCATGTAATTTGAGAAGCATCTAATAAAAGCTTCAGGCATTTTCTATTCCACTACTTGTATTAGATTGAGATGAGATGAGGTATTCTACTTTGTCTTAATATTGTGATAATATGAAGTGAACTATTGTTTCCTTAAATTTGTGATTGTAGATATGATTTTTTCATGTACTGAGAAAGTTTAATGGTTGTTTTAATCTGTTGATTTATTAGGATAGCAAGGTTAAATGCCACCTTGATTTTTCATGCTTAGTGAAACTTTATCTGATTTATTGTTGTTATATTTCTACTATAATTGAAGTAATTTTTATATTTTGTATTGAGATAGGTCTTTCTGCAAGGGCCATTGACATGATCTTGTAGTCTTTATGTTGTTTGCATATAATGAATGTTTGTATGATTTTTATGGCAACTAATGATGGGGATTCTTGTTTGAATGTGAACCATAATGACATTATAAGTTGCAATGGAGAAAGGAATTAAATTTAGTTGTATTTGAAGATGCCACTAACTTATGATCTGTGAGAATATATAGCACCATCAGGACTATACCAACTCTATTACATAATTGAAGGGTTTTTCATTTGGCACTCTAAATATATATTTTTCTTCTACAAAAGTTAATTTATGTTGCTAGAGAGCATAAACAAAGAAAATATTAAAAATATCACCATTTTTTAAAAATCACTGAAAAAATTCAGTTTCTAGAGTGTGATCAATATTGTTGTTTTCTTCCCCGGATGCAAGTGATAGTTAAGCCACATGGTTGTGCATGGCCTTCGTCCGATCAAAAATAAATATAGTAGTTGTTCACCAAATACAGGCATCAATCCATCTACCTTGAGCTTTAATACTTGTTCGGCATGATGCCTCTCTTGGTATTTCATGGTGCCGAGCTCCTTCTCTCCTGCAGTTTTCACTTGCAGCCTTAGTTTCTCTGTCCATTACGCCGGGTTTAGTTCAAATCTCCTCGGTGTCCATTCCCCACCACCTCCACTTCTTGAGGCCTCTTGCCAACTTTCTGCTTCTCCCCTTGCTACCCCAGCACCCTCCTACAACAACATGCCCCCGAGGCACGTGATGCGTTGCAGAAGAGGCTATGGAAGATGCCAGACCTCTCGCCCTCCCAATTCCTGCCATGATGAAATTTCCCCCCCCTTCCATGAGGAAAATTCGATCGCTAACTAGCTCAATTATGATTCCTCTGGCTCTCTAGACCATCCCCTCGTCTCCACAACTTTAACTGTGGATTTTTCGGATGTCCCATCCAGCTCTGCTGGCTCTCGCGCTCAAAAACGTCTGAGAAAATCCACCATATCCTCGGCTCACTGTCAACATTCCAGGAAGTCTAAGGCCCTGCCAACCAAAATAGGCATGCGTTCCTCCAGCAGCGAAGGGAGCGATGAAAATTCTATGGATGTAGGTATGTGTTCAGCTACAATGCTTGAGCCCATGGTGTAGTCATCGAAGAAAGAAGAGGACTCCTCTGACGACTATGGGTGCTTCATAGTTGAAGAGCCTCCTCCACATGACTAGTAGCATGTATCGCTGCTTCAGAATCTATTTCGAGAGGTTATATACCTCATATAGGTTTCTCTTCTATGTTCTCATGCTTTTCTTGTTCCTGCACAACTCGATAATTTTTTGGACAATTTTTGCAAATGTTGGTTCCCCACTCGAGGCAACAATCTTGTTGAGTCATGAAATGGGTATGTATTTACTGTTGAATTCACCATTTTTTTCCATAATTCTTATCTCTTTCATATCCTAATATTCTAATATGCTAGAACTATTAAGGATAATGAAGGAATCATGTGCTTCTATGGTTTAACTAACTTCTATCTTTCTTTATACAGGGAAATGGTAAGGGAAAATTATTGTTCCCTAACGTTGGAACAAAGGAACTCGACAAAACAGAATTAGAATAGCAGAATCCGACCAATGGAGAAAGAAGCGCATCAGTTACAGCCAGAGTTAAGAATACATGAAGAAGATCAGAGTGAGATATGTCTTAAGTTAGGAATAGGTTACGAATCCCTCAGGGGTTACGAATCCCTCGGGATCGGAGATCACGAGGGATCATATTCAACGATTAATTTTTATCTCTGGCACAAGGATCATATTCAGCGAGAAATTGACCAACTTCGACTATAAAAGCAAGTGATGATAGAAATGATAGAGAGAAATCTCTGTTATTTTCTGATTTGTAAAACATAATTACAGACTGTGTTTTGGAGAGCACGACTTATTGTATTGTTACTTCAGTTCAATGATTAATACATAATTGAGTTTCTGTTATCTCGCCGTATTTGAAGTAATGTAGTAGCACCTGCTGGTGGCTAAGGGCCCGTCCTCTGGTGGAGTTTTTCCGCTTCCTTGTAACATGTTTTGATATTTCCTAGCGCTTAATCGGTTTGATAATTTCTTTCCCCTGTAGATCTATTTTATTTAATTTGTTCCTTATTTCTTGATTTACATTCTTCTCATGTTTTTCATTGCTATTGGATTGATTACATTCTCCTTGTAATGCATATTGTTATACTTTGTGAGATTCCTTAAATAATTGCATTATATTCTGCAAGAATTTGATTACTACTTTCGGACTCTCGGAATGATATTACCCTTGTCTTGATTGCATTTCAAAATAGATTTAATAGAATTTAGATTTAATCAGCTAAAGTAGAGGTGAGTTATTACTACTGTGCTCTCAGCTGATGATATTGTTATCTGGATTGATGTAAGCTTTGATTTCAATTGAAGACCACACTTTGATGTTTCTTTAATAATTTCCATTAGAGTTTGTTAGATATTCTCATTTACATTTGTGTTAATATCTATGCTACAAAACATTACTCTTTAAATAATAGCAGCCACATACTGTGTACACTCTCGAAAGTAGAGGACTTACCCAAATTAATGATTAATGTGAGATAATTAGGAGTTTTAAGAAGCACCTTATCAGTCAAAATTTTGGTGCCATTTCCAGGGAGTGTGTAGCCATTTAGAAAGAGTGATGCATATTTGATTTTTTTCTGCTAAGGAAGAACTGGGTATTAAAAATGGAAAGTAAGAACCTACGTAACGAACGAGGAACATGCTCGTTCATCTGCCCGCTTTATAGCAGAACTGTGTAGAAGTCTAAGGTAGGAATGTATGCTTGCATTTCTTTTGAATGACTAAGAGATCTAAACAAAAAAAAATTCCTCCTCCTAGACCTAAAAAACCTAAGGGACCGGTAACCCTTGGGCGAACAACTTTTATCGACGAAATCATAATAAAATCTGAGTCTCAGCCATCTGTATGACCTCGAATTGTTGATGCCAAACGTCCTATTGACTTCCTTCAAGCCACAGGATCACCATCTATAGCTAACACTGAGATTCACGGTGAAAATGAAGGGATAGAACAATGTTTTCAGGATACTGAAAATTTACAAAAAAGCCCTTCACAAGAAGGAAATTCTAACAACCTCCATGAAGGAGAGGGAAAAACAGGTGATTTCAAAATTTATCTATCAGAAATGAGATTTCTTGAAGAAGTAACTGATCAGATTTTCCTAGATATTGATAATTTACAAGCTGACCCTTTACAAGAAGGAAATTCTAGTACTCTCCGTGAAGGAGAAGGAGAAACAAGTAATCTCGAAATTGAACCATCAAAACCCAGATCTCCTGAAATAATAGTTGAATAGAGGACACCCAGTATTCCAAATCAAGGTAGTACTGTTAGGACTATTCCAGCCTCTCCTAGACATCCGAGGAAAAACTTGCCAACTCCAGAGATCCCTAAAGGATATTGGCATATTTTCGATCAAATGGCTTAGAACCAGCCAGCTCAAACTTCTACATTAAAATATCCTATCATCGACACAGCTATCAACGCTCCCATGAAAGTTATTCCATTGCAAAATATCCCTACTTTCCATGGGCTAAATTCAGAATATCCTGATGCATTTCTTTTTGAGTTTGATGTCTAATGTAGATGATATGATTACACTAACAACCCCCAAAATCTGAAGCTATTCCCATCTACTTTGAAGGGAGCAGCTCTGTGTTGGTTCATGGGACTTGGTGGAGGTACCATTAATGATTGGGATCAAATGGAAGCATCTTTTCTTAATAAATATCAAGATTATTTCCGAACTAGAGAATTAAAAGATGAAATTTTTCAGATGGTAGCCAAACCCCATGAGACCTTGGAAGAATATGTAGAAAATTTTCAATATAATTTGCAAAGATCCCCTTATGAAAATATTCCTGATATTGTTCTGAAAACTACGTTAATTAGAGGTATGAAGGATCAATGGGTGGAAACATTAAATATAATGGGAAAAGGTGATATTTATCAAGAAAATTATAACGATATTGTGGATTTGTGCATTAAATGTTCCAAGGGAATTTCAAGACTCAAACCAGCTAGATGAGAGGTGAACTCTAGAGATAGAAAGGCTTCAGAAGAAAGCATTACATGAAGTGAAATTGGTAATTTGTTGGATGAATTCAAAACTGATATCCTGGGAACTATGACAACACAACTAGATGTTATGCAAGGCAAGAAAAAGTAGGCCATAGTAGAGCAGAAATTGGCCATATTCTTCCTATGTTGTAGAAAAAAGCACAATCATAAGGCATTCCCCCTAGATGCAAAAATAACATGCACCATATGCACCCAAGAACACACCACAAAAAGCTACCCATCACTCCCACGACTAAAATTAGTTTTTCAGGAGGTAGAAGAAGAAGCAGAACCAGTGTATCAGTTAAACCAACATCGACAATGGCAAGCACACCAGACAGGTATGCCCACTGATCTATCTTCATTTTTTCCCCTTTCACAATATAATTCTCAACAATATTCAAGGGGAGCATGGCAAAATCAGCCACCTTTCTTTCCACCTCAAGAATTTTTTATGCCACCTTGGACAAATCAATCAAATTTAAACAACAATAGTTGGCAAAATCAATCAAATTCAAACAATAATAGTTGGCTGAATTTTCCTTAACCACCACAATTCTGGCAGAATAACCCTTATTCATCCCAATGGTCCCCCTCCACTTAAAAAAATTCAAATTGGCAATCAAACTAGCAAAGAGCCACAAACTAGCCTATGGGAATAGGCCCTCTGCCTCAACCAACCTTAATGTTGCAACAAAATCCTCAAATGAACATACGACCGCAACTCCCATATCAACCCAAGCCAAACCCAAATAACAGACCAATTCAGTCAATACAAATCATAGAAGGTCTAGACCCTGAAACGGAGTTGAGAGAATGTAACGAGCTTAAGTTAAGATCTCGATGTATAATTACTCCATAGTAGGATAAAGACTTGCAACCTGAAGAAATTATCACAAATAAGTCTCTGACTGTAGACAACCAACAAATAAAACAGGGGGAAGATACAGTCAGACACAAAAATCCTGAAAAAATTATACCCACTTCCCCCCCATTCCCATAAAGACTGTTGATATCACGTCCAATTGAAACCCCTGACTTTGACCTTTTGGGAGAATTGAAAAATATTTGTATAAAAATCCCCCTCCTCCAGGCTATCTAGGACATTCCAATATATGCTAAAACTATCAAAGAGCTGTGTATAAAGAATCCTGTGAGGAAATCAAGAATAAACCCCACTGTCCATGTTGTTTGAAATCTGTCTGATTTATTATTAGGCAGAGAAATGCCATTGAAATATGAAGATCCTGGAAACCCCATCGTTACAGTCCATATAAATGGTTGTTATTTTCCCAATGCATTAGTTGATTTAGGAGCAACCACTAATATTCTCATGACAACAACATGTCAAAATCTTGGCATCACAACCTTAGATCCAACCATGACTCTACTGGAATTGGCTGACCGCTTGGTTGTCAAACCAGAGGGGACATTATAGGATGTAATGGTGTATGTAGATTCTTGGGAATACCCAGCAGATTTCTTGATCATTAATCCCAGAAGTTGTCTTCATGGGCATCCTTTAATATTAGGAAGACCTTGGCTAGCAATTGTTGATACTTATATCAGCTGTCGGATAGGAAATATAACAATAACTAGGGGAACAGATGTAAATTTTTAATCTTTATATCCACCTGCTCTGCCGAGTCTGAATATTATACAAACCAAGAAACAACCCGCAACATATTTCATAGAAAACATTTGATCACCATCAACTGTGGTAGATGCCCTTGAATTTAAAAATCAAATAGAAGATGATGTTATTAATACCTTTATCAATCATCCTACCTCCACATCAAGCTTCAAATGTCACATGATTGAAGCAGTTCTTGATAACGAAATTGAAGAGGATCCCCTCAAAGAAATTAGTGACCACACAATACCAACAACCACTGTTTATCACAGCAAACCTATAGAAATCGAGCCAGGGAAAACCCTAAACATTAACAGTAATCTGAGTCATGACCAACAACAAAAATTTACTCAATTTATTTTAAAACATAAAAAAGCTTTTTCTTGGGACTACTCAGACATGAATGGGATTGATCCCCAGCTATGCATGCACCATATCTACATTGAAAAAGATGCTAAAACCATTCGACAACCTTAGCGAAGATTAAATCCTCATTTAAAAGACATTGTTAAAGAAGAACTTCAAAAACTTTTAGATGTTAATTTTATTTATCCTATATCTGACAGTAAATGGGTCTCTCCATTAGTTTTAGTTCCTAAAAAGAATGGGAAATGGAAAATATGTGTTGACTATAGAGAACTCAACAAGGCCACGTAAAAATACCACTTTCCCCTTCCATTTATTGATCAGGTTCTGGATACATTGGCAGGAAAGAAATTTTTCTCTTTCCTAAATGGCTTCAGTGGCTACAATCAAATCCAGATTGCTCCGAAGGACCAGGACAAGACTACCTTTACCTGTCCCTGGGGAACATTTTCCTATAGGGTATTACCTTTTGGACTGTGCAATGCACCCGCCACATTTCAACGAGCCATACTCAGTATTTTCGCAGACCTGATAAATGAAGGATTAGAGGTATACATGGATGATTTTACACCCTATGGAGATGACTTTGACCAAGCATTACAGACATTAGAAAAAGTTCTGGAACGGTGTATTGCTACTAGCCTATGTTTAAGTCACAAAAAGTGCCATATGATGATGACAAAAGGCTTGATCTTGGGACATTAAATTTCAGCAACAGGAATTCAGGTAGATCCGACAAGGATACAGGTAATTCTTTTATTAGCTACTCCCTGCACTCAAATAGAGGTACGTAGTTTTTTAGGATTTGCTGGATATTATCATTGATTTATCAATAATTTTTCACAGATTGCCGCACCACTATGTGCCTTAACAGGAAACACTGATTTCATATGGACTGACAAATGTGATACTGCTTTTTCATATTTGAAATAGCTCGTATCTACAGCACCAGTACTACGAGGACCAAACTAGGATATACCCTTTCAAATCTCATCAGATGCATCAGATATAGCCATTGGAGTAGTTCTTGGCCAAGAGGAAGAAAAGAAACCATATTCTATATATTACATTAGCAAGAACTTAACTCCTGCTGAGTTAAATTACACAGTAACAGAGGAGTTTTTAGCATTCATTTATGCTATTAATAAATTCAGACACTATGTAACTCGATACCCTATAATTCTGTATACGGACCACTCTGCCGTTAAATATTTAGCTAATAAACCAGTTACGAATGGAAGAGTGACACGTTGGTTGCTTCTTTTGCAGGAATTTTATATAACTATAAGGGATCGACCAGGGAAGGATAACCTTGTAGCTGATTTCCTTTCCCAAGTACCAAGAACAGATGATGCAATAATAGTAGAATATCAGTTTCCAGATGAAAACTTGTTCATTGTTACCATAAAAACACCATGGTATGCAGATGTGGAAAAATTTTTAACAGTAGGAAATCTACCTAAACATCTGACATCCAGAGAAAGGAAATCCATAGTACAACGCAACACTTAGTTCTCCTGGATTGGAGGATATATTTTTCACACAGGGGCTGATATGCACATCCGTAGGTGTATCAGGGAAGATGAAATCTCTGACATATTAAAAGCTTGCCACGACGGACCATGCGGTGGACATTTTGCAAACTGTAGAACTGGACATAAAATCTTACAAATGGGCTATTATTGGCCCATGATCTTTAAGGATGCTAAGAATTTTTTCCAAGCCTGCGATATCTGCCAACGGATGGGCCGCCCTAGCCAATCTGATGAGATTCCCCTGCATCCACGGTTGATTATAGAACCTTTCGAGCATTGGGCACTAGATTTTGTTGGGCCGATTAACCCATCATCCAATCAAAAATCATACATATTGGTTGCAACAGAATATGTGACCAAGTGGGTGGAAGCGGTTGCATTACCTAGGGCCACAGAAGAAACTGTAATACATTTTCTTTTTGAAATTTTTGTACGATATGGGTTACCTAGAGAAGTAATCACTGATGGAGGACTGCAATTTGTGGGCCACAAGATTGCTACTACACTAAAAAATCACCATTTTATTCACAGGATTACCTCTCCATATCACATGCAAGCCAATGGGTAAGTAGAAAGCACCAACAAGGTAATTGAAGCTATCCTAACAAAAACGGTCTCGTCACATAGACAAGATTGGGCTACTCAACTGCTAGAAGCCTTTTGGACATATTGTACAACATGGAGGAACACTATTGGATACTCCCCATATCAACTGGTATTTGGTAAGGAACCTATCTTTCCTATTGAATTTGAGATACAAATGCTAAGGATAGCCTAGGCAGTAGGACTAGATTTAACTGAAGCCCAGATTAATCGATTACAACAGATAAATGAATTAGATTAAATTCGGCTATCAGCTCTTCAGCATACTGCACTGATCCAACAACAAAGAGCAAAATGGCATGATGCCCTCATCAAGAGAAAAACCTTCCATGAATGTGATTAGGCACTTTTTTATGATTCTAGGTTCCATGATTTTCCAGGAAAACTTCATACCAGATGGTTAGGCCCCTATGAGATACAAGAGGCGCATGACAATAGTACCCTTACATTAACAACCATTGATGGGTCTGGCCACTCTTTTAAAGAAAACAAACATCGAGTATGCCTCTATCACAAACCTCTTACAAGGGAATCCTTTTGCCAGCAGATACGAGAAGATTCCACAATACAAATTATTGCTGAGGAGGATAACCCTTCCATAGCACTAGCCCAATGAGATGTATTCTTTTCTGAATTCTATACATATTTTTTTTTTTTATTGATTGGATTTTTTTGATAAATAGTTAGTTTTGTTTTTCTTTTGTTGTTCCCTACAAGGAACAACAAATTTCATTTACATACATTGACTGTTTCCTAAAAAGGACATTACTTTTTGTATATTTCATTTTTCTATTCCCTACAGGGAATAGTTGCTATTCCCTCTAAGGAATAACAATTTTTTGTATGTATTTCTGTTGTTCCCTCTAAGGAACATCAATTTTTTGTATGTATTTCTGTTGTTCCCTATAGGGAACAGCTGTTGTTCCTTACAGGGAACAACACATTTTTTTTTCGTGTGTGTTTTTGTTGTTCCCTACAGGGAATAGCTATTGTTCCTTACGGGGAACAACAAACTTTTTTCGTATGTATTTTTGTTGTTCCCTACAGGGGATGTCAGCTATTGTTCCTTACAAGGAACATCAATTTTTTCTGCGTGTATTTTTTTTTTTGTTCCCTTCAGGGAACAACTACTGTTCATTCTAAGGAACAACACTTCTGTGTGCATTATTTTTTGTTGTTCCCTATAGGGAACAACTGTTGTTCCCTTTAAGGAACAACACACATTTTGTGGATTTTTCTTTTGTAAAACAACATCTGGTGAATATTTTTGAGAACGTAATGGCATGCAATATATAATGTGTATGGAAGATCAATAGACCAGGCAAAATACCGTGTATATTATCATCTTTAATAAGAATGTTTCATGATAATCTAAACAAAAGAGAAAAGGACGCAGTGTCTATTTCATTTACTGTCCTCAGTTCCACTCTGAAACACATTGATTGATTATCTTTACCATGATGGTTTCCCCTTGCTTATATAACTTTCTCTATATATTATCAATGAGATGATGCATAAATTTCTTTATATATTTATATCTCATAACTTCTTCCACCATACCTACTCTTAAGGAGTGGTGAATCATCCACTATGTATAAATGGGGGACTGAATTTAAAAATAATAAAAATAAAAGAAGATTATGTTTCACTGATGATTTTATGATTCTTTTTCCACAGATGGAGGATAGGGGGTCTCATCACGAACCAACCTACCATGATCATAAGGAAGGAGAGAAGTGGCATTCCCATTATGGCTACCACACCAAGGTTATGATCTAGTAGATGTAATAATCATCCTTGGAAACAAGAGGTCTCATCACAAGCCAGCCTAACCACTTTCGCTACTTCCCAATGAATGGAAATGCGTTCACCTGGTCACCAAACCAGCACATTGGTCTCTACTATGGATATCATCAGACACTTCCCCAATTATACATAGATAACCATGGTTCCCAAAGGTTAAAAGCAACTCTGTCGAGGCTATGGACGCCTGTGGGAAGCAGAAGCTCTGCTGATGGCATTAAAGCTTTACTCTACATCAATAATCTCTGATACCCTCTTCTTATAAATAATTTTCTATGGAGAAATTGTAATCCCGACATACCTTTAACCTTTATGCATGAATATCTTTTTAATCAATCACAATGTTTCAGTGGAATAACGGCACTAAAAGTTTTGATTTCTTGTGTTATCCTTTCATACATCATATCATGATAGCTTATCACTTATTTATAAATCATGGTACGAGCCTTGATATTATTTCTCCAATACAGTTTATAATCTTGTCATGACGGCGCGTACCTCATTACTTCATTACCACTGTACTTTTTCACCGGCACCTTACCTTTTCATTTATTTCGATCGAGGATGACCTATTATTTTGAAGGGGGGCAGGGACCTCCAATGTACTTTTAAGTGCATTGTCACTTTTTCATTTGATTTTGCAAGAACGATATGATTTTCCATGATTACTGAAGCGTGTGGTATGATAACGATTTCAATAACAATATTTACATTTATAAAATATCACATAACCATTTGTTGTTCCATTATTCCACTTTGTGTGTCCCTGCATTCTCCCTGCTACTTTTATCAATTGCAGAGTTTCAGTGCCATGGGAGGAAGATCTGTATGCAGAAAACCGCTAGTACTGGCTGTTTGTTATGCAGCCAGGGTAGTTTTAGCTGAAGCTGGGTGGATAGTTTATTTCACACGATTTCAGGCACCCAACGAAGAAATTGCCATTGAGTTTCTACGGAACTTGTGAAATGAACAAACTACTGTAAGTGGTAGAAAAATCTTTGTATCAGACGCAATGATAGCAGAATTATCTAGTTTACCAGCAGAAGGACCTATGTGGACTGGCAAGCGATTGAAGTTGCAGGATGTCATCGAAATCTTCAAAAATGAAGGAAAAGAGCTGGTCAAGAAAGGCAAAGGTGTTCGACTATCTTCTCTTGGAAAGCCATGGGAAGAATTAGCTATAATTGTCCAGAACTACATCACCTGCGATAGGCGAAAAGATGTTGTAAGGTCGCGCCAACTTAAACTTCTAGCAGTTTTAAAACAAAAATGCTCTGTTAATTTACCAACGTTGTTGAAATCTTTATTGCATGACACTGCTGAGAGGTTGAGACGGTCCCAACATGTAGAAACAATGGTAAGCCACCACTGCCTGATTAGACTGATAGTTAGCAATAATCTCGCTCAGTAGCAACTAAGCTGGGATGATTTAGCATTAGCTTGGGAAGAAGGCTTAGCCTTTCCTGCCCCTATCTCGATTCAGAAAAGGAAAATAACTCCCCTTTTAAGAAATATACCTCTCAAATGCAGATGGTCCGCAAGGATAAGGTTAAGGCTAGGGGTGGCCGAAAACCCTCAAGGTAGCACTAGCCAACCCATATAGATATCAAGCCCAGTTAGATAGCAACCCTTGCAGCTAGAAGGTGAAGGCCAGGATAACCCCAGTGAAGAAACATGACAGTCCGGGGAGGAACAAAGGAATGAATTAGGACTCACCCTGACACCAAGTATGAGCCCCCAAGGTGATTTATTGCATGATTTTGAATTTTCCTAGGTTCTGGCTAATATGAGTTATTATATGCAGCAGGAAAAACCGCTTAACCTGAACGAAGAAACAATCCAATCTCCCGAGAATACCGGCAATACTGAACATCTATCTCCTTTAAGGGAAGCAAGCCTCGAAGCTAAAATAAATGAAGAAGCTAGTTAGGAAATAGTGCACCAATCTGGTGACACGCTTCTGGTGGAAAATAGCCAGATAGGCCTAACTACAGAAAGTATAGGCCACGAAGAAGAAGTAGAAACAGAAGTGCTTCATGAAGCTGAAACTTAGTCCGGAGACACGATCCTATTAGGACGAAGCCAGGATGAACAACTAGGATCATTGGAAGCAGAAGCTATTCATGAGACTGATAGCAGGATAGTGGCTCCGCCGAGAAACTATAGAGCTAAGTTGAAAAAGCTTAGGAAGGAATGGCAGAAGCTGCGTAAAATAGTGAAAAGACTTAGAAGAAAGATCAAGGAAATCACCATGGAAAAGGAACCAGATAGAACTTCAGAGACAGCCAACGCGGCAGTCCAAATAGAAATATATGAAGAAAAGACTACTGGGACTCAAACTGAGCCCATGTCCCCTAAACCTACCATTATTCGAGAAGAACAACATGTAATATTCATAGATACAGCAACTCAGAGAGAGGCTTGGACCTCTAATAATAAGGAAACTCAGATAGAGGACATTTCCTCCCATAATGTGGGCACCCAGACCAGTTTATTAGCTAAAGACATCATACTATACAATGACCCCACTATTATGAATCTTCAAGAAGAATTAGCTTAGGCACGACTTGCGTTAGAATAGATGGAACAAGAAACTATTCCACGGAAAAAATATCAAGCATTGCAGAAATAGCTCCAGGAAATGAATACAACAGAGAGTGAGACCTTCGATAGATGTAGGCAGGCAGAAGAGAAAATAATAAAAATCAAGCTCAAATTGGATAAGACCATAGCTCAAACAGATTCTATCTGCTTGTTGTATACAGATGTTTTGACATGTAGGGCTCCTGCCAATAATTACGCTTTGTATCTGTTGGAGCGATATTTGTTGTTGAAAATCAAAGCCGTAAGGGCTGGAAAATTATTGAATTGAACACTGTTGAAGATTTTATCAGCTGTTGCAAACAACATGGTATAAAGGTTCAAAGATTGCTCTGTGAATTCTACTTGCACAATTTTATATTAGCAGATGAGGTAGAGAAGAATCCCAGTTCTTTCGTGGGATACATCCAGTTCCATGCCTTTATCTCATTTGCAGTCAATCAAATCAAGTGGCTCAAAGCTCATAGTGCCTTCCAAAGGCAACAACATGGGTTTGGCCTTTGGGTGAGAAGGAAACCCAAGCACCCTTTGCAAATGCTTGCAAATCAAAGGAGTTTGATCAAAAGAGTAGGGTTAATTCAAGTCTTGGGGCCTATTCATAAAGGAATTATACAGAACGGAGTGTCATACTTCCAGTCCATTCAAGAAAGTGAGATGACTGCATCCAAACTAGGGTGGGTGGTCTCTACCCGCAGTGTGCAGGACAGGGAGCCATTTAATTACGGAAATTTTAAAGCAGTTGCAGCCCATTTTATCACCTATAGTAATCTCATTTTGAGAGAAGGTCCCTTTTGGTTAGGCTGTCGATTTCATAGCCCCATAATTTGGTACCCTCCTAAAGGTTACCGGCCACCGGTGAATTACTCGAGGGAGAGGAAAGAACTGCTTTTGCACTCTTAGCCCAGCACCATGGTTTCAGACCGATCTATGATATTCCTTCTCTAGCTTACTCTTTAACTTTACTTCATCAAAATTGTTTTTTTTCATGAGGACATGAAACAGAGTAAGTAGGGGAGTATTTGAGTCACGAAATGGGTACGTATTTACTGTTGAATTCACCATTTTTTTCCATAATTCTTATCTCTTTCATATCCTAATATCCTAATATGTTATAACTATTAAGGATAATGAAGGAATCATGTGCTGCTATGGTTTAACTAAATTCTATATTTCTTTATACAGGGAAATGGTAAGGGACGATTGCTTTTCCCTAACGTTGGAACAAAGGAACCTGACAAAACAAAATTAGAATAGCAGAATCCAACCAATGGAGGAAGAAGCGCATCGGTTACATCCAGAGTTAAGAATACATGAAGAAGATTAGAGCGGGATATGTCTTAAGTTAGGAATTGGTTACGAATCCCTCAGGATCGCAGATCCCGAGGGATCATATTTACTGATTAATTTTTATCTCCGCCAGACTATAAAAGCAAGTGATGATAGAAAGGATAGAGAGAAATCTCTGTTATTTTCTAATTTGTAAAACCTAATTACAGACTGTGTTTTGGAGAGAATGACTTATTGTATTGTTACTTCAGTTCAATGATTAATACATAATTGAGTTTCTGTTCTCTCGCCGTATTTGAAGTAATGTAGCAGCACCTGCTGGTGGCTAAGGGCCCGACCTCTGGTGGATTTTTGCTGCTTCCTTGTATCATGTTCTGATATTTCCTAGCGCTTAATCAGTTTGATAATTTCTTGCATGTGTGAATATATTTTATTTAAGCTGTTCCTTATTTCTTGATTTACATTCTATTCATGTTTTGCATTACTATTGGATTGATTACATTCTTCTTGTGATTCATATTGTTATTATTTGTGAGATTCCTTAAATAAGTGCATTATATTCTGCAAGAGTTTGATTACTACTTTCGGACTCTCGGAATGATATTACCCTTGTATTGATTGCATTTCACAATAGATTTAATAGAATTTAGATTTAATCAGCTAAAGTAGAGGTGAGTTATTACTACTGTGCTCTCAGCTGATGATATTGTTATCTGGATTGATGTAAGCTTTGATTTCAATAGAAGACCGCACTTTGATGTTTCTTTAATAATTTCCATTATATTCTATTAGATATTCTCATTTACATTTGTGTGAAGATCTATGCTACAAACCATTACTCTTTAAATAACAG
Source organism: Pinus albicaulis (assembly GCA_034641835.2). Classification (NCBI taxonomy): domain Eukaryota; kingdom Viridiplantae; phylum Streptophyta; class Pinopsida; order Pinales; family Pinaceae; genus Pinus; species Pinus albicaulis. The sequence goes on along the minus strand of CM076578.1, from coordinate 1,213,221,063 downwards.
CAGCCACATACTGTGTACACTCTTGAAAGTAGAGGACTTACTCGGATTGATGATTAATGTGAGATAATTAGGAGTTTTAAGAAGCACCTTTTATCATTCAACAAATCTATGAACTGGTTTCCCCAACTGGGGCAGTCACATTTTCGTGTTTTTGAACTCTACACCTGCCGGAATTAGCTAGCATAGCAACTCCAGTGGGAAAGTTTCGAACTGTATTTTTATGTGCCATATAATAGAAATAGTCTTATTTAGAAAAAAAAATATTGTTATTTTCTTAGAAATATCTCTTATCTTATTATAATTTGTACATGTACATGGGCCTATCTACCAAACTATGGCCAAAGCTAAAAGAAGGCCAGACAGCCCTGGTAGAGTAAATCCTATCATCTTTCGATCTATTAATGTAACCTTTTTTTTAAGCTGGTAAAAGGAAATTTATATTGACAAGCCCTAAGGGGCACAAATATCACAAAGGTACAAATTTTAAAATGGGGTACAACTGTAAAATTTTAGACTTACTCAGCACAATAACCCTTTCATTAACCACAGGTCTTCTATTTAACCATAGGACTTACTGTTATAGCCATACTTTGAACATTAGAAATATTTAGGGATACATAAGACTTCTCTATTGGGATTTTGCAACAAAACCAATTTTCTTCATGTCCCTTCCATATGGTAACTGCCCCTACAAACAATTTATAACCTGATAGGGAACAATTCAGAGTCAATCAACATTGTACCTAGAAATAAAATTCCATTTTCAAAGAGTGTTGGAAAAACTCCTTGTAACCTTCCATCCTCTTCTCATTGGATCTCCAATGAAATAACTCTAATCTAGTCTTCCAGGCTTCTGCACAATAAATTGGAAACCTTTTTATTTTTTTGCTACAAGGTCAATTGGAAACCTATTTTTTGTCCCCCCAATTCTCCTTTATTTTCTATTTTTCTAGGCTTATTCGTGGTTTGGTTAGCAATTCCTCTCACATGTTGAACGCACATGTTCCTTAAACTTCAATTATTGCTTCTTCCACCTATGTCAATTGACCTTTTATACTCCATGAAATGGTGTCTCCATAATAGTTGTTTATTTATTTTCTTGAAAAAAACTAATGATGGCCTGAAATTTCCTTCAAAATTACTTTTAAAAAAGAGGAAACTTGACTTTTTTGTACACCATGGTGAATCGGAAATTCATTAGAGTAAGAGTAACTTATACAAGTCCCAAGATCAAACACCAAGAGTATATCCCAATGAACATGAGAGTGTCAAGAGAATTGAACCCATGACCTCTCCTATAGAGAATTGAACCCATGACCTCTCAATAGGAGAGGTGCTTTAATGATGAGAACTCTCAATAGCAATCACCAAATGCCAGCATCAAATATTTACTCAATACTCCACGAGTTCATCATGTGTGGTTAACAAGGCTCATGTCTATGGTTTAAGGACCTCCACTAATCCATTCAATAGATATCAACCTTCACAAAGTATAATGCACACAAACCTAATAGATGTTGCACACAACATGATTCAATCACACGAAGTCAATAACTCATGCATACCACACAGGGCACAGGATTCTTATGCCTTGATGCCGTCTATTAGTCAGTATTAGCTATTATTGTAATTTTACTTAGTGGAGATTATTGAACATTGTTGTAATTATACCGAGTGGTGTGTGATGGATATGCTTATTACTACACCTATTGATGTTTAGTAATAAATAATTACCAATTTCATAATACGAGAGATTTGGGCTTCTTGGAACCCTTGATATTTGTAGGTTTTAACCCTAAACAGAAATTATATACACACGAATCTTATAACAAAAAATAAACAATACCGAGAGCATAAAACATAAAACAGATAAACACAGAGATTTTCCCCTGGATCCCAAATCAGGACGACCAGCTTGATTTTTCATTATATTCCTTTTAGTCTTACAACACATATATATACATGTCGAAGCATACATAAACCCCAATCCATTAACCCTAGATTAGAACATAATCGTAGTTCCCTTGACTGGATCTACAAAATACCAGGGGCCGAAAACCATCATACCCCAAAACCATGTGCAAACTCATGCACAAAACATGGGTGGGTCCGCACACCAAAATTTTTTTTGTCGAGGTGTTGCCCCTGACCCCAACAGTGGGGGATGCCTCCCCCTGTTGTGACCAACACAACGTACAGCACGTGGGGCTAGTCGTGGAAAGAATATAACACATACCCAACATTCTCCCACTTGTTGTTTTCTTTCCACAGGGGGCCACAGGAGAGCTTAGTCATTGGGCCAATTCTTCAACACCCATTGTTTCTCTACACCAAGAGAACTTTTGAGTTCTCACAGACTTCGTCAATGCATCTGCAACATTCTTCAAAGTGTCCACCTTTACCAGCAACACCCTTTTAGCCTCAACCATATCTCTAACAAAGTGATATTGAACACCAGTGTGCTTTGTCTTTGAATGGTAAGCAGGGTTCTTAGGCAAGAAAATTACACTTTGGCTATCACAGTCTATCCTTATAGCTTGATGTACCAACCCCATACTTGAACACAATCTCTGCAACCAAAATGCTTCATTGCTTGCATGAGTGGGTACTATGTATTCTGCCTCTGTAGTTGAAAGAGCCACTACAGACTGTGTTTTACTCATCCAACTGACTGCGCCTCCAAATAGGCTAAACACATACCCACTTGTAGATCTTCTTTGGTCCATATCTCTAGCCCAGTCTGCATCAACAAAACCACTAATTTCCAACATTCTTTCCAATCCTGGTCTTCCTTGGTAGCACAAGCCATAATCACTAGTGCCATGTAAATATCTGAAAACACGCTTCACTGCTGTCCAGTGCTCCTTTCTTGGATTTGACATAAACCTGCTCAATACTCCCACTGAATGTGCAATGCCTGGTCTAGTATAGACAATTGCATACATCAGGATACCCACTGCACTTGCATATGGAACACGGGACATATCCTCCTCTTCTTCTTGTGTCTTGGGACACTGTTTAGCAGATAGCTTTACACCTAGAGGAATATGAAAATTCACCAGTTTAATATCCTGCATATTGAACCTCTGCAATATAGTCTCAACATAATTCCTCTGGTTTAACCAGAGCTTCCTCTTTGCCCTATCTCTCTTAATTTCCATGCCCAAAATATAGTTTGCAGCACCAAGATCCTTCATGTCGAATTTTGAGAACAGCTGGGTCTTCAAATATTGGATAATTTCTTTGTCATTTCCAATCAACAACATATCATCCACATACAAGACCAAATAAATAACACAGTCACCAATTGATTTAAAATAAACACAGTGATCCTCCTTGCTTCTGGTGAAGCCATGTCCTTGTATATAGGTATCAAATTTCTGATACCACATCCTTGGTGACTGTTTTAATCCATACAGAGACTTCTTCAACCTACACACCAGTTATTTCTTACCCTTCACCATAAAGCCTTCAGGTTGCTTCATGTAGATCTCCTCTTCTAGATCCGCGTGAAGAAATTCTATCTTCACATCCATCTATTCTATCTCAAAATCAAATGCAGCAGCAATAGATAAAAGTAATCTAATAGAAGTAACTTTGGAAACAGGAAAAAAAATATCACCAAAATCAATTCTCGGCACCTAGGAATAACCTTATGCTACCAACCGAGCTTTGTATTTCTCCACCTTGCCTTCTACATTCATCTTCTTTTTAAACACCCATTTTCTCCCGATGGGCTTCCTTCCAGCTGACAACTCCACCAAATCCCATGCCTCATTTTTGTGCAAGGATGCCATTTCATCAACCATGGCTTCCTTCCAGAGTTTTCCATCCTCTGAATCTACTGCCTCCCTGATAGTTATGGGATCATCATCAGTTATAGTTAAGGCAAAACCTGAACAAAAAGCAGATGGACTATACCTTTCTGGTTGCCTTCTTTCCCGAACTGATCTTCTCAAAGCTGGGGTTTGTGGCTCTTCCTCTTTTGAATCTTCTTCTGTTGTAGAGTCTAATTCATCCTCCTTTAGCTCAAACTCTATCTTCTCAGGTTCCTTTGGTAGGACTTCATGTGTAACAACATCTTTCACCTCTCTAAACACCACATCTCGGCTGTACACAACCTTCCTTGTTTATGGGCTCCAAAGCTTGTAACCCTTTAAACAATCCTTATACCCAATAAAGATGCACCTTTCAGATTTATTATCCAACTTGGTCCTTTTCTCCTTTGGAACATGTACATATGCATCACATCCAAATACCCTTAGATGTGAAAGAGAGGGTTTCTTACCAGTCCATACCTCATGTGAAGTCTTATCCTCCAACGCTGATGAAGGTGATCTGTTAACTAAGTAACATGCAGTCTCCACTGCCTCTGCCCAGAATTCTTGTCCTAACCCGGTACCACTGAGCATGCTTCTTGCCTTTTCCATCAGTGTTCTATTCATTCTTTCTGCAACTCCATTTTTCTGAGGTGTGTATGGAGTAGTATTTTGCCGTGCTATACCACACTTCTTACAGAACTCTTCAAATTCCTTCTTGCAGAACTCCCCACCATTATCTGTCCTCAACGCCTTTATCTTCTTCTCTTTCTGGTTTTCCACCAGAGCCTTAAATTCTTTAAATTTGTCAAAGACTTCAGATTTCTTCCTCAAGAAATATATCCATGTATTCCTTGAGAAGTCATCTATGAATGAAACATAGTACACAGACTTTCCCAGTGATGGAACTGACACAGGTCCAAACACATCATTGTGCACAAGTTCTAATATCTTGTTCGCCCTCTTAGCACCAGAAGGAAAACTCACCCGATTATGCTTCCCATATACACAATGTTCACAGAAATCGAAATCCAGAGAGAAATTAGACATACCTTCTACCATACCATTTCTATGTAGTATCTGAAGGCCCTTCTCTCCAATATGTCCAAGCCTTTGATGCCATAGCATGGTATTTTCTCTAGAGATAGCTAGGCTTTCTGCTCCACTTTTAGGAACCACATGACTGTTACACCCATCAATAACAGTGCTAACTTGTAGCTTGTACAGAGTTCCAGTCCGAACTCCCCGCATTAATACCAGTGCTCCCCGAACTATCTTGCAGACATCTTTCTTGAACACTATTTTTACACCTGCATCATCCATCTTGCTTATAGAAATCAGATTTCTAGCCAATGCAGGAATATGGAGAACACCAGGAAGTGTTCTAATCCTTCCACCTTGTAGCTTCAGCTTGACCTTTCCACATGTGATGATTCTAGCCTTCCTATCATCCCCTAGGAAGACATCACCATCATATTTCTCATACTCGCAGCACCACTCCCTATGGGGAGTGAAGTGAAAGGATGCACCTGAGTCAATCAACCATGACTCATGATCTACATGTGTATTTGAAGAAGAAGCCAAATACACATCCCCACCTTCATCCAAGGTGGTTTTTGAATTTGCAGAAGGAGCATCATCAGATCCCTTTCCTTTCTCAAGAGCTTTAGATCTGCAGTCCTTTTTTTAGTTCCCTTCCTTTCTGCATTTCCAGCATACCTTTAAAAACTTTCCAGGAGATTTAGATCTCCCTCTAGATTTGGATCTCCCACTCGAAAACTTATTCTTGTTTTTGTTTTATGACCTTCCTCGTACAGATAAGGCATCTCCATTCTATCCCTCCATATTTCTTCGTCTCATTTCCTCAGACAGCAAGGCTGAGACAATGTCATCAAAATTCAAGGTAGTTGTATTGCTAACTATTGCAATAACCAGACTATCCCACAAGTTTGGTAGAGAAAAAAACAAACTGATGCACTTATCTTCATCTGAGATTTTAATATCAATAGATGACAGGTGACTTACCACAGTATTGAAGGCATTCAGATGCTCTGTCACCGAGTCTCCATCCTTCATCCTCAGGTTATATAGCTTTTTTCGTAGGAAAAATTTATTCACCAGAGACTTAGATTTGTACAAAGTCCCAAGTTTTTCCCATAAATTCTTCATCGTAGCTTCCCCAGATACATTCAGAAATACTAAATCTGAGACACACAATCGTATTGTGCTCTTAGCCTTCCGATCCATTTTCTTCCAGTCTTCATTTGACATTGCCATTGGTTTAGTACCTAGATCTACCACAATCCACTGATCTTTATCCACGAGCAGATCCTCCATCTTGAGCTTCCACAACTCAAAACTCTGACCATTAAATTGATCAATCTTTATCTTTCCGCTGCTCGCCATCTTCTTTCACTGCAAGAATTGATCCCGCATATCTCCCACTGAATAGGGTCTACCTCACGCCCGAGAAAAAAATACTCAGCAGCAAAGGTGTCCCCTTGAAGCTAAAATAGCTCTAATACCAAATGTAGGTTTTAACCCTGAACAGAAATTATCTACACACAAATATTATAACATAAAATAAACAATAGCGAGAGCATAAAACATAAAACAGATAAACACAGAGATTTTCCCCTAGATCCCAAATTAGGACGACCAACTTGATTTTTCATTATATTCCTTTCAGTGTTACAACACATATATATATACATGCCGAAACATACATAAACCCCAATCCATTAACCCTAGATTAGAACATAACCATAGTTCCCTTGACCGGATCTACAAAATACCAGGGGCCGAAAACCATCGTACCCCAAAACCATGTGCAAACTCATGCACAAAATATGGGTGGGTCCGCCTATGAGTGGGGGCTACCTCCCCCTTGTGACCCCCCTGCTGTGCTCGATGCAACGTACAGCATGTGGGGCTAGTTGTGGAAAGAATATAACACACACCGAACAATATTCACCTTGGGTCAGTTGTGCTTTTGCCATTAAGTTTGTCTATATATTTATTTGTTGAGGTCAAACTTGTCTCTAAATAGAGTTTTAGCTTCACAATTAAAACATATGCCAAGGTTCCGCAACTCCATTTTAACATTCATCTTTTCATAAGTATCAGTGATTGTATTTTGATTACAAAGTGATCGTATTTTGATTACAACAAATTCGTAGGCCTAGAATTCATTTGCAATTTACAATTTCCTTATGAACCTGATCTTGGATGAGTTTAAGTATTGACAATAATTTCTTTTTTTTTTCAGAAGAAGAAAAGAACGATTTCAATATAAAATATATTGATCAGTACATGACTCATAATTTTTTAATATATCCCATTCATAAGTGGGAGAGAGTGTAGCATGTACACCACACAACAGAGCATGTAGCATAAAAACCCTAATTACATTCATCAATAACAAATTTGGTAAATGATATCAAAACATATAACATGAGTAGACAGTTAAGGTGAATGATATTATAAATTGTACATTAAAAGGTTCTTCATTACGGAAAATTATGTACACATTAAAACAGAAACAGAGTACATTAACAGGTTCTTTAATGAAAGAACCATGCTATGAGAGTCCCAAGAAAAATGATAGCAAATGTGTATACACATAATGATGACCTATGCCGATGTTGATCAATGTTTGCCAATGGAATAACTGGTGATTCTATATCATCTTTGGCACCTACATCTACACTGGAAATTTCTCCAACCACTGGATTAGTGGAAATTCTATCGATCTCCACAAGGTGATTTATCGTAAAAGAATGAAATCGAGCACTCCAGATTTTTGTTTCTCTGTAGGGGGGATTCAAATTATATTTCCGAACATTGTATATGCCTTCCATTTGATAACATATTAACTCTGAGTTAGTCAATACCGTTATGTCACTAACCCCATTTTTTTTGGCCTCTTTTAAGCCTGCGACAACTGTAATGTAGTATGCTTTGTTATTCGATGTCCTTCCTTGAACTTCCCATATTTTGTATAACATGTGTTTTTTTGCCCCATTGTGAAGGAAAAATTTTACCAATGCTCGACCCAGATTTAGGCAGCATGATACTTCAATGTAGAGGGTCCACTTTTCCACCATTCTGTAAGCTTAGAAGAACTGTGTGATGACAACAAAATAAATTCATATTAGAATATGAAATATGATAAACTATTTACGCACCTCCAAACCCTGCATATTCTTTAGATATAGAATTTTAGGTTATACGTGTCACAAGTGTAGACACTGGATAATAAAATAAATAAAAAATTATATAACCAGGAAAACCTGCAGTTTACTACCCAATCTACATATAAATTATCCCTGGAAGTTATGACAACAATTAAGAATTCAGCTCTCTTGTTATACATGTTATAAGTGCAGAGTCTTGGACTCTAAATATCAACATTTTTAGGCCCTATATCATCAACTATGGATGACATATCTAGACAGAATAAATAGTAAATTCACCTCGAATAATTGATAAGGAGGTAAGAAACAAATTGCCTATAAAATAGAGAGATTCATAGTATTTGAGGCACTTCTTGAAAATGATATTGTTTTCTAAGCTTAAATACTACCATGTACAATCTCGCATTAGCAGCCTATATTCCTGGAATTAGACCTTAAAGATGCTCCTCATAATGATCCCTTTCTCTTTGAACATTTTTTGCTGCAAGTCTCGTCCTTCTTAACTAAGGTCAAAGAATGGTCATTGGAAATAGACAAAACTGCAAGAAATAACATACATAATTTCTACATAAAATTAAAGGCCTTTAAAGCCAAGCTAAGAGATTGGAATAAGACAGAGTTTGGAAATATATTCATAGAAAAACAAGCCCTATAATCCCAATTGCAACAAATTCAACCAAAAATAATGATAGAGGGATATGTTGAAGTTCTTATCATGGAGGAAGGATAACTACTCACCAAGATAGAGGAACATCACAAGTAAAAAGTGTTATATAAGAAAAAGTCCAAAATAAGGTGGTTAAAAGAAGGGGAAAACAACACCAAATTCTTCCATAAGGAAATGATCAAACACCAACACAACAACATAATTTTTTCTTTAATGAATAGTAATGGGATCCAAATAGTGGCCCATGAAAATTTAGAATAAGAGTTGGTAACTTATTACTATTCTCTCCTCTCAAAACCATCTCCCGGCTGATAACCCAAAATCTAGAAAATTACCTTAAATATTGCATATCCAACTCAGAATAAGGCCCTGATGAGGGAAATCACTATTGCAAAATTTGAGGAAGCTATAATTTTTACATCTAAAAATAAGGTTCCTAGGCCATATGGATTAAAAAAAAAAGTCTTTCAAGAATGCTAGCCATTTTTAGGCACAAAAATTCACTCATTGGTGGAAGAATCCCAATGATCCCGCTATGCCAATGGCCATGCCTTGATCCTACCCTCCTAATTATGGTCCCGAAAGCAGATAAATTCATATTAACTCCCTTCTTTTCAAATATCTTGGATCCCAATTAGTTGAAATTTCATTATGAATCAATCATTTATAGAGCACCTGTAATGTATCTCATAGTTGTACCTTTTAGTCTTTGAATCGGGTTGTCTCACTGGTTCTCCTAAAATTAGTTTTATAATCTCTCCCGTTATACCACTCTATGTTATGGTAACCCCTAAAGAACTTCCTAGATGAATAAAAAATTATTTGTAGAACCTTTCTATGGGGTGGGTCCATGAGGGAAATAAAGTGGTCACTAGTTGCATGGGAAAAACTCAGCCTTCCAAAATTGGCAGACAGTTTGGCCCTATGAGATCCTGAAACACTCAATAATAAATTTGGAGAAAAGTTTTTGTGGATTTGGATTCAAGGTGGGAAAGAATTATGGTGATGGATATGGAGTTGAAATTATTGTACAATAACCTCTCAATCGGAGAAATTATGGACTCCAAATTTCCCTCCAGGACCTTCTAGATGGAATTTAACAAATGAAACAAGAAATTGATACACAAACATTAATACAAGGAAATCAAGAATGTCCATAAAAAACTATTTTGGAGTGATTTATCTACGGAGAGTTTTCTTATTTCATGGAGTTTGCACAAGGAGCACCTGTTAGGTCCCACTCTGCCTCCTTTTTGTAATTGTTCACAAGTCAAGACTCTGTTTGACATGTTAGCGCTCAAATCTACCTTAGGCTGAAATAAGGTAAAACTCAAGGCAACATCAAACCACGCTCAGCCTCGTAGCTAGCCCTACGAGGACAGGAGAGGGCTCTCTCCGAGTCTATCTCGGCAAAAGGTCTTCAAAGGGGCTGAGATGACATAAAATGGGAACTGATTTTAGGCTAGTAAAGAGATAGAAAGGTTTGATTTTGATTTTTTGGGTTTTTGTTGGAAAAATGGGAAAAACAATTTTGGGCTTGGGGATGAGGCCAGATCTTTGCAGAATTCGAGTTGGGGCGAGGTAGGCAGTAGTCTTGATGCTTTTTTATCATGTGTATGGATGGATCATAATGACAAGGAGTTGAAGAGGGCAAGGGAGAACAAGGATCCTCTCCAAACTGGCGAAAACATATAAAACTAAAGAAATTTAAAGGCAGAGCACTGGAAACAATGGATTCAACCTCATTTACTCATTCATTTAGTTTCAGAAGCAAAAGAAGGGAATGGCATACATTAAACATTAAAGGAATTACAAATAACTGAGAGAAAACACCATCAAAACTGAAAGCCACAAGAATCCCAACAGGTGCTGCAGAACCTCTGATCTTTCCTTAGCCAAAATGTAAAAAATATGTACAATAGTGTGCCAAACTTCTCCCAAGAGTCCAACCTGTAGAATGTCTTAGAAATTACATCATATAGACCATCCTAACCCCTTCCCATGCCTCTATGGGTCGAATTCCTCCTTCTAGGAGCAGTTTCAACCAATTCTAAACAAGGAGCTAGAATCTAGGCAGCCAAACAACTTGCCTCTAAAAGGAAGGAAACTGATTCTTTCACTTGATTTTCACTTTTTTGGGAGTGAATCATCTAGAACAGGTAAATTTGAATCAATGTTACATTACAACCACAAAATTACATCAATATAACTCAAAAATTACATCCACAATCAAAACTGGGCCAACTGGCCGAAATCCTGAGCTCGAAAATGAAAAATTGACCAAAAATCCTTATGCGTCGCGTGCTTGAGCTCTATGCATCGCGTGCCTTTCAGCCTGCTTTTGGGGCACTTCTCATCATCAAAATCAGGTTCATGATAGCTTTTTGGAAAGCCCTGGATGTCTGCTATCCAACTCAAGTGGAATTTCCCAATTTGGAGCTCATTTGCCCCTCCAAAACTTCATTCTCCCACAAGTACTTCCTGCTGGTGCAAAAGGTGGCAGAAAGGTGATTTTCATGGTGTTTTTGGCCCTTTACAAGTACTTCCTGCTGGTGCAAAAGGTGGCAGAAAGGTGATTTTCATGGTGTTTTTGGCCCTTTTGATCATCCAGAACTTGGTGAAATGCTTCGGCCATTTTTGAGCATGCATAACTTACCATGAAAAATCCAAAAATACAAATTTTTCCTCCATCAAGTGTCCCAATCATAAGCGCGCGTCGTGACGCGCTACGCGTTGGGCTGAAAAACCTATTTTGAGACCAAAATTTTCAAAAATGACAAAAACTTCTCCAAATTTGCTGAAATTCGGAGCGAAGATTCCCCATCATACCTCATGCTCAGCCAAAGCCTCGGCCAAAATCCAGAGCGGATCAGGCCTTTTTCACCGTTTCAGTGCTCTGCTCAACCTCCTCTTCAGAATCTTCATTTTTGCTTTGCAGACATGCATGCGGGCCCAATAATGACCTTTCATATGATGGAGCATGTCTTTGTCTCTATTGGCCTTTGCCAACAACTTCTCCAGATGAATGTTAACATGCATGAATTCGGTCTCTCGCTCAATTGGTGTCATGTCACCCGGTCTCTTCTGGGCCAATTGTCGATCTTCATGGATTCACTGCAGCTCTAAAAGTGTGTGCTGATCCTCTAGCTATTTGTTACGCTGCTCCAGGTAGTTTATCACCCACTGAGCTCTCTGCAACTTAACATTCAGCGTGTCAATCTCGGCCTTCTGCTCCTGGATGATCTCTTTCAGTTTCGAGCTAGGAGATCTCGCATCAACATCGATGAGTGTAAAGTCAGTGTCTCGGCCTCCTGAAGGGCCCTCATCATGCATAGGCCTCTTGCCTCTATCCTAAACCTGTACCTGTGCTGATGAAGAAGGCGAGACCCCTTCCACATCATGTGGAGATAATACTCGCTCTGCTAATGAAGTCAACGAGACCCCTTCCACATCATGTGGAGATAATACTCGTCGTGTAGCTGCAAATAAGGCCCTCTGGCCTCGCTGATATGTCACATACACTAGAGCACTGATATGCTCAGTCTCAGGAATATCCAACTGGTGTGAAGGCTCTCCCTCATCATGAATTACCTAGAGAGGCGGCTGTGGCGCTGCAAAGTAGTCACGGGAGATGAACTCATCCCATGCAATGCCCTGCCGTGTGAGCTGATGTACCACCATGATTTTGATCAGCGCGTAGTGATATATGCTGCTATGCTGCTGTGCTAGGGTCTTCTTCTGTACAAGAAATTTCATCCGCTCTATGTTGTGATACATGAAGTATGGAATGCTCATCATACGTACCCTCGTGAAATGCATCAACAAACGGATATGGTACGCATAAAGGCGCGAGAATCTGCCCTCGCAACTGAAATATCGAATGATGAGTTTCATCAATGGTGAAAAATCATCCTTCAGAAATCTGAATGGAAATACCCTGCTCAGCTGCCTCATATACCCAGGTTTGATGTATGGCTCATAGTAGGATTTCTCTAGCTGTTGTCGTTTGTTCCATTCCTCTCCTATGTTTGGTATCCCGGTGGCCTGAGCAATGGTCTCTGGTGACAGAATGAAGTTAACTCCGGCAAGGTTTACACGGCCATCATGTAAATGTACAAAAAATAGGCGAGCTAGCTCATGATGATGCTGAGTTTGGGAAATCATCTCACAGTACTGGAAACATGACTGATGCTGAAAACAATCCATTGCAAGCGGGCAAGCCTGCAATTGAGCCAAAGAAGTAGGCTCCTCCCTGACATGCCTACCATTTTTGCCACTTTTGTGAGACCTCTGTGGCACATTAACCTCTGCTGTGGAATCACTTTCATACTCCTGCTCATAAACTAAATCCATCTCTGACATGGCACTGAAATCAAGATGTTTGCAAAATATATGTTGCAAGAAAAATGAGGTAATTTGGCATGAATCTGGGCGAAGGAGTAAAATTTTTTGGCCCTGAAACTCTACGTGCCGCGTGAATTCCCAGTGCACCGTGCGCTGTGTATGCGTCATGCGTGTGCAAAAATGCACGGGCCTGTGATGCCCAATGCGTCGCGCGCCTTGTGTGCATCGCGCGCCACCTGTATACGTCGCGCGCACTACCACTTCGACTTCCACAGCTTTGAAAACAAGTTTTTTCCCTTCAACTCTCCAATTCGACCTTTGCTTTGGGAATTTGTGAAAATGACTTGTTCTCCATGGTTTATATAGGTTGAAAAATATCTCATAAGAATCAGATTTGATTTTAATTTTCTCCATAACCCACTTTGTAATGTTTGGCAATCTTGGCACTTTATCATTTAATGAAATTCTGTCTTTTGGCTTTTCACTGTTTTTTTCTGAGTTTTGGACTGATGTAATGATTTGATTTTTGTAGGGATTTTGGAATTTTGACTTCGGCAAAGACCAAAGGCTTTCTTTGAACTTTTTATGGTGGAACAAATACAAAATTATTACAAAAAATAAAATTGACAGTTTCTAGTTCAAAACAGAGTTTTGGACTAGAAATGTCTTCAAATGTTTTTGAGAATAAAAATATGAAATAGGAACCTTTTTGAAACCATCCTCATGGCCTGCGGGCATTTATTACATGTAACAAAAGACTGAAAACCCTAGACTCTCGGACTAAAGACTCTTGTTGACGAAAATCATTATTTATGACCATGAATGACGTGACCTGAACTTTGATGATTTTTGAGGAGTTTTAATTAGCCCTGCAGGTACAAGCATGAGGAAATACAAGACGACCAGACCCTCTCGTCAGTCAATGGCATGCCCCTAGCGAAATGCAATGAAGTGGAATGGGCGAGACACCTAAAAATGATATGCAAAAAGAGAAATGATCTCTGACGGAGGGCCGTAAGGACTGACTCTAACATGACATAGCTAACAACATGAGCCGTTTTGACTTGGTGTAAATGAAATGGAACTCATATGTTACATGGTGATATATATATATATATATATATTAGAAATTAACTGTCCACCCCAGAAGATGGACTAAGGCTTACCAATGTCAACAATGTTGGAAAACCCCAAGTAGACATAGAAAGAACAATTTCTATTGCTATCATAGTTCAAAACTTTCTTTCTCCATGGAAGCAATGCAAGCAAGCCTTTCATAAACCTGTTACAATTTTAACAATTCCACTAATCTCCCATGGTCAAGAACACATCACAATAAGAAGCATATTTTATTGTATCTGATTCTCACCTCAGAGAGATCATGATTGGTGGTTTTGCTACCTTCATGAGAAATTGGAAAATGTTGAGAATTGCAAGGAGTCTGCTCAGTACTAGCAACCTTTCCATGATAGGTAGGAATTATCCGAGAAAATTTCACAGACAACAAAGTTTTTATCAATATCAGATGTGCTACATATACCCATAAATATTGAAACAAGCAAACCATACCTACATTATCGTTCCTTCTTTCTCATTTTTCATGTCAAGTTTGTCATCACATCTTGCTGGACCCAAATTTGATATGTCATACCTATACCAAGCATTTAATCATATGAAACTCTTGAGTTGTCAACCTATAAAATGGTGTTATTTCTCATGAAGCCCTAAATTCATAGTTTATAGCCAAAACCTAAAATACAAATGCATACATCATAACAAGCTTGCATGCATTGATTATGATTGCTCTTGTAAAATGTACTAATGGTAATAATCATAGTGCTGATCTGGAATTTTGTAGTGCATTTCAAGAACAGTAAGGCAATATAGGTGGTTTGTCAAAATATACATATTTCAAAATAAAACCATACAGAAAATGAGTGTATTTATGTTGAAGGTATAAACCAACCAAACAAAATACAAATTTGTTCTGCACCAGAAGAAAGTATATTGCTTACCAATCATGAGGTATTCCAGCTTCTGTTCATGCAACATAGTTATAAGGACCTTTTAACTCCACATTGAGCTCCTCTGAAAGCTCTATAACAAACATGTTATATGCAATGCTACACCATAATTATGGATGCCACAAAAGCAAGTTGATGAGCAAAGGTAGATCAATGAAAAGGCATGCTTGAGGCATGGAATTGAAAAGATTACGAAGTCCAACTTCCATGTGTATTTATCAGGGTTTAAATTTCCATACAAACCTGTAAATGTCTTGTCAGGCATGTGAACCATCTTTCCACATACTGTCAGAAACAAAGACACACCCATTGCAACATTTGCAATTTCTTCTTCTACAATGCATTTTACAATGTTGGATGTCCTATTATCACCAAGGCCAACCAATTTTTGTACAAGCCTAGGTCCAACACCAAGACCTATGGCCTCCTAAGACAATTAATATAAAATCATTGGATACTCGAGGTTGACAATTTTCTTCAAACAAAAAAATAGTTTGCTAACATGCTCAGATGACTAGAATATAATTATAAATATTGAGAGAAATAAAGGGTAGCTTGAAATAATCTTATTGAACATGAAAAAATTGAACTTGAACTTCTTGCCATATTAAGGAACAAGATCATTTGACACATGAATATAGCATTGGCAGAAGATAAAAGCATCAGCTTATATACACAACATATGCTTTTACTAGCATATATTTCCAAAAAATATAAGTGCAATTTAGGATTGCAAAACATTGATTGAACTGAAAGAGTAGCAATAAGGCAAGTAACATTTGTCACTACACCTTTACTATTTCCTTAATTTACCTTAAAGTTTTTTTATCTGCTATGAATTACTAAAACATCATTCGCACTAATGCGTTCTACAACAATCACAACTATTTTCTGCAGTGTTTTGACAGGAACCATGAAGTATCTACCACATTTAATAAAGTTCTGAATAATCATTTTTTCAAACCAGGTGGGGGAAAAATATTTCTTGTAGTAGAAAATTTAGGGAAGCCCACAATATCATATCTCTACAAACCATACCATACCATACCATATCTAAACCATACCATACCATACCATATCTAGACCATACCTCTCTCTTGCAATGGACAGCCTATGGACGTCGCTCGCTACCACTGCCCACTATTGACTATCAAAATATGATGACCTGGACCCAACCACGGAGGAGTTCAAGCTTGTAGGAGGAACCGAGGAAAAAGATGAGCTACAATCATTGTAGCATTTTTTGGGTGGGTAAATTTCCCTATTTTGACAGTTAAAATATATGAGAAAACATTGGGAACTTACCAGAAGTAGTAGAAACCTTAATGTGGTTGGAATGTTGTTCACAACCAAATTAAGATCAACATTCGTAGATTCAACATGAATAATTATCTTCCAAATCTGTCAATATGATAAGAAAATTAAGATATATAAGAGATTTCTCAACAGTTTGTATTGGGAGGATTTGGAGAGATTGGAGTCTGGACACAATAATGAAATAAAATAACTCTAATACTATTTTTTTATCTTCATTTTTCCCATGGGACTGAGATTGTAAATTTTTTCATGAGCACCAAGGAGTAAAATTGAGTGAATCGTCTTTGTGTATTCAATTTCATGATTTGAGTGATGTATTGTTGAAATAACAAAGTTGGCTTTTTTCTACGATCAACCTTATTTTAAATATGATTATTTTGTGCTATTCTATGAGTTGGAAACTGTGTTTAAAATTGAAGTTGAATGTGCATGTTGTTTGAGTGTTAGAGGATCGTATCAAAGGTTTTCCTTTGAAATTGCAGAGCGTATGGTTGCAATAAAGCGATGTAAATTTTATGGTTGTAAAATTGAATAGGTTGTGAAATCGAACATCGAGGCTTTGGAAGGAAGAGAGCATACTTCCCTTTAAATCCACATCAAGCTACAAAAATGATTGCTCTGTTTTCTACCAATTGGAATTTTCCCAAATTAGAAGGTGTTTTTTTTATTATTATAAAGAATTCCATGCAATTGCTTAAATATGGAAACAAACACTGATCTTTAGTTATGGTCTAGATCTGGAACCACAACAAATAAATCTCCAAGATAAATAACACTCCACACACACAAATTTTAGGCTTCTATTATACACAAGAATACTCACACCACTATTTTGAAACCTTAAATGCTCTCCAAACCCTGACAATATTTGTTAAAAAAGACTAGATAGAAAGAATTTGCTCCTCAAGCTAATAAATAACTTGATTTGAGCTATTTAAACTAGAAAAACAAAAATTTCTACCAAAGGCTAAATAAATACCTTCACCCTCATAACCGCAATGAAGTAAAGCAGCCTTCTTGAAATTAAAAAATTTCGGGAGTTCTAGCCCCTTCTCTTGACCAGTCGAATCGGCAACTAGGGACCAAACGTCTCCTTGGCTATGATAGCACGAGGCAACCTATATGTAGACAATGCATCCACCCCAATCCTCATCTCCCATGTTTTATGCCATTCCCATTCAACAAGGGGCGATCTGAATCAATACTAAGATATTTAGTGGAATTAAGTGACCTGTCCAATTTCAAAGGTCCTGTAAGTCCTTTTACACTAGGATTTATATGCGAGAAAGCATGGTTTTTATTGGGCTTAATTTGACTTGCTTAACCATCTATTAATGGAAACAAAAGCCTTTTCTTTGCAGATGCAATACAATCTTTGTTTGATGTTCCAAGCCTATGCTTTGGTGTGTTGTATGAACTTGACTTTGCTTTGGCAGACTTTGTAGGAGCCATGTAGCTAGGAACAACTAGAGAGATAGCAAGGCTTTCATCATCCCTGATAGAAGAACCCACCACACTGTAACAAGAGCAGTGTCTGGGCCATTCATACCTCAAGTTAGTGATACTCCTCACATCTTACGTTGTTGTATAAATGCTGCGAGGACTATAGCTTCATATGGAAAGCAATAACCGGCTGGTAGAACCCCGCGCATTGATGGATGGTTGTAGATCCTTGCGTGTCGATGGATGGCTATCAGAGAATCCTGCGATGGATGGAAGAGCAAAAAATCGTGCATGCAAGCGATGCGGAGAGCATAAGCGGGAAACCCAAATCATATTAGGAATTTAGGAATTTAGGTGCGCTCCTCCATAACCTGCGGTTTGAGGCGTAGCTGTTTGCAGTTTATGTTTGCAGTTTGGGTCACATGGTTCATGTTAGTAGTTTGGAGCAGTTACAGTTTGGCAAGCTAGCATGGCAACATATGCGCTCAACCATCTATGGGAATCATATATGAGGAGGTCTGCCATAGGTGCATTAAATTCCCTATGCCAGGCTAGTTATTTCTTGCCTTAAAACTTGGCCTACAGAAGGTACGGTGTGCGTGCAACTCCCACGTGCCACTTAGCAAGAGTAGCTCCGATAAATCCATTGACATGTAGGAAGTCTTCAGTTCTTCTGGAAGTGAATCCATTAACATGTGGAAAGTCTTCAGTTCTTCTGGAAGTGAATTGATATGCTATTTTTATGTTGTTCCTAATCCTATCCCACCAGGTTTGATTCGACCAAAATCCATACATGTTCATAAAGCCTTGAAGCAAGCTCCACACAATTTTCCATAAATCCTAGAAGCAAGGTCCACATGAGTTTACATAAAGCCTCGAAGAAAGGTCCACACCATTTTTATTCGGATCAATGTGATTCTTTAGGGTAAATACCAAATATATGGGGAACTCCCTCATACCACCATGCATTTAGGAATTGGTACCATGAAATTTTGACTCACTTTCTTTCCCGATATGCAGGTCTCACATTTCCCAGAGGGACATGTCTACTACATTCATATTTTTTGCATTCAGTAATATTTCTAAGTTTTGATTAAGGAAGGTAATAAGGAATGACTCAAGGGAGAGGATTAGATCAAAGAAAAGTAGGAGAAACAGTCGTGGTGCGCTAAAGCTGGTGAGTAGCTTTATGGCTTTGCTAGCTTTAGATCTTTAAACTCGTCCATAGTTTCTTCTTCCTTCAACAGTTGGTAATGCTACCTTTCTTCGTCTCTGTAAGGTGTCGGCCTTGTCCTAGCACTGCCTCAAAGCAAACCTAAAAATACACCCATGAAAACATGTTTTGGCTTAAGAGTCTTTATAGAGTTTTGTAAGTCAACTATATTAAATTATAGAATTCCCAAATTGGGCAAGGGCACTAGAGTATTCTAAGTTAGCTACATTACATTGTCATATAGCTAGGTTGGGGAAAGTCATGCTTGCAGTGATAATAGCAAGCATATTTCTAGGGTGTTGTAAGCCACCATATTGTATTGTAGTATTCCTAGAGAAACTAAAACATCTTTCCAATTTTTTCTAAGCCAACTACATTGCAATGTGATATTTCCATATTGGGAGAAAGCATCTTCCATATTTTAAAAAATAAATAAACTTATAAACTATATAAGGAAATGCATTGTACTTTTTTTTCATATTTTTAAGCCTGTTCCAAATTATTATAAAACAAGATATAACTTCAAAAATAAAATAAAATAAAAGAAACACATGTCAGAACTTCATTGAAATAAACCTCGTACCTATGAACCATTGTAGACAGTAGCCCCAAGAACCCTCACACAAACAACTTCACCAGCTTACTGCATCCCATGTTTCGAGGATTCCAATGTCTGGGGAGATGCAACCACAGAAGCTCTGATGCCCTCAAAACTGATGTTTCCTTTTACTGATTGTTTGCAAAAAAAATTAATGGAACTCTGGAGCTTCCAACTTGTATTCCCATCCTAAATGAAAGACAGGTAAACTAGCTCAAAATTAAATAAGCAAAAGCCACACAATGAAACAATTGATGGGGCATTTTAACATTTTGTTTTTTTTCTAGTTTTTTACAAGCCAACATTAAAATCTTAAGTTCAGGGTTTAATCACTGTGAGGTCAAGGTATGAGTTAAGGGGGAGGCATAAGATGCAGGTGAGGTATGAGGTGTCAAGATCCAGGAATAAATCCATTAGATATATAGGTGCCTAGAGTTCAAAGTAGCAAGGAGCATCGAGAGTAGGAAGGACTAGATTCACTACTCTCATTGTCCAATTTCCTTTTACTTCTCTATACTCTGGGCAGGACCAGCTTCATGGATCTCATCGTCCAATTTCTGGATTGATATGAATATATGGAGCAGGCACCAGACCGTCCCATATATGTTGAAATTTATTGATTCCTCGTTCAATGTTGTAGTCTCTCGTGCCTGCACATACAGTTTCTGTGCCTCACTGGGATTTTTTCTTAGCATGAAGGGTTGAAACACCACAAACAACTTCTCAAAGAGCTAGGATTAAGCAACGACGGATAAAGACTTACGGCCGGAGTATGTCAAAAATTGAAGTAGCGGAAGTATGAGAGAAGGGTATTAAAGGAAATCTATAGGAGAAGAGGAAGTTGCATAGGAACAAAGCAAAGAGCCGATGGTGAAATCTGAAAGAATTGTTCAAGCACATTACATCCCTGTAACAATGCCAAACAAAGCACCATATGTCACCAGGATGCACCAGATGTCACAAGGAAGATTTTGATGATTTTTATTTAAGACCAAATGTCACCAGCATGTGCCAAAGGGTAGAAACCATGGTCATGTTAAAAAAAATACATTTATTTCTAGAGAACTAATGCTAGCATTAGTTTACGTTTTTGAAATACTAGGAAGCAAAGTCCAATATAATATATGATTTTGGCCTCTTCGCATCGGGAAGAGGCCAAAACTATGAAATAAATTACTATAGGCTTAACTGGCGGGATGGGGTGAATAAGTTACATAGTAGAAATAAAAGTAAACAAACAAATGTTAAAAACCAAATTCCCATTACTATAGTCCCATGCCTAACGACAAGTACTAAAAAACCATCAACAACTTATAATGAGATAAACCATCATATCTTCAATTAATGGTAGGGTTAATAAAGAATTTAAGGAATGTATAGTTTTTAATCCTCAGTATAGCCTTGCCTTTTACAAAAAAATGGAATGATTTTAGTTTATAAATAGGATCTTCATTTGACTTGGAAGGTGAAAATGTGGAAAAAATCATTTGATTTGAATTTAATTTTTTATTTTTGATGTTAGTCATCAATAATTTTTTCTATTTGTAGATGACTATAGATGGTTTCTATATTTATAAAAACAAAATTCCCTGAACATTGTGAGTTTTAGAAATCTCACTATCTTCATTATCCTTATAGAAAAATTTCACTATTCCACTAGCTTGCCATTCCATGGTTACATTGCTGCTCCTAAAAAGACTTATTTTGTGCTTTTACCTACCTTTGTTAGCCTCATTTCATGCTTATAAATTCATTGCCTCATTTTCCCATATCATTAATATACCTTCCTAAACACTTCCCATCACTCCTATCCCTCAAACTCATCATTTTTCTACAAAACCTAGCCTATTACTACAATTTGACACTTTTCAAGACTAGGCCTGTGTTTTTCCCTTTTGGACCCCTTCCCATCACTCAATCCTTGAAATTCCACTTTTCCATACTCTCTAACATCTATCCCTATCCCCAAAAATTTCCCCAAGAATTTATACAACCGTTAACCCCTTCATTCCCCTCCCTCTACAAGGAAGTCCTAAATCCCCTATTTTGCCTACACCAAACCCTAATTTCCTCTTCCAACTAAGCTAGGGTTTGCTATGGAAAAGAGGCATAGGAGCAGGGGATCCATATCATAGGTAATATAAGCAAGAATAAAAATAAACATCATGCCTCCATCATTTTCCAAGAATTCATTCCAAGAGTCAAGCCATTTGTCACTCATAGGGCTAGTTTCGATTCAAATTGTGTTTTTGACTAACCATGGATTTATTTGAAAAACGTGAGAGAGGGTTTTTTCCATAATAGGGCCAAGAAGAAAAAATTCCTTCATATTTTACACAGGTATCATGGTTTGGGAGAAATGTCAAAAATATAGGTGTCACGGGAGAATTGATGCACTTCTAGAGTGACCTTGGAAAAATCTAGTTTTCTCATAGATGGAGTGTCCAAATGTCTTGTTTGATTGGTCAAATGACAACTTGACTGAAAGATATTTCCAATGAGCTATCATGAGCTCAATTTTTAGTTGTGAAAGGCCTCCAATATCACTCTGCATTTCTGCACCATCATTCAACACATTTTTACCAGTCTTGGGGGAATCAAATTTTGACAGGTCAAATTAACTCCAATCAGAGAAAAAAAAGATATATTTGGAAAGTAGACAGTATAAGCTTTCCAACTAGTTATCATGGGCCCAATTTGGACATCGGGAAGGCCTCCAAATGCCCTCTAAAAATTGGCACTGCACATTCAGGATTTTCCTGACTCGTGGGTAGGCGCTACGCTTTCGGCAGACCTGTGTGTAGATGCTGCACTTTTGGAAGACCCATGTGCAAGCACTACGCTTTCGACAGACCCATGTGCAGGTGCTGCGCTTTCGGCCTGAAGCTCCTCCTGCACCTGCAAACACTTAGAAAACATCAAAAATACCTTTAATCTACCTCCAAAGGTCCTTCAAGCATTGTTAAGGGTTACTGCCACCAAATGAACTCATTCACAAACTCTTTCGATGATTTGATTCAATGAATGGTACCCTAACGAGATAACCTAATTTTCACCCCTAAAGATCACTGTTTAAATTGTCATTCATCTGCCTGCAAAGGAAGTCAATGAAAAACATAGGGGTACATTGTTGAAAATTTTTTATTCACCTAGGGTTGTGCCTACATCCACTCCCTTTCACTCATAGACTCTGCCCTTACACTGTAAATATTTTGACCTCACATTACTCTCTTTCATTTCAATTTGACATTAGTGCAAGGTGAGGTAATGCAAAGTTTTACAAATCAACAAGGGGGTGATCATCAAGCTTTTCTAGCCTCTCATTCAACCTACTAAACCTGCATACTCAATCATTTAGCCCGTACATTGTAAAGGCTACCATTTCCATTATCCCTTCATCTCATTTCCATTTCTACATACACCCTCACTCACCCATCTCCTTCACTTGTAAAAACTGCCTCTTTCATCACCATTCCATCACCCTCTTCCATATTAGTTTCCTAAGTAGAAGCTAGGGCTCAAAATCAGATTTTTTTGAAGGGAAAAAGAGGGAGATAGTGGCAGTAATATTGAGTCTCAAATACCAAAAGCATGAGCACAAAGTTGCAGAAATAACCCTCCTTCATCTCCTTTTCCATAAAACCCTCACCATCACCTCATGGCACTAATGCATCAGACAGTAAAGAAGGTGACAATGAAAAATCAAATGTAAATAAGGGTGAAGGAAATGAGAGATAAAACAGATGAAGAATCAAACAGTGATGGCAACAAGGAAATAAGGCAAATATTAGAAAGGCAGAAAAGGGCAGTGAAGAAGATATCAGTGAAGAAAATGCCAAAAAAGAAAATCCTTCAAGGAGGAAAAATACCAGGAAAACCTTGGAATTCTTGGTGAAGCTTCTCTACAGGCCTCCCAAACACCATAAGGAATATATCTAGCAATTTTGGGAACTTTTTGACAATTTTTGGCTTTTTGCTATTTTTAAGGCCTGAAGACGAAGCACCCCTAGCGCTACGCTTTCATCTCAGGCAGCCTCAGGAGAAAAAATTTGAATTTTTGGAATCCTCAGCTCACGTACAGCATGCTCACTAAATTTCAGAGCATTTGGAGCATTTTTGGTCCCTCAAAAGGCTAAAAAACACCTCATTTTTCACCTTTCTACCTCATTTTCAGGACTGGCGCTGCTCCTAGAGCAGCCTTGGGAGATTTAGTTTTTGAATAGGTTAGTGAAGCCCCATCAGAAAACAAAAGGAATTTCTGGAAAGTGGACTCCACAAGCTTTCCAACGAGCCATCACAGAGCCAATTCTGACATCAGGAAGTCCATCAAAACTTGGCTGCAAGTGGACCCAGTTTTCCCGTGCAGGTGCTGTGCGTTCAGACCTTTGAAGATGCCCCCGTGCAAAAAAGTCAACATAATGCACTGAACGATATTTTCGAGATTTTTTTGGCAAATCATTTCAGATTTGGTTGAGTTATGTTTAGGTTATCTTTCATTTATTACATTAGATATTTTGTGCCTTCGGCCTTGCATGGTCTTAATGGCGAAATTTGGCATTTATGATGCATTTATGGTTTCTAGAAGCCTCTTAGGGTTTCCACCTCCTCATTTTCTGGTCAAATAGAGCCTTGAGGCCTCATTGTAATGGTTGGTTGGTCAGTTTTTATTTTGAGCATTGGCTCTGAGTTTTTTATGAAGTTTGGGTTTGGAGCCTTGTAGATATTTTTGGACTAAATAAAAATGGAACCAAACACTTTGCAGGATTTATGAACATGGAAAATGGTGATGTATTTCTTGTTTTGTTATCGTTTTCTTATGTCTTACATCTTGTTTCATCTTTCACTTACATTTGAACAGAAATTTTAGCTTAAGTTTTGTTGTCTAAGGTGATTAAGTCTGTCTGATTCTTTTGCTTTCATGTTTTCCTCTGCTAGGTCAGATTAGAGAATCCTTAGCTTCTCTCTAGACCCACTTATGGTTTTTTATCTCAAACATGATTTGATGAAGTCAGTACCAAAGAGGTTTATGGTTAGCCCTACACTTTGGAACCACTTTAAATGTTGTTTTTGAGTTCCGTACTTTGAAGTATTGCTACTTAAGTTTAGCTGAAGAGGTCTATGATTCACCATGCCCCTTTGCTCATCTTAAATAGTTGCCTTGGAGGTCTTTATAGCTCTAATCAATGATGTTTAGGAGTTCCCTCTTCTTTTATCTCTACTATGTGTTTATCTTATATGTTTTATTTCTCTGAAGGTAGATAGCTAGAGAGGTTAGGAATTCCCTGCTCTCTAGGGTTTGCTGGATAAGTTCTTTTTTAGTTTACTTGCTAGGGTTTGGTCAAAGAAGTATGGTATGCCATATATTTGTTTTTTCTTCATGCATAGTACTCTTTAAAGCCTTTCTTGTTGTAGTATTTGACAAAGGATTTTTAATTTCCCTTTTCATCTACTCTTTTCACAATTTAATGTTCACTCCACTCACCTCAGCCTTGAAGATCCATTTAGCCTTGTTAACTTTCCCTCCGAACCATCCTTGACATTTGGTTGTACCTTTATAGACCTATTGTAGACTCCATATCCCAATGGTCTAAACCTCTCCTACCCTATCTCTTTTCCTTGAAAACCTACTTAACCAACCAACCAAACAAACAAACAAACCCTACACCTAATAACTATCCTAAAATCAAAACCCTAAAACCTATCAAGTTCACATATTTTGCACAAGTATAGAGAGAGCTCTCTCTGAATCCAGGAAGGCTAGGTCCTAGGACTCTAAAGATTGGTTTTATGTTACCCTTGTATATTTTCCCTTGCCAATCTACAAATTACGGGGACCTAACATAGTGGCGATCATGGTGGGACCTTCTGAGTAAGTAACAAGTTTATACATCCTTAAAAAATTCAGAGACCCTTTTCAAATAGTATCCAGCGATTCATCACCACCTCATCGCCTAACATAGTGGCAATCACCATGGGATATTATGAGTAAGTGACAATCTAAGTATTCCTTAGGACCTCAGAACACCCGCAAACATCCTCGGATATGTATTTAGTTGTTGATGGTGGACAACAAGTACACCCTTAAAAATAGTAAACATGACCTAAAGAATCCGCTTGAGGAATAACCTGAAACATGACCAGTCATCCTAGAAAGAGAGAGTACTCAAGCCTAGATTGGATTCAAGTAATTATTGTTTTTATCTATAACTATGTTCTATGATACTTTATGCCTGATCATGAATACACTGATGAAATCTACATTGATCATTGGAAATATCTAAGGCCTAAAAAAGCAGAGCTTTAAATTGCAGGCCATGAACGTACTAATATACTTGTGCCTACTCCATATATACCTGTGCATACTCCAGATACACCTATAGAAGAACTAGTAAAACATGAGCCTCATGTTGTTTTTCTTGCTCCTGCTGAAACCTCAAACAGTCATAAATCTCTTTTTGCACTACCTATACCAACAAAGGTCCCAAACAGATACAAGCCTATGACTTTGCCTCCTATTCTCCAGGCCCTCCCTTCAAAGCTTGTAGATAAACTACCCAGATTTGATGGAGAAAACTCAAACATCACCACTGAAGAACATATTCAAAATCTTGATAATTTACTTGACCTATTTGAAATAGGAAAATATGATGTGCATATTAGGATCTTTTCCTTATCATTACAAGGAAAATTTAAGAGTTTGTTTAAGGATCTTCCAGCTACAAGCATTAGAAATTTTCATCAGTTCACTCAAATTTTCCTACATAGGTGGACAGTCATGGGAAATGTTTTTCTCAACTTAAGGGAATACAACCATTTGAAAATACAGCCAGGGGAGACTATGCAACACTTCTCAGCAAGGTTCAATAAAGTATACCATGCAATACATACTAAGATAAAGCCACCCTCAGTGTGGGATTTCTTGCACTACCCAGATGCCTTTTACCCAGATATGGCTTTCCAGATAAGAGAAAGAGATCCTTCAACCCTGGAGGAAATGCAAAGGATGGCAGTTGATGTGGAATCCAACATACTGAACAAGGAGGAAAATCTAAGAGTAATAGACAAAGACTAAGTAGATCAAGAGAAACTGATATCTTCAGAGGTAAAGCTAGAGATGTTGACAGATACAATCAGCAAAATGATGCATATACTTGGCAGGAAAGAGGAAGAGTACAAGGTTGAGGTTGGAGCTGCTTATTCAAAACATCCTGTACCTTTTCCTTGGGAAGAAAAAAATTAGTCATTATAGGGCAAGAATAACAATAAAAATATGCATGTTGAGCAAGATTACAAAGAAGAAGGTATTGAAAGTTGTCAAGTAAGTACTAGATATTATAATTCACTACATATTGTACTTCACTGCTAAGAGATCATTACGAGAAAATTCAAAATAGAAACAAGGTGGAATGCTCTAAAGAATCAATAAGGGAAGAAATGAATAATCCAAACCCATTTTCAAATTTAGAAGCTCTCCCCTTAAGACATTTTGATGTAGCTACTGGGATTAAAGAACGATAAATGGAGGATGAGCCAACACCTTTTAAGTCTCTACCCTTGTGCTTCGAATCATTTCAGATTTCTAAAGGAGAAGTTATTTCCCATGAACACTCTCCTTTTAATATGATGGAACAATCTGCTAATATATTATGCATAATGGATGACATTCCTCCTATGAATAAGCTGCCCAAGTATGATCAATATGATGATGATTATGTTCTCTAGAATCAAGATAACACTACAGAACAATCATTGATTAATTTGTGGGACAAAGACAGTCATTTTCGACAGCTCAAAAAAAGTGACAAGAAAATACCACTCATCTATGACAGTGGAGAAGAAAGTGCAGAAAGTTTGGGAGAAAGGGAATGGTCTTTACCTCTTTGTGGTGCTTCATTGCAGTTCATCAAAGAAAACCTCAATACAATCAGAAGTCAGCAATATTTGGGTATTGATTTTAACAACAAAGAAAACATTCAGCCCTATGACCATCCTTCACAAGAGGAAGAGAACGGCTGTGGTTCTATCCAAGGAAAAGGGAAAATGCCTTCACCTCTAACTGAAAAAGAAATCAATCAGGGTCTAGTCATACAACCAGCTTCTAATATTTTATATAAAGAGATATTTTTTTCTTTCTATCCTGCTGATTTATATGTTGTAGCCTTGCGTCATGGAGAAACAGGTTTGATAGATGACAACATTGCAATATATGATGATGCTTCTAGTTCAGATGGTCATGAGGAAGAGGAAGATTTTCTTTCCCAAAAGAGTCCCAAGCTTAGCCAAGTGGAGGAAGAAGCAGTCTTGGATCAAGCTTATTTTTCCAATCCTCACATTCGGGTATTGTTTCAAGATCCCTTTGTTGATTTGTTAGAGACATTTGAAAAGGGAGTAAAACATTTCAAGAGCAGTTTGATGTAGGATTTAAAGAAAATTTTAGGAATTACAGTTCAAAAACAAGTAAGGTCGGAGTGGCCTTTTTATTTTTTCAACACACTCAAAGAGATGAACAAATATCACTCATGGAATCATCTACTTGATTGGTTTTATTGGAAAAGAGAGTTCACCAGCTGAATGTATGCCTCCAAGTTAGATTAGGATAGATAGGTATGAAAATAAGCTCATCACTATGAGCATCTTTCTA
The DNA here is from genome assembly GCA_034641835.2 of Pinus albicaulis. Classification (NCBI taxonomy): domain Eukaryota; kingdom Viridiplantae; phylum Streptophyta; class Pinopsida; order Pinales; family Pinaceae; genus Pinus; species Pinus albicaulis. Next base: position 1,213,192,802 of record CM076578.1, on the reverse strand, counting down.
GTTTTTTGTCTTAGAATGATGATCTAAAAAAGGTACAAAAACAAATAAAAAGATGGAAAAGAGGGTAGGTTTAAAGAAGAGGTACAACCCCATACCCGAAAAAGAGTATTACTGAAAGTGTGCAAGCGTAAATGCTACTACTAGTTGAGAAAAAGAGTGTTGTTTAATCATACGGCCTAATCATGATTAGACATGTTTAAATTTCTACTGATATGTTAGTGAATGAAGGCTTCCCAAACCATGTAAACTTGGCTTGTCAGTAGACGAGATCAGGAGAAGATGCTGGTTAAATGCTCAAATCTGAACCAAAGAGGAAGAGAAGGATGCCAAAAAAATTCTAAATCACAGCCCTCATTTTTTCTAATTTTGATTTTACAAAAGTAATCTCTTTGTGCTACTTGTCCAAAATGCCACAGCCCATGACAAATCAGATTGCTTAATCTTGGTATGATCATGTTTTAAATTTCATGTTAGTAGGCTAAAGAATAAAAATCTATTAAACATCTTAATCTTGACCGATAATTAGACTAGGTAGAGAATGAAAGAGTTCATCGACCTAATCTAAACTCTTGGAAGTGATGAGGGTACAAGTAGATAGTTTTTTTTTCTTTAAAAAGAAAAATAATGTCAAGGGTTTGCTAGTCCAAGTGCACCCAATGGAAGAAAAAATGTTAGACAAGGTATGATGGGTAGGTAGGAATCAGGTTGAAGCAAATATGTCCTTTCATATTTTGAGATTATAGTTTCAACAAAACATCACCAAATGAACAAAAGAAATCTGCAAAGTGCAAGTAAGCCACTGGTCTTCAAAACTCATAGATTTGAACTCTGAGGTCCTGGACACCTCTTAAAAAGTAGCTTCCCTCCCCAAGTGGAGCCACTATTATTCATCAAAAAAAATTTCTATCTGTACATGACTATAGATGGTTTCCAAATTTCTAAAAACTAAATTCCCTAAACATTGTGATTTTTAGAAATCTCACTGCCTTCGTTATCCTTATAGAAAATTTTTCACTATTCCACTAGCTTGCCATACCATGATCACCTTGTTGCTCATAAAAATACTTCTTATGTTCTTTTTCCTACCTTTGTTAGCCTCCTTTCATGCTTATAACTTCATTGCCTCATTTTTCCCTGTCCTTATTATACCTTCCTAAACACTTCCCATCACTCCTATCCCTCAAACTCATCATTTTTCTACAAAACCTAGCCTATTGCTACAATTTGACACTTTTCAAGACTAGGCCTGTGTTTTGCCCTTTTGGACCCCTTCCCCTCACTAAATCCTTGACATTCCACTTTCCCCTACTCTCTAACATCTATCCCTATCCCCAAAAATTTCACCAAGAATTTAGACAACCCTTAACCCCTTCATTCCCCTCCCTCTACAAGGCAGTCCTAAATCCCCTGTTTTGCCTACACCAAACCCTAATTTCCTCTTCCAACTAAGCTAGGGTTTGCTATGGAAAAGAGGAATATTAGCATAGGATCCATATTATAGGTCATATCAGCAATCATAAAGCCATACCAACTCATAAAATTCATGCCTCCATCATTTTCCAAGAATTCATTCCAAGAGTCAAGCCATTTGTCACTCATAGGGCGAGTTTTGCTTCAAATTGTGTTTCCGACCAAACAAAGATGAATTTGAAAAAATTGATATATTTTTTGTCCATCATAGGTCCAAGAAGAAAAACCTCCTTCATATTTTGCATAGGTATCATGGTTTTGAAGCAATGTCAAAAATACAGGTGTCACAACAGAATTGTTGCACTTTTGGAGTGACCTTGGAGAAATCACGTTTTCTCATAGTTGGAGTGTCCAAATTTCTTTCTTGATGGGTCAAATGATAACTATATAGGAATATATTTCCAATGAGCTATCATGAGCTCAATTTGGAGTTGGGGAATGCCTCCAAACGTTTCCTGCAACAACACTCTGTATTTCTACACCATCATTCAACACTTTTTGAGCAGTCTAGAGAGAATCAACTTTTGACAAGACAAATCAACTCTAATTAGAGAAAAAATGGTATATTTGGTAATTATACATGATAAGAATTCCAACGAGCTATCATGGGCCCAATTTGGACACCAGGAAGTCCTCAAAATTCCCTCTTCAACTTGGTGTTGTGCGTTTAGAATTTGCCTGACCCGTGGGTAGGCACTGTGCTTTCGATAGACTAGCATGCATCACTGAGCTTTTGGAAGACCCATGTGTAGGCACTGTGCTTTCAGCATGAAGCTCCTCCTGCACCTGAAAACACTCAAAAAACATCAAAAATACCTTCAAGCTGCCTCCAAAGGTCCTTCAAGAATTGTTAAGGGTAAGTGCCACCAAATGCACTCATTCGCAAACTCTTTTGATGATTTGATTCAAGGAATATTACCCTAAGGAGATAACATCATAACCTAAATTTCACCCCTAAAGGTCACTATTTAAAGCCTCATTCATCTGCCTACAAAGACAGTCAACGAAAAACATAGCGGTTTATTCTTGAAAATTGTTGATTCACCTAGGGTTGTGCCTACATTCACTCCATTTCACTCATAAACTCTGCCCTTACACTGCAAATAGTTTGACCTAAAATTACTCTCTTTCATTTCAATTTGACATTAGTGCAAGGTGAGGTAATGCGGAGTTTTACAAATCAACAAGGGGTTGGTCATCAAGTTTTTATAGCCTCTCATTCAGCTTGCTAAACCTGCATACTCATTCATTCAGCCCCTACATTGCAAAAGCTGCCATTTCCATTATCCCTTCATCTCATTTCCATTTCCACATACACCCTCACTCACCCATATCCTTCACTTGTAAAAACTTCCTCTTTCATCGCCATTCCATCACCCTCTTCCATATCAGTTTCCTAAGCGAAAGATAGGGCTCAAAAGAAGAGTTTTTTGAAGGTCAAAAGAGGGAGTTGGTGGTAGTAATATTGAGTCAAAAATGCCAAAAACCATGAGCACAAAGGTGCAAAAATAACCCTCCTTCATCTCCTTTACCATAAAACCCTCACCATCACCTCATGGCACTAATGCATCGGATAGTAAAGAAGTTGACAATGAAAAATAAAATGTCAATATGGGTGAAGGAAATGAGAGATGAAACAGATGAAGAATAAAAAAGTGATGGTAGCAAGGAAATAAGGCAAATATTAGAAAGGAGGAAAAGGGCAGTGAAGGAGATATCAGTGAAGAAAATGCCAAAAAGGAAAAGACTTAAAGGAGGCAGAAGACAAAGAAACCTTGGAATTCTTGTTGAAGCTTCTCTACAAGCCTCCCAAATCCTGTAAGGAAGATATTTACCAATTTTGGGAACTTTTTGATAAATTTTGGTTTTTCGCTAATTTTAAGGCCTCAAGGTGCAGCACCCCTGGCGCTACGCTTTCATCTCAGGCATCCTCGGGAGGAAAAATTTTCATTTTTGGAATCCTCCCCTCAAGTACAACATGCTCACTAAATTTCAGAGCATTTGGAGTATTTTTGGTCCCTCAAAAGGCTAAAAAACACCTCATTTTTCACCTTTTTACCTCATTTTCAGGACTGGCGCTATGCCTAGAGCAGCCTTGGGAGATTTAGTTTTTGAATAGGTTAATGAAGCCAAATCAGAAAAACAAAGGCATTTCTAGAAAGTAGACTCAACAATATTTCCAACGAGCCATCACAGAGACAATTTCGACATCGAGAACTCCACCAAAACTTAGCTGCAAGTGGACCCAGTTTTCCTTTGCACGCGATGTGCGTTCAGACCTTTGAAGCTAGCTACCCCCTTGCAAAAAAGTCAAAAGAACACACTAAAGGATATTTTCGAGATTTTTTGGGCAAATCATTTCAGAGTTGGTTGAGGAGTTATGTTTAGATTATCTTTCATTTATTACATTAGATAATTTGTGCCTTGGGCCTTGCATGGTCTTAATGGACAAATTTGGCATTTATGATGCATTTATGGTTTCTACAAGCCAATTAGGGTTTCCACCTCCTCATTTTCTGGTTAAATAGATCCTTGAGGTCTCATTATAATGGTTGGTTGGTAAGTTGTTATGTTGAGCATAGGCTCTGAGTTTTTTATTTAGTTTGGCATTGGAGCCTTATAGATATTTTTGGACTGAATAACAATGGAACCAAGCACTTTGCAGGATTCATGAACATGGAAAATGGTGATGTCTTTCTTATTTTGTTATCATTTTCTTATGTCTTACATCTTACATTTGAACAGAAATTTTAGCTTAAGGTTTGTTGTCTAAGCTCATTAAGTCTGTCTAATTCTTTTGCTTTCATGTTTTCCTCTGCTAGGTCAGATTAGAGAATCCTTAGTTTCTCTCTAGACCCACTTATGCTTGTTTATCTTAAAGATGATTTGATGAATTCAGTACCAAAGAGGTTTATGGTTAGCCTTGCCCTTTAGAATCACTTTAAATGTTGTTTTTTAGGTCTGTACTTCGAAGTATTGCTACTTAAGTTTAGCTGAAGAATTCTATGATTCTCCATGCCCCTTTGCTCATCCTAAATCGTTTTCCTGAAGGTCTTTATAGGTATGATCAATGATGTTTATGAGTTCCCTCTTCTATGATCTCTACTATGTGTTTATCTCATATGTTTTCTTTCTTTGAAGGTAGATAGCTAGACAGGTTAGGAGTTCCCCGGTCTCTAGGGTTTGCTGGATAAGTTGTTTTTCAGTTTACTTGCTAGGGTTTGGTTAAAGAAGTATGGTATGCCCTGTCTTTGGTTTTGTATTTATGCATAGTACTATTTAAAGAATTTCTTGTTGTAGTATTTGACAAAGGATTCCTAACTTCCCTTTGCATCTACTATTTTCACAATTTAATGTTCACTCCACTCACCTTAGCCTTGAAGATCCATTTAGCCTTGTTAACTTGCCCTCCAAACCATCCTTGACGTTTTTTTGTACCTTCCTAGACCTATTGCATACTCCATAGCCTAATGGTCTAAACCTCTCCTACCCTATCTATTTTCATTGACAACCTATTGAACCAAACAAACAAATAAACAAACAAACCCTACACCTAATAACTAGCCTAAAATCAAAACCCTAAAACCTATCAAGTTCACATCTTTTGCACAAGTATAGAGAGAGCCCTCTCTGAGTCTAGGAAGGCTAGGTCCTAGGACTCCAAATATTTCTTTGATGTTACCCTTGTACATTTTCCCTTGCCAATCTGAAAATTATAGGGACCTAACATAGTGGCGATGACAGTGGGACCTTCTGAGTAAGTAACAAGCTTATACATCCTTAAACAATTCAAAAACCCTTGTGATATAGTATCCAGTGATTCATTGCCACCTCATCACCTAAATAGTGGCAATCATGGTGGGACCTTCTGAGTCAGTGACAATCTAAGTATTCCTTAGGACCTCAGAACACTCGCAAACATCCTTAGATTGGGATTTAGTTATTGATGGTGGAAAACAAGTACATCCTTAAAAAAAATAAACATCGTCCACCTGGCGACTCCACAACTCTTAATAGACCTAAAGGCTCCACTGGAGGAAGAACCTGAAACATGACCAGTCATCCTAGAAAGAGGGAGTACTCAGGCCTAGATCGAATTCAAGTAATTATTGTTTTTATCTATAACTATGTTCTATCCTACTTTAAGCCTAATCACGAATACACTGATGAGATCTATATTGATCATTGGAAAGATCTTAGGCCTAAAAAATCTGATCTTCAAATTGCAGACCATGAACGTACTAATATACCTATGCCTACTCCATATATACCTGTGCCTACTCCACATACACCTATAGAAGACCTAGTAGAACATGAGCCTCATTTTGTTTTTATTACTCCTGCTGAAACCTCAAACATTCATAAATCTCTTTTTTCACTACCTATACCCACAAAGGTCCTAGACAGATACAAGCCTCTGATTTTGCCTCCTATTCTCCAAGACCTCCCTGCAAATCTTACAGATAAACTACTCAGATTTGATGGAGAAAACTCAAACATCACCACTGAAGAACATATTCAAAATCTTGAGAATTTACTTTACCTATTTGAAATAGGAAAAGATGATGTGCGTATTAGGATGTTTTCCTTGTCATTACAAGGAAAAGTTAAGAGTTGGTTTAAGGATCTTCCAGCTGCAAGTATTAGAAATTTTCATCAATTCACTCAAATTTTCCTAGATAGGTGGACAGTAATGGGAAATTTTTTTCTCATATTAAGGGAATACAACCATTTGAAAATACAGCTAGGGGAGATAGTGCAACACTTCTCAGCAAGGTTCAATAAATTATACCATGCAATACCTGCTAAGATAAAGCCAACCTCGGAGTGGGCTTTCTTGCACTACCTAGATGCCTTTAACCCAGAGATGGCTTTCCATATAATAGAAAGAGATCCTTCAACCCTACAGTAAATGAAAAGGATGGAATTTGATGTGGAATCCAATTTACTAAACAGGGAGGCAAAGCTAAGAGTAATAGAGAAATACAAAGCAGATCAAGAGAAACTGATATCTTCAGAGGTAAAGCTAGAGATGTTGACAGATGCAATCAACAAAATGATGCATATACTTGGCAGGAAAGAGGAAGAGTACAAGGTTGAGGTTGGAGCTACTTATTCAAAATAGCCTGTACCTTTTCCTTAGGAAGAACTAACTCAATCATTACAGGGCAAGAATAACAATCAAAATATGCATGCTGAGTAAGATTACAAGGAAGAACATGCTGAAAGTTGTCAAGTAAGTACTAGATACCTTCCTACATCTTGTGCTTCACTACTAAGAGAGCATTACAATCAAATTGCAAATAGAAACAAGGTGGAATGCTCTAAAGAATCAGTAAGGGAAGAAATGGATAATGCAAACCCTTTTTCAAATTCAGAAATTCTCCCCTTAAGACATATTGGTGTATCTGTTGGGATTACAGAACGAGAAATGGAGGATGAGCCAACACCTTTTGAGTCTCTACCCTTGTGCTTCGAATCATTTCAGATTGCTAAAGGAGGAGCTATTGGCCATGAACACTCTCCTTTTGATATGATGGAACAATCTACTAATATAGTATGCATAATGGATGACATTCCTCCTATGAATAAGCTGCCCAAGTATGCTCAATATGATGATGATTATGTTCTCCAGACTCAAGATAACAATACAGAACAATCATTGATTAATTTATGGGACAAAGATAGTCATTTTCGACAATTCAAAAATAGTGATCAGCAAATATCACTCAGCTATGACAGTGGAAAAGAAAGTGCAAAAAGTTTGGGAGAAAGGGAAGGATCTTTACCTCTTTGTGGTGCTTCATTTCAGTTCATCAAAGACAACCTCAATACAATCAAAAGTCAGCAATCTTTGGGTATTGATTTTAACAACAAAGAAAAAATTCAGCCCTATGACCAACCTTCACAAGAGGAAGAGAACGGTTGTGGTTCTATCCAAGGAAAAGGGAAAATGCCTCCTCCTCTAACTGAAGAAAAAATCAATCAGGGTATAGGCATACAACCAGCTTCTAATCTTTCATATAAAGAGATTTTTTATGTTTGATATCCTACTGAATTTATATGGTGCAGCCTTGCCTCATGGAGAAATAGGTTTGATAGATGACAACATTGCAATATATGATGAGGTTGCTAGTTCATATGATCATGAGGAAGAGGAATATTTTCTTTGCCAAAATAGTCCCAAGCTTATCCAAGTGGAGGGAGAAGCGGTCCTGGATCAAGCTTATTTTTCAACTCCTCACATTCAGGTATTATTTCAAGATCCCTTTGTTGATTTGTTAGAGACATTTGAAAAGGGAGTAAAACATGTCAAGAACAGTTTGATGTAGGATTTAACGAAAATTTTAGGCACTACTGTTGAAAGAAAAGTAAGGTGGGAGTGGCCTTTTGATTTTTTCAATACACTCAAAGAGATGAACAAATATCACTCATGGAATCATCTACTTGATTGGTTGTATTGGAAAAGAGAGTTCACTAGCTGAATGTATGCCTCCAAGTTAGATTAGGATAGATAGGTATGAAAATAACCTCATCACTATGAGCATCTTTCTAGCTTTTTGTCTTAGAATTATGATCTAAAAAAGGTACAAAAACAAAGAAAAAGATGAAAAACTAGGCAGGTTTAAAGAAGAGCTACAACCCCATACCCAAAAAAGAGTATTACTGAAAGTGTGCAAGTCTAAATGCCACTACTAGTTGAGAAAAAGAAACTTGTTTAATCATACATCCTAATGATGATTAGACATGTTTAAATTTCTTCTGATAGGTTAGTGAATGAAGGCTTCCGAAACCATGTAAATTTGGCTTGTCATTAGACTAGATCAGGAGAAGATGCTGGCTCTAAATGCTCAAATCTGAACCAAAGAGGAAGAGAAGGATGCCCAACAAATTCTAAATCACAACCCTCATTTTTTCTAGTTTTGATTGTACAAAAATAATTTCTGTGTGAAGCTTGTCCAAAATGCCACAACCCATGACCAATCAGATTGCTTAATCCTGGCATAATCATGTTTTAAATTTCATGATAGTAGGCTAGAGAATAAAAAATTTTCAAACAACTTAATCTTGATAGATAAGTAGACTAGGTCGAGAATGAAAGAGTTCATCAGCCTAATTTGAACTCTTGGAAGTGATAAGGGTGCAAGTAGATAGTTTGTTTTGATTTAAAAAGAAAAATAATGTCAAGGGTTTGCCAGTCCAAGTGCACCCAAAGGAAGAAAAAATGTTAGACAAGGTATGATGGGTAGGTAGGAATGAGGTTGAAGCAAATATTTCCTTTCAAATTTTGAGATTATAGTTTCAGGAGAACATAAGTAAAGGAAAGAAAGAAATCTGCAAGTAAGTCATTGGTCTTCGAAACTCAGATATTTGAGCTCTGAGGTCCTGGACACCTCCTGAAATGGAGCTTCCCTCCCAAAGTGGAGCCATTGTTAGTCATCAATATTTTTTGCTATCTGTATATGACTATATATGGTTTCCAGATTTCTAAAAACAAAATTCCCTCAACATTGTGAGTTTTAGAAATATCAATGCCTTCATTATCCTTATAGAATTTTTTTCGTTATTCCACTAGCTTGCCATTCCATGGTCACCTTGGTACTCCTAAAAAGACTTCTTATGTGCTTTTACCTAACTTTTTTAGCATCCTTTCATGCATATAGCTTCATTGCCTCATTTTTCCCTATCCTTAATATACCTTCCTAAACATTTTCCATCACTCCTATCCCTCAAACTCATCATTTTTTTACAAAACCTAGCCTATTGCTACAATTTGACACTTTTCAAGACTAGGCCTTTGTTTTTCCCTTTTGGACCCCTTCCCCTCTCTCAATCCTGTAAATTCCACTTTCCCCTACTCTCTAACATCTATCCATATCCCCCAAAATTTCACCAAGAATTTAGACATCCCTTAACCCCTTCATTCCCCTCCCTCTACAAGGCAGTCCCAAATCCCCTATTTTGCCTACACCAAACCCTAATTTCCTCTTCTAGCTAAATTAGGGTTTTCTATGGAAAAGAGGCATAGGATCAGAGGATCCATATGATAGGTCATATCAGCAAGCATAAAGCCATACCAACTCATAAACATCACGCCTCCATCATTCTCCAATAATTCATTCCAAGAGTCCAGCCATTTATCACTCATAGGGCCAGTTTCGCTTCAAATTGAGTTTCTGAATAAACAGAGATGAATTTAACAAAATTGAGAGAGTTTTTTTTCCATCATAGGTCCAAGAATAAACACCTCCTTCATAGTTCACAAGAGTATCGTGGTTTGGTAGCAATGTCAAAAATACAAGTGTCACGGGAGAATTGCTGCACTTCTGGAGTGACCTTGAAAACTAAGGTTTTCTCATAGCTGGGCTATCCAAATTTCTTTCTTGATAGTTAAAATGATACCTAGACTGGAATTTCTTTCCAATGAGCTATCGTGAGCTAAATTTGGAGTTGGGGAAGGCCTTCAAAAGTTGCCTACATCAGCACTCTGCATTTCTGCACCATCATTCAACACTTTTTGACTAGTCTTGGGAGAAACAACTTTTAATAGGTAAAATCAACTCCAATCAGAGAAAAAATGGTATATTTGGAAATTATATAGGATAATATTTCCAACAAGCTATCATGGACCCAATTTGGACACCAGGAAGGCCTCCAAATTCCCTCTACAAATTGGCGCTGCGCATTAAGGATTTGCCTGACCTGTGGGCAGGCACTACGCTTTCGGAAAACCTGTGTGCAAGCACTATGCTTTCGGCAGACCCGCATGTAGGCACTACGCTTTCAGCCTAAAGCTTTTCCTGCACCTACAAACACTGAAAAAACATCAAAAATACCTTCAAGGTGCCTCCAGATGTCCTTCAACCATTGTTAAGGGTAAGTGCCACCAAATGCACTCATTTGCAAACTCTTTTGATGATTTGGTTCAAGGAATGGTACCTTAAGGAGATAACCTAATCTTCACCCCTGAAGGTCACTATTTGAAGCCTCATTCATCTGCCTATAAAGGAAGTCAATGAAAAACATAGGGGTACATTGTTGAAATTTTTTGATTCACCTAGGGTTGTGCCTACGTTCACTCCATTTCACTCATAAACTCTACCCTTACACTGTAAATAGTTTGACCTCACATTACTCTCTTTCATTTCAATTTGACATTAGTGTAAGATGAGGTAACACAGAGTTTTAAAAATCAACAAGGGGGTGATCATCAAGTTTTTCTAGCCTCTCATTCAGCCTGCTAAACCTTCATACTCATTCATTCAGTGCCTACATTAAAAAGGATACCATTTCCATTATCCCTTCATCTCATTTTCATTTCCACATACACCCTCACTCACCCATCTCCTTCACTTGTAAAAACTGCCTCTTTCATCACCATTCCATCACCCTCTTCAATATCAGTTTCCTAAGAAGAAGCTAGGGCTCAAAAGCAGAGTTTTTTGAAGGTCAAATGAGGGAGATAGTGGCAGTAATATTGAGTCTCAAATGCCAAAAAGCATGAGCACAAAGGTGCAGAAATAACCCTCCTTCATCTCCTTTTCCATAAAACTCTCACAATCACCTCATGGAACCAATGCATCAGATAGTAAAGAAGGTTACAATGAACAATCAAATATGAATAAGGGTGAAGGAAATGAGATATCAAACAGATGAAGAATCAAACAGTGAGGTCAGCAAGGAAATAAGGGAAATATTAGAAAGGCAGAAAAGAGCAGTGAAGAAGATATCAATGAAGAAAATGCCAAAAAGAAAAAGACTTAAAGGAGGAAAAAGACCAAGAAACCTTGGAATTCTCGCTGAAGATTCTCTACATGCCTCCCAAACCCCATAAGGAAGATATCTACCAATTTTGGAAACTTTTTGATAATTTTTGGTTATTTGCTAATTTTAAGGCCTCAAGGTGCAACACCCCTAGCGCTATGCTTTCATCTCAGGCATCCTCGAGAGGAAAAATTTTCATTTTTGGAATCCTCAGCTCAAGTACAACATGCTCACCAAATTTCAAAACATTTGGAGCATTTTTGGTCCCTCAAAAGGCTAAAAAACACCTCATTTTTCACCTTTCTGCCTCATTTTTAGGACTGGCGTTGCGCCTAGAGTAGCCTTGGTATATTTACTTTTTGAACAGTTTAATGAAGCCTAATAAGAAAAAAAAGGTAGTTCTAGAAAGTAGACTCAAAATATTTCCAACGAGCCATCACAGAGCCAATTCCAACATCGAGAAGTCCATCAAAAATTGGCTGCAAGTGGAGCCAGTTTTCCTGTGCATGTGCTGCATGTTCAAACCTCTGAAGTTGCCCCCTTGCAAAAAAGTCAACAAAACACACTGAAGGATATTTTTAAGAGTTTTTGGGCAAGTCATTTTAGATTTGGTTGAGGAGTTATGTTTAGGTTATCTTTCATTTATTATATTAGATATTTCGTGCGTTGTGCCTTGCATGGTCTTAATGGAAAAATTTGGCATTTATGATGCATTTTTGGTTTCTAGAAGCCACTTAGGGTCTGTACCTTCTCATTTGCTAGTTAAATAGAACCTTGAGGCCTCATTGTAATGGTTGATTGGTTAGTTTTTATGTTGAGCATAGGCTCTAAGTTTTTTATGAAGTTTGGCTTTGGAGCCTTGTAGATATTTTTGGACTGAATAACAATGGAACCAAGCACTTTGGAGGATTCATGAACATGGAAAATGTTGATGTCTTTCTTGTTTTGTTATCATTTTCTTATGTCTTACATCTTGTTTCATATTTCCCTTACATTTAAACAGGAATTTTAGCTTAAGGTTTGTTGTCTAAGCTCATTAAGTCTGTCTGCTTCTTTTGCTTTCATGTTTTCCTTTGCTAGGTCATATTAGAGGATCCTTAGTTGTTCTCTAGACCCACTTCTGCTTTTTTATCTCAAAGATGATTTGATGAAGTTAGTACCAAAGAAATTTATGGATAGCCCCTCCCTTTGGAATCACTTTAAATGTTGTTTTTGAGGTCTGTACTTCGAAGTATTAATACTTACGTTTAGCTAAAAATATCTATGATTGGCCATGCCCCTTTGCTCATCTTAAATATTTTCCTTGGAGGTCTTTATAGCTCTGATCAATGATGTTTAGGAGTTCCCTCTTCTTTGATATCTGCTATGTGTTTATCTTATATGTTTTATTTCTTTGAAGGTAGATAGCTAGAGAGGTTAGCAGTTCCCTGCTCTCTAGGGTTTGTTGGATAAGTTCTTTTGAGTTTACTTGCTAGGTTTTGGTCAAAGAACTATGGTATGCCCTGTATTTTTTTTTTCTTCATGCATAGTACTCTTTAACGCATTTCTTGTTGTAGTATTTGAAAAAGGATTCTTAATTTCCCTTTACATCTACTCTTTTCACAATTTAATGTTCACTCCACTCACCTCAGCCTTGAAGATCCATTTAGTCGTGTTAACTTGCCCTCTGAAGCATCCTTGACATTTTGTTGTACCTTTATAGACCTATTGCAGACTCTATAGCCCAATGGTCTAAACCTCTCCTACCCTATATTTTTTCCTTAACAACCTACGTAACCAAACAAATAAACCCTACACCTAATAAGTAGCCTAAAATCAAAACCCTAAAACCTATCAAGTTCACATATTTTGCACAAGTATAGAGAGAGCCCTCTCTGAGTCTAAGAAGGCTAGATCCTAGGACTCCAAAGATTGGTTTGATGTTACCCTTGTACATTTTCCCTTGCCAATCTGCAAATTACGGGGACCTAACATTTGACAAACTGCCACAGCTGCCAGTTGAAAACTTGCTTTTCATTGGGAGAAATATTTAATTTTCCAATGAAAGTTTGATTTTGTAAAGTCCACTTTGCCTACTTTTCCAATTACGTAGAAATCATTTCATGGATTTTCCATTGATCAAACATATTTATGTGAACACTTTTTTCAAATGGATTGATAAACATATGTATACTTCTTTCAAATGGATACATAAATTGGGTTAAAGACATTGACCACACCTGTTACTACCAATCTCTCAACGTACCAAATTGTACTAGAAGCTGAATGTTTGTAGTTGAATGCTTTTGATCTCTTTAATATCAAAATAAATTATCAATTATTAAAGGTTTTTGTTCATTTAAATTTTTTATGTGCCCATGTTTAGTTTATTTCCATGTTTTTTTTTATGAGTGTTTAATTGAATAGATAATATAAATAACTTAGTAAATTTTGAGGATATTAATAGATTTAAAAGATTAATATCTTAGGTAAATTTAGGTGGATTTTTTAAAGTGTGTTAGGAATTTCACGATTTTTATTTTTATTTTTTAAATTGAAACTGGGAGTGTTTGAGTATTTTTTTAATAGTGAAATAGATTAAGCACCTTTAGGAAACTCTGCAACATCTAAAATTATGAAAACTTGATAGTTGTAACCTAGATATCCAAAAACAATTACCATAATTCATCAAAATCTTGCGGGAAAAACCATTCTTTTCTAGAAAAGATGTGGTTATTAAAACTAAATATTAAATTTGAATATATATTTACACTAAATTCAATATTGTACAATAACTTTTAAGAATATTAAACATATTATTAATATGTAATATCTGAAAATTGAGAGGTTGGTTTTTCTAAAACCTTATATCAAAAAGCTACTCAATACCAATTTATAATACTTTGGTGGAGATATTAGAAATCATTATTGACTTTTATTTCTAAATCAGGTGAAGAAACTAAGTCCTAACTCTAACACATTACCAAAGAAATGTAGAACAACACGTTACCTTACTATTAATAAAGTAAATAACATATTTTAAAGGGTAAAGGATAACCTATTAGAATCATGTGGATAATATTCTAAGATTTAATGAAATGATTCAAATGATTCTCCATCCTCATTAACACTTACTTAACAAGGAGTTAATAATTTAAAATTAACTAATTAAGTGAAAGTTAGGCATAAAGTTTCCTAACCATACAATGTTAGTTGAATGCGTGGGGTTACTCTTAAGAGCCTCATGTAAGTGAGGTAAAAATGCACATGGAGAAAGATTTATAGGTGGAAAAAATCAATGTAGCACATAATATTAGATAGACATGTTTGCATGTTTGAGTTGAGATAACAAAATAGAATGGTAAGTGAGTAAATATGTGTCTAGAGATGTCTTCTCAACCACTCATAATGATTTATGAAATAGAATATGAGAATTCCTAATATGTATGAGTTTGGTGAGTGAAAATGAAAATGATATTTATTGGATGATGCTATATATTGTGCAAGTTTACACATGAAGCATGTAATTGTATTTATGAGTATATGTAATTAAAAAGAGGCTATGAGAGTTCAGATGAATAAATGAATAGCTTCAGCGCACTCAAAATGATGAAAATTTCCATAAATAGGAATCCATTTGAATAAATTCTTATAGAGAAATGAAACTATATGCTAGGAATAAAGGAAAATTTAAATTTAAAATACTCCCCATTATTTCTCATTGAATTCATCTTGGGTTGGTCATGGCTAGCCACTGACTTCATGACTAGGCTATTAGAAAACATTAAATGGCCTCCAATTCACATAATAGTGTATATAATGAAACCACTATCGTAGTCTCACTAGAAGGGATGATGGTGTTGGAAGTAGTGATGGTACCAACAAATTCACAAAGGTAAACCTCTTGAACATGATCCCAACTTGGTGATTGAAACTAGTTCAGGGTGATATTTTGATTTTCAATGTAGCTCTCCTTATTTCTTAACCAAAGGAATTGATTGTAAAATTTCAACATAGGGTGACTTTGACTCTAAGGAGAACATCAATTGATAGCATGATCTCTTAATATAATAAATATGATGTTCATTTTTAGTAATACTATAATATTTTGTGGGATTTGACAATAAAATAGCATCCAAGATTTTTTATTTTCTTGGACTCTTAAAATTGGCCATGTTGTAGCCAATGGTACTTTATATGAATGTTTATGTGTTG
Source organism: Pinus albicaulis (assembly GCA_034641835.2). Classification (NCBI taxonomy): domain Eukaryota; kingdom Viridiplantae; phylum Streptophyta; class Pinopsida; order Pinales; family Pinaceae; genus Pinus; species Pinus albicaulis. The sequence goes on along the minus strand of CM076578.1, from coordinate 1,213,177,373 downwards.
TTGACTACAATTATAATTGCATCCAAATTGTAATTACTTAGTGTTGTCCTACCTCCATGCACAAGATTTTTTTCCTGTGGCCTTAATTGATTTTAGTGGCCCTGATCAAGCATTCTTATCCAACCTTTCAATTCACCAATGATTCAAGCCTTCAACACATATGAGAACAATAATCTAACCAGAAATACATTATAGAGTAGACATTTCGATTCTCATCAAGTTAAAGATTTGGGAAATGAACATTCTCAATGATATATCTAGGAATAGTTGCTCAATTTTATTAATGGAAGCCTTCTTCTCTTCACCATTACCTTTGGATTCATTGTCACCTTCCATTTCATCCACCCCTTTATTCTCTCCACCATCCTTCTTCTCCCCACCACCATCTTTCTTATCCCCAATGCCACCACCTTCCTTCTTCTCCCAACCTTTCTTTTCCTCATCCTTTTTCCCCCTTACTTTTCTCCATCACTTTTATATGGGTGTGATCACGAGTTGTTTCTCAATCTTTTTGTGGAGATATTCCATGCACTTATTTGGATTCATCATTCCTTGAGTTTCCTTATCATTCTTCACGTTATGTAATGCACATGGCATTCCTTTGTAGTTCATGTGCCAAGCCATTGAGGTGTTGAAGTGGGGTGATTGGAGGTGACACGTCCTATCTCCTTTCCAAAACAATTTGGGTATCTCAACATTTATGCCTGGGTTGACGAAGGGGCATAGGGGAGTAAAGGAGTTGTGTTATCACCTCGACTTCTCTCACCTACAAAAATTATTTAATCTTAACCTCAAACATAAAAAAAAAAAAAAATCGTTTAAATAACTTAACACTTGAAAACACGGTTCATAGGCTAATTACACGCCACTCACAAAATTGTGTAATGATGTGGGTCATCCTCTCATACAAGTTAATTCATACTAATATAGGAAATATGGGAAATGAAGAATTTCATGGTCCATAAATGCCTAAAGATAACTAGTTTTTTTTTTTTAATTTATTTATTTATTTATTTGAGACTTAGTTTAAATTCCCATCATCTAAATATTTAAGTAATTAAATATATGGTCCTCCTTTTGGTGAAGTCAAAGGAATAAGAGTCCATGCAAAAGCTATAGACATTTCCACTTCAACTATTTCCCCTAAAAGCGCAGCTTGGGTCTATAAATAAAAGGTCATATTCATACATTTCGAAAGCTCAGCTCTATGAAATCATATTCATACATTTCAAAACAACTTTAAACGTAAATATATTTGCTTACTTTTAAGCGAAATTTGAAAGTTTAAGAAATCCTACTAAGGAAACAGTTAAAAACCATATAGTACATGCTTCGTAACTTCATAAAACCTACTTCCACAGGCAGCCGAGGCATTCCATGAACCATACATTTCATGTTAGGTTTCTTTTTCTCTTTGACAATAGAGAACTCTTCCCCTAGACTAATTTGGAGGCTGACTTATTTGGTTGTGGATGACATTCAACACATTGAAGTATTCTTGTATTCAAAATTTCACAATGTTTATGAATACGAATTTACCATGATCCAACGTTATGGTAGCTCTATGAATCTGACCCGGCTTTATTGCCGCTAACTCATACTTTTACCAGGAGAGGATTAATAAAGGTATGAACACGGTCACTCAAGTTGAATTGAATTTTGATGGCGGTTAGACAGAACACGGTGACAACCAAACCCCAAAGCTGCTTGGATTCAAAAGGGGCGTGCTCGTGGACCATAGACTTCGAGTTATAGACACTTTTCCCCGTTTTTTTTTTCCCTAAAAGAAAATAAAAACTACTTTTATCACTTTCCCTTGTAATATTTTTTTTTTAATCTGAAAGTGCTGTATTGGACTTGATGATTTCAATTCTTATAAAAACAGAAAAGTGAAAAAAATATCCATTACTTTACAAAATTATAAATTATTTGAAGCTTGGGTAGAACGGGTGTGTACAAAAAAATTGAAATGCAAAATGCTAAAAACAAGAAACTCATAATCTTATAGACTATTTTTAGCAGATTGAACTTCCCATCAGTAGAATACACAAGGGCTTGCAAACATGTTTATTGCCAACTGTACTACCACCATAAATTGTGAAAATAAATTTATTGTTTTCAAGTTAATAGATATATTTATTTTTCTAAAATATTTTCATAAATGGTTATAAATGGAAGTTTTAAAATTATCTCAAAAGTAGTCACGATCTCTCTTCTCTTTTAATTAATATTAATTAAAAAAATGTCATATAAACGTGTGTCATATGAAATGAGTTGTAATTTTTGGGCATGTAGTATTAGTACAATGTGTTATTATAACAGAGCCTATTTACAAATTAATAATTTAATAACACAAAACCTATTTACAAATTAATAATTTTCATGCCAAAATAAACATGAATCTCCATGACTAAAATTATTGTTATATACTTTTTTAAATATATATGCTTAATTTGATATACTAGTTCTTTTTAATAATAATAATATAATGTAAATCATTTCTATGTTATTTTAATTTTGACAATATGATATATCATAAGATAACTGTTTTGATATCTATTATTGAATATATAAATTTAATTCATGCTAAAATTTAACATTAAAGAAAAATTTAAATACAATTTTGTTTTAGCCTAAAAATATAACTTCCTTGTTCATCGTTTCTTCTCTCATTTGTAAGCAGATTTATTCCTCTTATAATTTGGATCCAAAAGGGGGATATTTCCCTTTATCCATAGATACAATAACCATTTGAGTTTAAGTTTTATTACTTGACAAGCTAATACACTTTCTTGGAGATATAGGAAAAACCTTTTTGCTTAAGTAATTGAATGTCTAGTAAAAATTGAAGATCATAGAAGAAAATTGCAATATGCTCTTGATATCGGAAACACTTTTTTGCTTCAATAATTGAATGTCCACTCAAATTGAAGATGATAGAAGTAAATTGTAATATGGTCAATTAATTATTCTTATGATTAATTTAAAGTTTGTATCTACATGGATAACCATCATACTCCTTGGTTGTGGCTCTTTATTAGTCTTACTAAGGTTTTGGTAAAAGACAAAGAGATTGTTTAATAAGTTCAAGGTAACATGGAGATTGTGTAGTTTTATCTATAGGAAAGCAAGGACAGATCAATCAATGCGTAACAACTTTAAAATTTTGGATATTTTTAAAACCTTAGTTTGAAATTTATTAGTCTACATTTTGTATTAATTTGTTATATGAAATCACTACTCAATGTTTAATAGAAAAAAATATAATGAAAATCATTAAATTATATGAATGACCATCACACATATGCCTTTGTGTACAAAAATCACTTTGCAATGATTTCAGGCTCCTCGTCCAATTTCAACTTAGCAATTACAATGAATAGAGAATGCATATGTGCATAAGAATTTCTTACTAGAAACTTGGAAATTTACTATTATGTTTACGTAATAAAGTACAAAAAACTGTGATGAGTGAAATATTCAAACATTGTGATGATGTAACATACTCCGATAACTTCACATGGAAATGTAAGGAGTTAAAATATTTTATACAAGTTACTCACGGGTAACTATCCATTCACTATTAAATATTCCTTAGTCATCATTACATAAATTTTTTTATACAAGTTACTCACAGGTAACTATCCATTCACTATTAAATATTCCTTACTCATCATTACATAGAATGTTTACCAGTTCATAGTGTAACTTTAGAATAAGAATAGTAAGCTCCTTAACCATTAGCAACCTCTATTACAATACATTAACATAATACTGTATGATGTAACCTTCCACTCATTTCATTATTCATGTAGTCATCACATACTTGGCATTATGAACATCATAACAAGAAAGGAATCAACATCATCATCTTGACACAATAATCAATCACACCATTGAACACCAATATACCCTAGAAACACGAGAGGGTGAAAACCAACAACGTTTAATTTTATTATTAAACGCTCGTGAGGGTCATCAGCCCTCACTCAATGGATTTTAAGGGAGACCATCCCTTAACCATCATTTATAAATCTTACAAGGAAATATACAAATATATAGCTTAAAGCCATTACAATAAATATGATACCATTTACCCTCTGGTCTTCATATCTTCATATCTTGATGGCATGGATGTACCTACAATGGTCCATCGTACACTGGATCATCCAATAGTTCGTACTCATCTGCATGAACCATAATCATTTACCTGCCACCAGGTTAAGGATAATATTTCCTTTATACATATTACCATCATACCCTGCTAATGTTACCTTCAACATACATTGATGTAAATATTCGTAAAGTATAATAAATCATTTCACATATCTATACTATAGTAGTTTCTCCATCTACTCATGTATATTCATGACATGCAAGTAAAGTACCTTGACATTCTCCCTTTAGCAACACATACCTCATATGTGTTGGTTATAATTCATCACATTAACTAATGTTTCTGTCGCATAAGCACTGCAAGACAATAGCTACATCTCCCCAACATACATTTAAAATAAACTGATACTTAGTTATGATACTCATGCATGCAATTTACATAATTTAATCAAAATAGCTAACCGTTGAGCTATTACTTTTAGTACATGGAGTGCAATCTAACATCTCAAATGTTGCTCCCATGCATGAAAAGGCATATAGATTCCAAAAGAGTCTCCAACGAAGCACGTAGCTTCCTTCACAAGATTTCACAAAGGAAATCATAATGCTAGTGAGCATGTAAACATATGTTTTCTTTTTGTAAAACTATGCAATTAAGAATATAAATACATGTCTTCTTTTTCAAAGATTATACTAAACAATCATTTCCAATATAGTTTAGCACCACATGCTATCTTTCCCACCTACAAATATTTATATTATTTTCAATGAAAGTTATTACTTATGTTGCATGCCTATGCATGATCTTCTTCAGAAAGGAATTAACATCATAATCATGATAAAAATTAATCACTCAGTTTGTTCATCTAAAGAAATATAACTGAGTAGTTCCTTTATCGGTGGATTTATTAAATAACCATTCTTTACTAACAACATGGTAATGTATTCATGGAATTATGAATTAACTAATATTCACAAACACCATGGTAATCAACCCATGGTTTTATGAAATAATTAATCTCTATCAACACCATGGTAAACTACCCATGGATTTATTAATTCATTAATCTCTACCATTATCATGGTAAACTATTCATGGATTTATGAAACTATCCATGGATTTATTAATTCATTACTATTTACAACATGGTTAATGAATATAAATCTGAGAAAACTTCTCTTTTCTTCTTCACTACACAAGAAAATATTTCAAGTTTGACCATCTTTAATGTATATTCATTTCCAAGAAAATAACTTGGATTTCTTGTCATTTAACACACCGGTACGAAATCAATTTTAGAATAAAACAAGCGTCCTATATTTTCTTAAATAGGATGCATGTCCTACGTTTTCTTTAAATAAGATATATATATATATATATATATATATATATATATATATATATATATAGAAAAGAAAATTTACTTATTTATGTTAAGTAATCTTTGCAAGAATTCACATGGTTTCTTCTCTGCAAAACTAGCATAGTAAGTTTGTCTTTTACCATGCTATATCTCTAAGAATAATATATTTCTAAGAGTTTAACATAATAATAATCTTTTCAATAAGTTATGTCGTAAGCTTGTATTTTACCATAGTATATAACTAAGACAAATGTAACTATTTCTGCTTATAACAATTCATATGAAATATTTCATATTTCATTTTCTTTCCAGAAAATGAGTAGAAGATTCAAAAGAAAACTACTATTCATATGAAATAATTCATTTTATTTTCAGAAAATAAGTAAAATATTTCAAAATAAAACTGTTATTTTGAGGAATACTTATCTTCCAAAAATGCTCTCTTTGCACACAGTATTGAAGGAGGTTTTCAGGTTGCACCCATCGGCTCCTCTTTTTTCCAACAAAGCAGACACCCCTTGCCAAATCGCGGGCTTCTTCGTACCAAAACACACCCAAACAATCATTAATTTGTGGGTAATGGGACGAGATCCCAATGTATGGAACGAGCCTCTTGAATTTATGCCAAAGCGATTCTTGTAGACGCGACCTTCCCCTCAGCCATCACATCCTTCACTTCATTCTCGCTTCTCTGTTTCATCCTTCAACTTCTCTCTTTCCCATGTTCATACCCAGTAAATAAAGACTACCCAATCGTTATCAAGAATTGGTTTTCCATTAAACCGAATCTTTATAAAACAGTTAAAAATTAGTAATGTAATATTTACTTATAAGTTACGTGGTTATTTTTTTTTAGGGATGTTACATACTCCCCCCCTTAAGAGAACACCTTCCTCGGTGTGCTTCTCTCACTGAAACTTAAACTTATACTCATGATATAATGATATAAACAACCCAAAGGGGATCCTTCTCTTCACAATGAAACACTTTCGTTTCCTTAAATGTCATTATTTAAAACAATAATGTTTTTATCCATAGTCATAAGCATGTATAGCGAAAAGGAAATTTCATTTCCATTTCTAACTGCTTATCCCTTATTCAATTCACAAAAATATAAAAAAAATCTCTATACGAACTTACCATTATTTACCAATTACTATTGGAAGAATGATGGCTTTTATGCAAGCTCTCTGAGAATGGTTAAACAACCCATCAACACTCCATCGAAAGAGCCTGTAATGTATGACTAACAATTCAATCACATTAGTCACATAATTTCAATCAAATGAAAATACTTGCAACTATCAAATATTCTTGCAATATCAAGAGATGTTTTAATCAAAGTACTTCCACAAGTACTCAGAGAGCACCAACTCTCTAATCAATGCATCACGTGCACATTGTCTTAGCTCCTGCTAAAGACATCTACAAAATACTTCAAAAAGTACTCAGAGAGCACCTCGCTCTCTAATTGTACCAATGGTCAATCAATGCACCATGGGCATATCCTAGCCTCTGCTAAGACATTCAAACAAATTAGTAATAAAATTGATGAACTTATACATTTAGTAAATTCATTTTCATATAACACATAACTTTTTACTTAACTTGTTCCATTATGAGAACCACAATGGTTAACAAAATGCTCCTCCTAACCCATAGGAGTTGGTTTCCACAACCAAATCGAGTCATTTTCACATCCAGACAATCAATCTTTCCATATTAATTCAAAATAGCACAGCACACTAAAAATTCTTTATAGTTATCTGGAAATTTAGTATTTAAAGTTGTGGTCCTCCCAACCATCAAGGGAGGCTATTACATCCTCCACTTGCCCCTAGTTCCAGAATCTGGATGGTGCCATGGGTCAACAGTGGAAATAATTCTCTTTCTGTTATGACCTCTGGATGGCCAATCTAGTCAAACTCAGAAAGTTCTGACTTTACAAGGGTTGCTGTGAGTCATTTTCAACTGATCACCACCAGCTCTAGAAAATACTCCCCTTTACCAGTTTTCACAGAACCCCTACTCCTCTGGGATTCAGCTTTATACTTAGAGGAGTAGGTAACTGTCTTTCCAACTGTCCCCAACCACCTCCTATTCTTGGAAACATTTTTACCATTAGCTTAAAAAGATTTTATTTTCATTAATTAATTTCAGCAAATTAAATAATTTGTATTATCAGCAGTGATGATTTAAGTTTTTATTGCGAGATAAAAGAAAATTAAACAAATTGTCTTTAACTAGTTAATACTAGTTAAATTTAATGAAGATGTCACAACTTCCCCCCTGGAAGTAACATACATGCGTTGTACATTATTATTTCCGAAATAACGAAATCATGCGCATTAAAACATGATACTTTAACATTTACTGTTGCAATTCACATTGTAATGTTTGCGATGTTTTATTTTCACAGATTTTCTGTCTCCATTAAGCTACCCATGTTTACTATAAGAAACAGTGCTAATTGTAAATATGCATTTCTCAAGCTCATATTATCTTATGCAATCATTTTAAGTTCCTGCATAAAATGTTGTCATGCATACCAGTATATATAAATATTCATTAAGCATATGTGTCAATAAAAATTAGGGTATGAGTGCAAACATTTCCAATTCCCATAATGTTCTGTTCCAACAGACTGACACACGAAGTAATTATCATAATCACTTGTTCACAACTTTCAAATAGCTTTAGTCAAAATTGATTCGTGCATATAACTTTCATTGGTTATTCATTCATAACTAATCAATGCTATTAATAATTTTAATGCATCCATGACACGAGTCACTCTAAAACTAGTCATTCCATGCCATTAATAATCTTAATGCATTCACGACGACCCATGCAAAAACTAGTCAGTCAACTAGTCATTATAGTCAAGTCTCACAACTTGACCCACTAAGAGGCTTTATTCAATTTAATTTTAACACTCTATCATCTTATATAAGGGCTTTCCTCATCTTTTTCATTCATGCATTAGTTTCACACACCAGCAATATACATATTCATCTTTTTAAAGTAGTGCATGGTAACTTTAGAAATTTTATTACATTAAAAAACAATTACTTATTTTCAAACTCAAATGAAAGGTAACTATTTTTCTTTCATGCTTTTTATACTTTCTTTCCTAAAGAAATAAAGCATAATACACATATTAATCTCATATGCATATTCTTATGCAGAAGAAGGTATATTATAATAGCATGTACTTTTTTAAGAATTCTCTTAAATGGAAGCTAATCTCATGCAATGCCATGTATATAACAATTCATTTTTAAAGGAAATCAACATGCATATGCATAGACTTATTAAAATAAAATAAAATAAAATACTTATCTTTATTTCATTTGAAGAACTTCTCTCCCTACAGCAGTACTCATCCCCATCAGGAAATTCACATTTCTCCTCTACAACAATGTTTTCTTTTAGCAACATCGACAAGATTTTATAACATGATTAGGTAAAGCCTTCATCAATAAATAATCAATCTTTGAGTGATCCTTTAACACCTATTCATGTGCATATATGAGATGTGAATACAATGTCACAACATGCTTTCTTCTAACATCTCTACATTAGTGTGAGTAAGTAATTAAAATAACTCCCACATTATTATGACATTTTTCACACATGCACACATTCGTACAAGAAAAATCACTATATCTGTTCAGAAATTCCTTTAATGGAAAATGACACAATGTGCATTCACTTTACTTAAACTTTTACAAAAGGTCTATCACTTCAGCTTTTGCCTTTGGAGCATGCAAATATAATAAAGCTAACACATTGGCTATTGTTCCTATGCATACAATGCATAAAGATTCTAATCTTAATTTCCCAACAGAGTACTTAATATAATCGAGTATGCAAACTCATGATTCCTCTTCGAGGACATATAACATAATAGAAATCTTTAACATAATAATTATGTTTTCTAGAAGAGACGACATGGATTCTTTTCTAAAAAAACCAACGCAATAAGTTTTCCTTTTTAAAGAAATTCATTGTTATTTACTTTGTACGCATTTTATTTTCCATAAATGTAATAACTATTGTTTCAAGAAAATAAAGATAATAATACTTATCTCTTGAAACTCTTTATTCAACCTGTATTAGAGATGCGATGTCTTCCTTCACATACGTGCATTTCATCTCGGATCTCTCAATTTCTTTTTGCTTAACAAATCCCAAAGGCACCAGTGCCACAACCTTTAGCTCTGATACCACTTGTAACATACACCGATAACTTCACATGGAAATGTAAGGAGCTAAATTTTTTTATACAAGTTACTCACGAGTAACTATCCATTCACTATTAAATATTCCTTACTCATCATTACATAGAATGTTTACCAGTTCATAGTGTAACTTTAGAATAGGAATAGTAAGCTCCTTAACCATTAACAACCTCTATTTCAATACATTAACATAATACTGTATGATGTAACCTTCCACTCATTTCATTATTCATGTAGCCATCACATACTTGGCATTATGAACATCATAACAAGAAAGGAATCAACATCATCATCTAGACACAATAATCAATCACACCATTGAACACCAATATACCTTGGAAACCTCGTAGGGTGAAAACCAGCAACGTTTAATTTTATTATTAAACGCTCGTGAGGGTGATCAGCCCTCACTCAATGGCTTATAACAGAGACCATCCCTAAACCATCATTTATAAATCCTACAAGGAAATATACAAATATCTAGCTTAAAGCCATTATAATAAATATGATACCATTTACCCTCTGGTCTTCATATCTTCATATCTTGATGGCATGGATGTACCTACAATGGTCCATCGTACACTGGATCATCCGGTAGTTCACACTCATCTGCATGAACCATAATCATTTACCTACTACCAAGTTAAGCATAATATTTCCTTTATACATATTACCATCATACCTTGCTAATGTTACCTTCAACATACATTGATGTCAAGATTCATAAAGTATAATAAATCATTTCACATATCTATACTATAGTAGTTTCTCCATATACTCATGTATATTCATGACATGCAAGTAAAGTACCTTGACATTCTCCCTTTAACAACACATACCTCATATGTGTTGGTTATAAGTCATCAAATTAACTAATGTTTACGTCGCATAAGCACTGCAAGACAATAGCTACATCTCCCCAACATACATTTAAGATAAACTGATACTTAGTTATGATACTCGTGCATGAAATTTACATAATTTAATCAAAATAGCTAACCATTGAGCTATTACTTTTAGTACATGGAGTTCAATCTAACATATCAAATGTTGCTCCCATGCATGAAAAGGCATATAGATTCCAAAAGAGACTCCAACGAAGCACGTAGCTTCCTTCAGGAGTTTTCCCAAAGAAAATCATAATGCTAGTGAGCATGTAAAGATATGTTTTCTTTTTGTAAAACTATGCAATTAAGAATATAAATACATGTCTTCTTTTTCAAATATTATACTAAACAATCATTTCCAATATAGTTTAGCACCACACGCTATCTTTCCCACCTACAAATATTTATATTCTTTCCAATGAAAGTTAATACTTATGTTGCGTGCCTATGCATGATCTTCTTCAAAAAGGAATTAACATCATAATCATGATAAAAAGTAATCACTCAGTTTGTTCATCTAAATAAATATAACTGAGTAGTTCTTTTATCCATGGATTTATTAAATAACCATTCTCTACTAACATTATGGTAATGTATTCATGGAATTATGAATTAACTAATATTCACAAACACCATGGTAATCTACCCATCGTTTTATGAAATAATTAATATCTATCAACATCATGGTAAACTACCCATGGATTTATTAATTCATTAATCTCTACCATTATCATGGTAAAATATTCTTGGATTTATGAAACTATCCATGGATTTATTAATTCATTACTATTTACAACATGGTTAATGAATATAAATATGAGAAAACTTCTCTTTTCTTCTTCACTACACAAGAAAATATTTCAAGTTTTACCATCTTTAATCTATATTCATTTCCAAGAAAATAACTTGGATTTCTTGTCATTTAACACATCGATACAAATCAATTTTAGAATAAAACAAGCGTCCTATCTTTTCTTAAATAAGATGCATGTCCTACTTTTTCTTTAAATATACTTATTTATGTTAAGTAATCTTTGCAAGTATTCACATGGTTTCTTCTCCGCAAAACTAGCATAGTAAGTTTGTCTTTTACCATGTTATATCTCTAAGAATAATATATTTCTAAGAGTTTAACATAATAACAATCTTTTCAAGAAGTTATGTCGTAAGCTTGTCTTTTACCATAGTATATAACTAAGACAAATGTAACTATTTCTGCTTATAACAATTCGTATGAAATATTTCATATTTCATTTTCTTTCCAGAAAATGAGTAGAAGATTCAAAAGAAAACTACTATTCATATGAAATATTTCATTTTCTTTTCAGAAAATAAGTAAAATATTTCAAAATAAAACTGTTATTTTGAGGAATACTTATCTTCCAAAAATGCTCTCTCTGCACACAGTATTGAAGGAGGTTTTCAAGTTGCACCCATCGGCTCCTCTTCTATCCAACAAAGTAGACACCCCTTGCCAAATCGTAGGCTTCTTCATACCGAAACACACCCAAACAATCATTAATTTGTGGGCAATGGGACGAGATGCCAATGTATGGAGCGAGCCTCTTGAATTTCTGCCAGAGCGATTCTTGCAGACGTGGCCTTCCCCTCGGCCATCGCATCCTTCACTTCATTCTCGCTTCTCTATTTCATCCTTCGACTCTCTTTCCCATGTTCATACCCAGTAAATAAAGATTACCCGATCATTATCAAGAGTTGGTTTTCCATTAAACCGAATCTTTATAAAACAGTTAAAAAATAGTAATGTAATATTTACTTATAAGTTACGTGGTTATTTTTTTTAGGGATGTTACAGATGAGTAAATTTTTCAAATTAATGAAATTTTGGAAAAAAATTTAACCAATTTTTTTGAAAAAATATATAAAAACAAAATAATAATATATATCAAAGAGATTCTATATATTAACACAGAAAATTCAACACCATTTTAGATGAAGATTGTGCACTTGGATATGTATGATTACAAAACACTTATAGTTACAAATTACAGGACACTTTCTTATTATGTTGATTTTCTTTATAGTATCTTAAAAAGATTCACATCTTTCACTTTTTCAAATGTTGTTTTTTAACTTATTGGATCAAATTTTGTCCTTTTGCAAAGCTCTTACAATGAAACAAAAATATGATCCCATATGTATAATGATGTTTTGAGATTCATGTTTAGAATGATTAAATAAATGATTATGTATATCTCTTTTTTAATTATTTTCAAGTAAATAAAAAGTAACATATTAAACATGAGAAAATTTATAGCACAAAAAATATTATTATTATTATTATTTTATAAATATTAGGTGTAAATATACCAATTAAATATTACTTTTTAAATAATTCCACATTAAATTTTTTATATTAAAACTGATATATCTTAATAAATATATAAATTAATAGAAAATAAAACTTCATTTTGTTACTATTAAATGAAAATATCCATATTAAAACCCAAGCAAAGAGAAAAATAAACCTACTAAACCTACTAACTACTATTCACCATTCACCATTCAGGAATAAACCGACTAACTACCATTCACACCAATGTCCCTTAACAAAAATTATCTTAAAAATTATAAAAATAAAAATATAGCATATCATTTATTAAACTTTACTTCTATTACTTTATTTAATTATTATATAAATTATTTTAAATTAATATGAATTAAAAAATATATATTTCTAATTAATTAATTAAAAAAACCATTAAAATTATAATATTTTAAAATGCAATGCAAATTTGTTATCCACTATATGAACAATTATTGTAAATTTAAATAATAATAATAATAATAATTATCAAGAAATATTTTAATTATATTAAATATATGTTTCCAAATGATTGAGTATATGGTTTTAAATTATAAATTAATAATTTATTTTAAACAATTATAATTTTTAAATATTTTTTTAAAAATTATATTTATATATAATTATAATTATTTTTTTTAATTGTGAAGTGATAAATTATTATTAAATTTGTTTCATCTTTATATTTACTTAATATGATTCTAATTTTAAAAGGAAAGAAAGAAAAAAGTTATTTAACTCGATTTGATTTTGTAATATCTATTAAAAAAAATATTGAGCATTAAAAAATTGATTGTATTTTTAAATACAAGAATAATTAATATAGTTATATAATTTAAATTATATATATATATATATATCAAAATACTCATCTTATAATATTTTTTACATTAGCAAGATTTAAAAAATTCACACAAATTAAGTAAATTATTATTAATTATATATCTAACAAAAATTTTCATCATAGTTTACTAATACCACATGGTCAAAAAAACCTAATTCATATTCATATGGCATTTTTTTTAATTAATCAATTTTGTTAAGAGGGAAGAAATAGCATAACTACTTTTCTAATACATTGTAACCTTTAATTTGTGACTACTACTAAAAGTATTCTAAACAATCTAGTAGAGGTTAAATCCCTACTATTCACCTCATGATAGAACATACATATATATATATATATATATATATATATATATATATATATATATATATATATATATATATATATATATATATATATAAGAACATGTAACAATATTTTTAATCATGGAGATTTAACTTCTTTCTTGCAATACCACGGGCCAATGCCATCTCTTATCAACAAGATGTGTCCAAAAAATAATAACTCATTTTATATGACATTTTGTTTTTAATTAATCAATTTAATTAAAAAAATTGAAAAGATATCATTATTTTAAAATAAATAAAAATATTTTATTTATTACTATTATAAATGTTAAATCCTAGTTTAAACCTAATAATTAATAATAATAATATTATATTCTTTTTTTTCAAAATAAAATAATATAATTATTAATAATTAAATTAAAATTCAAAAAACTTTTTGAAAATAAAAACAAATAACAACCTATAATACATATAATTATAATACCTATAACGCATCATACATGTAATAATAGAAACTCCAAATATAAAACATAATTATGAATACTCTGTAACAGTCAAATATCTATACATTTACTCACCATAAAAAAAAAAAAAATTATTTAACAGTCATTACAACTTGAACTATACCATAATTACCATCAATATAGTTTTATAATCAATGCATACAGCTGAATGTTGATAGCCTACTTCTATTCACATCACCAAACTGTCACGATTGGATTTATGTTTGAGTCTTGTGATGTCAGCATTATTTACTACACTTAATAATGTGTACTCGGTACAATTTATCGTTGTGGTTTTGGCATTATTGTGATTATAAGACTTAAGAACCTTTGCGCTCATATCATATGGATTTGTCAACACTTCATTACACCTATGATTATCTTTGGTATCCGACTAGATGATGGTACGTAGTCTTGATTCCACCGCCTCGCACGTGGCCTCCTCCACATCGTCGATCGGGATTCAATCCTATGGTGGATACGTTCTAGGGTTTGCTATTGACCTTGGGCAATAACTGATTTTTCCCATTCATTGTTTCTCTCGTCGGAGGGCTCCAAAGGCCTCTGCTAGGGTTTGGAATTCTAGTTAGCAGAACTATGGCAGCCAGCGGTAAATGACGCCTACCCAAATGCAGCTCTCCACGTTGACAGGTAGTCGGCCCTTCGTTCAAGTCTTCTGGGAGTTTTACACAGTTTTTTTTTCTTTTCTGCTTTGCTCTTTGTTTTCGCCGAATGCGTAGGGCTAAGACAGTCTTCAGTTTGTTTTTGTTTTTGTTTTTGTTTTTTTTTTCTGTCTCTTAATTCGTGGCAAAACCTTTATGTAATGGATGGCAGAGCAGCGGACGTCCTTGGGTTTTTACTCCGTCTCGAATTCTACAGGTATGGCCCCCCTGCTTCAATATTTTAGTTTAGCTATAGAGGCGGTTTTAAACCCTTTGTATTCGCACTCTTATAACGAACTTCCTTGGGTTTTGCTATAGGTATTACCCACCCCCTTCTCCTTTTTGGTCAATATTTCTTGGTTTCATCGAAGGACTCTGGTTGCGGAGGAGGTTTAACCCTCGATTCTACCAACAGGTACCCTATCATTGACGGTTTTGAGTTCCATACTCCTTGCTCGGCCAGTACAATTCGTTATTGGAAATAGCTGTTGGGAATGGCTAGGGTTTAGGAACCTATACTTTTATTACGCAGTCTTAAACTGCTACTTGTCTAATATTGATTGTAACCTAGGGTTGTACATCTATTTGCTAATTTTCCCGGTTAAAGGTTTCCGTTTCAGAAGTTGTTGTATTTTGCTCAGTAACACAGTGGCCAGGGTCATTATCCTCCGTGCCTATCTTTTTTGTTTATGTGACTAAATACTTCTCAAACAGATTGGGGACTTGCAACTGTTATTCTGGTTATTTTCATCGTAAGAGTAAATATATTGAGGTTTATGAAATTGCTTGTTTGTGTTAAACTACATTTATCTTCATTTGTTGTTTCCTGTTTTCCGGTTCTCAATACAACTTAATGGGTTCGAATTTGTAATTTCTCTGTAATTTTCTCTGCCGTAATAATCTCAATGAATGTATGCGCTATGAAATGGAATTTATGGGTATTTCACAGCTTCTCTGTTTAAATGGCGACCCTGCCGGAATTCTAAATGCTATGTTTTTGTCCTTAATTTTCTATTACAGAATTTTCTTGATTTCCTGTTTAATATTTATTTCTATGCTATACGGCGACCGAACCGCCTATCCGTCCGTGTAATTATCATAGGAGGAAAGGCGACCAACCCAGAAACTCTGGTCCACAGGTTTCGGGTTAACAGTCTTTTCGAAAATTTACTATTCAGTGTTTTTAATGCCTCCTGCTTCATCACAAAAATAACCCAGAAAAAAAAGAAATAATTTCCAGGGTGTTCAGGATTACTTTACTAGCTATTGTAGTAAGACTTCAGAATACAACACAGTTTTCTTCCAGAACCTATCAGTCTTTCCGACAATTTCAGTAGGACAGGAAAAACAAATCAACACAATTTTACAACAGTCTTAATATAACAGTAAAGTAGAGCAACTTGGAAACAACTTTTTTTCTTTACTCTACAAAAGTCAAGGGCTATTTGCATCTTACTCATTTAAATTTTAGATCTGACCGATGGTACCTGTTGCCTCCCTTCCACGAGCTGGGCAATTACGTCCCACAACTCTCCCCCGAGCTCAAGTCTGGGGCGTTGTTAGCACATAAATTCTGGAGGAGAGATTTGAGACAATTCCGTCCAACTCTCCAACTCTAGAGGAACAGAATTCTGGGGAGAACTCGGGACTATCCGGTCCAATTCTCCAACCCAGCAGACAGTCTGTTCTGAAAACTCCTTTTTCCAGAATAACAGAGTCTTTTTCTCCACACAGGAGGAACCCCAAACTCTCCTTGGAATTCCTTATTTATTCCAGAGTTTTGTTTGGGTAACTGTGGAACTGTTTTTCTGTTCAACTAACTCCAGATCTTGATTTATTTTTTTACCATCAATTTTACTCATGAAACTAATTTCACAGTAAATCTTTTATTCAATACCAAAATTAATTTTGTTCAGATATTCCAATTAAAATAAAACAGCAGTCATAATTAATCCTTAATTAATAAAAGCTTAACCATTTGTCAGCAACTACGACAGTGGTTACAGTTTTTCCCCTCTCGAAATGAACACCGTCCCCGGTGTTCTTATTTTAACTCAGCAAAAAGCTCAGGATAGGATTCTCAGACAAAACTTTCGTCCTCCCAGGTGGCCTCCTCCAGTCCAAAGTGCCTCCATTGCACTTTAACTTGGGCGATGGCTCGTTTCCGGAGCATGATTTCCCTCCTGTCGATTATACTGTGAGGCTCGACCAGAAATTCTCTGTCCGGTTCTACCTGCACACAAAAGACTTATGTTAATTATATAAGTCTTTATCATCATGTTATTATTTTTAACCATTATGCTCACCCACTACCTGAATGTTCTACCAATGGATTATATGCCTTGGATCATGAATATATCGTTTTAATAACGACACATGAAAGACATTATGCACCCGAATATGACTAGGAAGAGCTAAATGATAGGCTACCGGTCCTACTCTTTCCAGTATTTGGAAAGGGCCACAGAACCAAGGTGCTAATTTCGCACAAGATGCCCATCTTAATGTGCTCTTCTTTGGTTTAATTCTGACATACACGTGATCTCCAACTTCATATTCACGGTATGACCTCTTTTTATCCGCATACACTTTCTGCCTGTCCTGTGCTGCCTTCAAATTCTATCGAATTTTCTTCACCTCTGCTTCCATTTCTGCTAGCATGTCCAGTCCTAGCATGAGTCTATTCTCGGGGCTGCTCCAATTAATGGGAGTTCTGCATTGCCGCCCATATAGCACCTCAAACGGACTCATCTTTAATGATTCTTGGTAACCATTGTTGGAGGGAAACTCTATCAAGTGTAGATACTCCTCCCATTTAACTGGTTGCTGCATGACATACATTCCCAGCATGTCTTCTAGTACTTGATTTACTCACTCAGTTTGACCATCTGTTTGCGGGTGGTATGTAGTACTAAAATGTACTTGAGTTCCTAATCCCATAAACAGTGCCTTCCAAAAATCTGATGTGAATTTTACATCTCTATTCGAAATAACGGTCTTAGGAATGCCATGTAGTATGAAGATCTCACGCATAAATAAATCTGCTATCTACACTGTCTTATAGGTGGATTCGACAGGTATGAAATGTGCCGACTTACTTAGTCAATCTACAACTACCATTATGGAATCATTTCCTCGTTTTGATTTTGGTAATCCAGTGATAAAGTCCAATGAGATTACTTCCCATTTCCATTCGGGAATAGGTATAGGCTGCATTAATCCAGCTAGATGCCGATGCTCTACTTTCACTTGCTGGCACTCTAAACACCTGTTTAGATAGCTTGCTATATATTTCCTCATGCCTGGCCAAAAGTAGTCTTTTCTTATAACTGTCAGCATCTTTTGATATCCTGGGTGCCCCACATAATTGCTTCTATGATATTCATCCAGTATCATAGTTTTTAATTCCACTCTGTTTGGAATGACTATCCTCTTTTTGAAAACAAGCAACCCGTCCGGATTAATCTCATAATCCCCTTGTCCACCTTGTCCTCCAGATTCTTGTGTTTGCTGCCACAAATATTTATACTCAGGATCCTTGTCTGCTTCTTCTCTGATTTGTTCTAGGAATCTGGTTTCAATTTGGTTAACATATAACCCATAAATATTATGCAGTTTTCTGCTCAATGCATCCGCAACCTTGTTCTCCTTTCCTTTTACGTGTTGTAGATCAATATCAAACTCACTCAAAAAAGCATTCCACCTTGCTTGTCGGGAGATCAAGTCAGCTTGCTTAAAGTAGCTGGTTAGACTACTATGATCAGTTTTTAATACAAATTTCTTCCCAAGTAAGTAATGTCTCCATACCCGGAGAGCACGCACAACTTCAGTCAGCTCTAAATCATAAGCTAAATATCGTTGCTCATGATCCCTTAGCTTGCGGGATTCATATGCAATTACCTTCCCTTCTTGTGATAATACAGCCCCAACACCTTCCTTGCATGCATCCGTACAAACTTCGAATTCCTTATTCGGATCTGCTACACTTAACACAGGTGCTATTGTTAGTAACTTCTTCAATCTTTCAAAACTATCTTGACATTATTTTGTCCAATTAAAAGATTTCTTGTTCCTTTGCAAGGAGGTAATGGGAAAGGCTATCTTTGAAAATCCTTTGATAAATCGCCGGTAGTAGCCAGCGAGACCCATAAAAGACCGTATATCTGCCATATTCTGTGGCACCTTCCATTCCATAATAGTTTTGATTTTCTCCGGGTCTACTGCTATACCCTTTTTAGATATTACATGTCCAAGATACTGTATTTCTTCTTTGAAGAAGTCACATTTACTGAATTTTGCATACAACTGGTGCTTCCTTAGCATCTCCAGTACCATTCGCAAATGCTCTTTATGTTATTCCACATTATTAGAATAAACCAGTATGTCATCAATGAAGATTAGTACGAAGTTGTCCAAGTAAGGGTGGAAAATACTATGCATCAGTCTCATAAAAGTGGTTGGAGCATTAGTTAATCCAAAAGGTAATACCACGAATTCGTAGTGGCCATATCTCGTGCGAAAGGAAGTTTTATGTATATCCTCATCCTTAATTCTAATCTGGTGATAACCGGATCGCAAATCGATCTTGGAAAACACAGTAGCTCCCCTTACCTGGTCAAACAGGTCATCAATACGGGGTAGGGGGTACCTGTTCTTAACTGTCAGCTTATTTAACTGTCGGTAATCCATGCACATGCGCATGGTTCCATCCTTTTTTCTAAAAAACAGTACAGGTGCTCCCCAGGGTGACACACTGGGTCGTATATACCCCTTATCCAATAATTCTTGAAGCTGCATTTTCAGCTCTGTCAGTTCTGGCACACTCATTCGATAAGGAGTTCGTGAAACTAGCGAAGCTCCTGGCAGCAGTTCTATTGTAAAATCAACATCTCTTTTAGGTGGTAATCTTGGTATTTATTCAGGAAATATATCCTTGAATTCCTGTACCATAGGTATGTTTTCCAACAAGGCGGATTTGTCCTTAGACTCAGATAATCCAACCTGTATAGCGTACAGTTGGCACCCCTTCCTCATACATTTTCCCATTTGGGAAGCTGTAATTGGGCGTAGATGTACAGGCTTCTTTATGCCTTGAATTTCTTGGCGATTACCATTCTGATCTCTGTAGTAAACTATCTTTTCTTTGCAGTCTATGAGAGTCCATTGCTTCTCCAACCAATCCATACCCAGCAACACATCATAGGATCCCAAGGGAAGTATATTTAAGTCTACTATCAATTGCTGTCCGCCGATTTGCAGTGCATAATCTGGTATTTTGGCACTAACTCTTCTTTTAGCTCCTATAGCTAACTGGACCAGCCAGGTCTTTTTGAATTTTTGACTTGGAAATTTACAGAGTTCTACTAGTTTAGGACTTATATAACTTAGACTTGCTCCCAGATCCATCAAAACAGAAATAGTTTGAGATAGCAATTTACCTTCCAGCTCTATCATGGTGGGTTGAAAATCAGCTTGCCGGTCCTCCAATGCTGTGTTAATTCTGGGTATGCTTCGGGCAACATCTCCCACAGTAGATGCCTCCTGTAAATTGGTTACTGCTTCAGTTTTACCCTGCTATGGGCAATCTCGATAATAGTGCGCTGCTCCACAGCCCCGACACTGTAGGGGTGGCCTCTGATTTTGAGGTTGCTCAGGTTTACTAGAAGCCTCAACAGTTTTGTCCTCCCCAAGCCATCTTATCCTTTTATGGTTCCTACAAAACTGTTTATTAATTTAATTCCTGGCTGAGCTTCTGAAATTACTGGTTTTGCCTCTTTTGGAACCAACACTGTTTCTATTTTCTTTCCTTGATTGCCACCCTTTTCCTTGGTCTATCTTGGTTTTTGCTTACTGATAACACAGCCTAGCCTTTCTAATGGCCTCATACATTGTCTTAGGATTTACAAAATCAATACTCTCCTTCATATCGGTGGGTAAACTGCTCAGAAATCTTTGGACTTTGGCTTTCTCAGCTCTTAAGTACTGTACATAGCGCAGTAATGATGTAAATTTAGTGATGAACTCATCCATGGTCAGTTGTCCTAGCCTCAAATCATGGAATTCTCGAGCTTTTTCATCATAAAAACGCTCAGTCAAGTACTTGTCCTTGAAGTATTGTTGAAACTTGTCCCATGTCACATCCTAATCCTCTATTCCCCGCACGTTTTTCACCTCTTCCCACCATAAGGTGGCTTTATCTTTTAGCTGGTAAATGGCTAGCTGTGCTTTAAGACCACTTTCATAATCATACACCTGAAAGTACTTGTTCATGTTAATCAACCATGCCTCTGCCACTTCCTCTTTTTCTCCATCGAACGTAGGTGGCTTTATCTTTCTGAATTCTCCATGTAATTCCACCCTCTGCCTTTTACCTGCCTTCCATTCGGTTTCATTTTTAGATTCAGCCTCATTGAAATTTATGTTTGGATTACTTCGCTGTGACAGACTTCTGTCTTTTCGACTCATATCTTGTTCATCAGTTTGTTGTTCGTTCCCTTCTTGGAAATCTCTACCAGCACTGGGATTTTCATTCCTTTGATTCTGTTTATTGGAGAGGCTTTTTAAGATCCTCTCCTGATCCTGCATCATCCTTTCATTTTCTATTTGAACTCTCTCAATTTCTTCTTGCAACTGTTTTACTGTGTATAACAAAATGTGAGTCTGATGCTGCTATTCCTCAATCAATCTGTTAGACCGTTGGTGCTGTTCTATTCCCAGTTGAACCCACATTTCGGGATTTCCCTCGGGTGAAGGTTGAACCTCTCTGGAATTTCGCTGTGACGGTTGTGAAGGTGTCCGTCTCATTTGTCTCTCCATCTAATTATCTGACTGTGCATGAATAACATACAATTTTGATGGCAGTTGACCCAATAGGGTCCTAGCGTTGTAACGCTGGCTCTGATACCACTTGTAACAGTCAAATATCTATACATTTACTCACCATAAAAAAAATAATTTATTTAACAGTCATTACAACTTGAACTATACCATAATTACCATCAATACAGTTTTATAATCAATGCGTACAGCTGGAATGTTGATAGCCTACTTGTATTCACATCGCCAAACTGTCACGACTGGATTTATGTTTGAGTTTTGTGATGTCAGCATTATTTACTACACTTAATAATGTGTACTCGGTATAATTTATCATTGTGGTTTTGGCATTATTTTGATTATAAGACTTAATAACCTTTGCGCTCATATCATATGGATTTGTCAACATTTCATTACACCTATGATTATCTTTGGTATCCGACTGGATGATGGTACGTAGTCTTGATTCCATCGCCTCACACGTGGCCTCCTCCACATCGTTGATCGAGATTCAATCCTATGGTGGATACGTTCTAGGGTTTGCTATTGACCTTGGGCAATAACTGATTTTTCCCATTCATTGTTTCTCTCGTCGGAGGGCTCCGGACGCCTCTGCTAGGGTTTGGAATTCCGGTTAGTAGAACTATGGTGGCCAGTGGTAAATGATGCCTACCCAAATGTAGCTCTCCACGTTGATAGGTAGTCGGCCCTTCGTTCAAGTCTTCTAGGAGTTTTACACAGTTTTTTTTTTTTTTCTGCTTTGCTCTTTGTTTTCGCCGAATGCATAGGGCTAAGATAGTCTTTAGCTTGTTTTTGTTTTTGCTTTTGTTTTTTTTTTCTGTCTCTTAATTCGTTGCAAAACCTTAATGTAATGGATGGCAGAGCAGCGGACGTCCTTGGGTTTTTACTCTGTCTCGAATTATACAGGTATCGCCCCCCTGCTTCCATATTTTGGTTTAGCTATAGAGGCGGTTTTAAACCCTTTGTATTTGCACTCTTCTAACGAACTTCCTTGGGTTCTGCTACAGTTATTACCCTCCCCCTTCTCCTTTTTGGTCAAGATTTCGTGGTTTCATCGAATGACTCTGGTCGCGGAGGAGGTTTAACCCTCGAGTCTACCAACAGGTACCCTATCATTGACGGTTTTGAGTTCCATACTCCTTGCTCAGCCAGTACAATACGTTATTGGAAATAGCTATTGGGAATGGCTAGGGTTTAGGAACCTGTACTTTTATTACGTAGTCTTAAACTACTACTTGTCCAATACTGATTGTAACCTAGGGTTGTACAGCTATTTTCTAATTTTCTCGGTTAAAGGTTTCCGTTTCAGAAGTTGTTGTATTTTGCTCAGTAATAGAGTGGCCGGGGTCATTATCCTCCGTGCCTATTTTTTTGTTTATGGGAATAAATACTTCTCAAACATATTGGGGACTTGCAACTGTTATTCTGGTTATTTTCATCGTAGGAGTAAATATAGTGAGGTTTATGAAATTACTCGTTTGTGTTAAACTATGTTTATCTTCATTTGTTGTTTCCTGTTTTCCGGTTCTCAATACAACTTAATGGGTTCGAATTTGTAATTTCTCTGTAATTTTCTCCGCCGTAATAATCTCAATGAATGTATGCACTGTGAAATGGAATTTATGGGTATTTCACAGCTTCTCTTTTTAAATGGCGACCCTGCCGAAATTCTAAATGCTATGTTTTTGTTCTTAATTGTCTATTACAGAATTTTCTTAATTTCCTGTTTAATATTTATTTCTATGCTATACGGCGACCGGACTGCCTATCCGTCCGTGTAATTATCATAGGGGGAAAGGCGACCAACCCAGAAACTCTGGTCCACAGGTTTCGGGTTAACAGTCTTTCTGAAAATTTACTATTCAGTGTTTTTAATGCCTCCTGCTTCATCAGAAAAATAACCCAGAAAAAAAAAAGAAATGATTTCAAGGGTGTTCAGGATTACTTTACTAGCTACTGTAGTAAGACCTCAAAATACAACACAGTTTTCTTCCAAAACCTATCAGTCTTTCCGACAATTTCAGTAGGACAGGAAAAACAAATCAACACAATTTTATAACAGTCTTAATATAACAGTAAAGTAGAGCAACTTGGAAACAACTTTTTTTCCTTACTCTACAAAAGTCAAGGGCTATCTGCATCTTACTCATTTAAATTTTAGATCTGACCGATGGTACCTGTTGCCTCCCTTCCACGAGCTGGGAAATTACGTCCCACAGCTCTCCCCTGACCTCAAGTCTGGGTCGTTGTTAGCACATAAATTATGGAGGAGAGATTCGAGACAATCCGGTCCAACTCTCCAACTCCAGAGGAACAGAATTCTGGGGAGAACTCGGGACTATCCGGTCCAATTCTCCAACCCAGCAGATAGTCTGTTTTGAAAAATCCTTTTTCCAGAATAACAAAGTATTTTTCTCCACACAGGAAGAACCCCAAACTCTCCTTGGAATTCCTTACTTATTCCAGAGTTTCTTTTGGGTAACTGTGGAACTGTTTTTCTGTTCAACTAACTCTAGATATTGATTTATTTTTTTACCATCAATTTTACTCATGAAACTAATTTCACAGTAAATATTTTATTCAATACCAAAATTAATTTTGTTCAGATATTCCAATTAAAATAAAACAGCAGTCATAATTAATCCTTAATTAATAAAAGCTTAACCATTTGTCAGCAACTAAGATAGTGGTTACATACTCCTTTCAATAATAAAAAAGAGAGTCATGGTGGTAAAATTGTAAACACATCTCTTATGGATACACCTCCTATTGAAAAATAAGGTTGACAATAGGAGAACCTAACATACTTTTCTTAATCCGTTAATCACAAATTTACAAAACATTTTGTGAGTACTAGTTATTTCATTGTTTTATCGAATACACACTTCAACCACCAATTTCATTGTTTATGAAGGCGGACTAGCAGCATCGCATTGAAAATCCACGAACAGCTAACAATGTTCAGGAAGCAATGATAAGGGTGATCAAGAATTTAAAGAATGTCGGGCTCAATGTGGCCTTGTACAAGAAAAATGGAATACTCTCGATTTACGACTATGAACTAAGGGGAAGCATCACAACGGTTGAGTCTTACTTCTCAATCAAGTAATGGACATAATTCATTTACTTTCTGCAGTGACCACAATATTTGAACTGGAATAGCTAAAATGGTGGCAGCAGTTGAGTCTTAGTTCTCAGTGAACAAACTGACAAAATTCAGCTGTACCAGTTGAGTCTTCGTTCTCAGTCAAATAACGGACAAATTCATTTAATATCTTCTTTGACCGCAACATTTTAGTAGGAAGGAGTTAAAAATGGTGGAATTCCAACCAAAAAGATAAGCAAGGCTGAAATTTAAAAATAATAATAATTTATTAAAATTATATATTATATTTAAATTTTTAACAAAATGAAATTTACAAATACTGAATATAAAATTTGACTAATTTATTTCAATTAAGTCAAATTAGTTGGGTTTACTTTACATCTATTTAAGCTTAATGTTTAGATCTCATCTCTCATCTGGTATTGAAAATGAAACACACTTGTTGGTTCGAAACTTGTAAACAAAATTCATTCTCATATAATTTTAATCAAAAAAAATTCTGAAAATTCTCATGAATTAGAAAACCCTCAATTCAATCTATCTAAACACAACACTTGAAATAATTGTGCATATTATCTGCGTTGATATGCGAAGCAGAAAAGTTTGAGCTTGACTGAGAAGGGCAGTCCTGCTCAAGAATGGGTAGGAGGACATTGGATTTCAATGGCTCAGGCAAACCAAGAAACCAACATGAAGCTTGCAAAGCACAAAGAGCAGAGGGTAGCCGAAGTAACGCACCATACAATTAAAGAAGGTGGAATGGCTTTGGTATAGTGAACCAATCTAGCGACAGAGATAAACCATTCTTCTCCCACTTACAAAAAGGTTGTAGTTAAAAAGGAACTTCTCCACCACAAGAACAGTCGACATCGAGTCCATTGTAGTATATTTTTTTCTCTCCTTTTGAGACCTGAGACCTGGTAACTAGTCATCACAAGAACAGGCGATTTCGAGTCCATTGCGATCTACTTTTTTCTCTCCTTTTGAGACCTGATACCTGCCAACTCCATTCCAGCGACAGCAAGTATGAGCTACGAAGATCAAAATTGACCCACCGGAGGAGGTGATGTCATCACTCCTCCGGACCAATCAAAGTGCTTCCGTGGGGTAAAGTAACAGGATCCTGCATGATATTCGAAGTCCATAGAATTTCTAAAGTTTTTTTGCCTTTGACATATGTTTTTTTTTATGGAGAGCTTCTACTTCAGAAAGCTGAGTGGCAGAAGGAATGGCAAAGGAGCCATTGAGTCACACTAAAGCCATTATCAGGCACATCCTCGAAGTCTTGTGTTTGGATTTTGAGGTAAATTATGGGGATTGGCTATGATCTAGCAGTTTATGATTAACCTATGATGAGAAATTTTGTATGTCATTTTTTTATTGATGGGTGGGCAACGTTGAGGGAGGTTTACAGAATTGGAGGCATTCTAGTTATGGGAAGGAGAATGTATCAAGGGGCAAAGATTTAAAAAAAAAATGAAGTCTCTCCGTATGGTTTTTAGAACTGATATGCATTAAATCATGTTTAGCATTCAGAGTTCAGCTTTGTCATGAATGGTGGGAGGTGTCCAGGTGCATTTAATGTGTCTGTTGTTGATGCAAATAAATTGCAGATTGGGCTCATGTTTGGGGACTGGTTTTTCCGAGGGGGTTTCGGTTTCCGGTATTTATTTGAATGTTTCTTCGGTGAATGAGTTCAGGGCATATTGAGTTATTAGAGGGGATTGATATTGACTCAGAAGTGTACGAGACTTGGAAGATAGTAAAGGTTCTACATTCTCTAAGTTGGTGCACATTTACGATGTTTGCCTTGGGGAGGGGGCCTATTTGATTAAGGACACGTAAGTGTATTTTAAAGGATTCGGGGTTGGTAGAAGGTAGAAGAGGGGAATACTATTTGTGTACGTTCATATTAACAACCTCTACTTGGGATGGGGAGTCTCTGACACAATCGGCGGGTGGATGTACAATAGTATTATACTGCTTTTATCTCAATTTTTGAATCTTCCATTGGTAACGGCGGAGTGGTTGTTCTTTTTTGACGAGTTTTATTTCTTGGGGGGCACATGAGTGGACAGATGGAGGACCTGTCGTCACTCCTAAATGAACTGGACAACTATGAGGCTAGGGAGGCTTGCATTATCGTAGTAAAGGTGGTAGAGGAGAGCGGAAAACAAATTGATGTTGTGGGTATTCTAATTCCGGGTTGTTCACACTATCCTTTTGTTTCTGAAAAGGCTGCTAATACTGTTAGAAATCCTCTTTAGACCTGAAAGAACAAGCTGGTTGAAAAGCTTTTGTCGGGGGAGCGCCCGGTCAAGCTCTTTAAACCTCTCCTGGAGGGGAGACTACTTAGTTTTGGCCAGGACATTATGTGGGAAAGGGCGGAGTGCTTGCAGATGCGTACGTTGGTTGGAAGGTGGGTATACGAGAAAATGGAAAATTCTGACCTTACACACTCGTTAACAGATGTATGGACCACTCTGCTAGGTTATTCGCCAAAGATTTTCTGCCTGCAAAAATAACTGGTGGAGCTTCCATTTTTCGAAAGCAGAAGATGTAGGAGAGGTATACATGCATTCTTGGGTCTATGGGAGGGTATTTTTACCACTACACAAGTGGTACGTTGGTTTCAATCCTACCCAAGATACTCCTCCCAACCATATGATCTGGGTTAAGTTTTCGGGCTTGCCACTAGAGTTCTGGTCTTTGCAAGTGATGATCGCCATTGGAAACTCCATCAGCTCATGTAGGTTTGTGGATCCAAAGTGCATTGGTACATATGATAAAAGGATCGCTTGGGTTTTGGTAGAGCTGTAATTTTCAGGCGGTTTTCCTGTGTATGTGGATTTGGAATGGTAGGGGAGAATACACCAACAAATTATTGACTTCTGGAAATTGTTGTTTCGGTGTTATGGGTTGCATCAAACTGGGCATCTACGAAGAAACTATAACATGATTTTTCATAATGCTTATGTGGCTGAGAACCGAGTGGGGCTAGAAGAAAAGAATTTCGTGATGGAAAACACGATGGTCAATTTGCGGAAGTCCCCGAGTCGGGTTGTTTATTCGGGTAAGTTTAATTCGACTCACATTACTAATTTTGCTAGCTCTGAGCTCCATGTGATTCATGGTTTGTGCGCCAATATGGGTATGGGTTACAGTATTATGCAATGTGATGGGTTAGGGGAGAGGGGGGGGGATACATTAGGGGAATTTTGACGTTTAAAATGGGCCTCCTAAGGAAATTATAAAATAATAGTGGAAATAATAAAATAAGATTTGATTACATCATCAAATTTTAGAGGGAAAAAATAAAAAACTACTTTTTCAACTCGTATTTGGAACTTATCTCCCTAAGGTTTTACTAAAAATTCGAGCATAAATAATCTTTGGATGCAAAATTTAATTCCTCATCCAAGGAGTACCCATGTTGCATACTTTTGATGGACTCTTCTACACGAAAAATGAGAAATACATGAAAACCATCATGTATTTCTCATTTTTCGTGTAGCAAGGTCCATCAAAAGTATCCAACATGGGTACTCCTTGGATAAGGAATTAAATTTTGCATCCAACGAGTAATCCTGCTCGAAATTTGAGTAAACCCTTAGGGAGATAAGTTGAAAATACAATTTGAAAAAGTAGTTTTAATATTTTATTATTTTTTAATCTTTTTACTTTTTTACTCCAAAAATGGTGAATCATCCCCCATGGCTGACATCATCATCTTGAATCCTATTGGTTCTCATAAAGTTTATTTTGGTTGTACATTTTTCTTAGGAGGCCCATTTTAGACCTCAAAATTCCCCTAATGAGGTATCTGTGCCTGATTTCGGTATTAATAAGTGTCCTAAGAATCCCGGGGGTTCACTTTTGGGCTCAAGTCTATCACATTTCATTTTCCAAGGATCAGAGGACCGACATATTGTTTCTGAACTTCCCAAGATTGATGATATTTGTGTCTCTGCGGGTATGGGATCCAGGGGCCCGGGTCCGTCATCTTTCATTTCCCAAGGATTAGAGGACCGACATACTATTTTTGAACTCATCTTTCATTTTCATTACGGATTTCAGGAAGCTATACTCTTTCATATGGGAAGGTGTGAAGTAAGTGTAAAGGACGTGATGGTATTACACCATCGCCCTATTATTGTTAAATGGAACTTTGAGAATGCGGTCATGGGATATCCATTTAAGTTCAATCGTGCATGGTTGGAGGATGACGATTTCAATGTATTGGTTATATATTTCTATAAATCCTAAGGCAGGAAAAAGGGGTCTCCTGTACGGAATATCTATCTAAAAGCCTTAAAGCCCTTAAGTCAAAGGTTAAGATTTGGGAAAGAAAAAAAAAGGAGGAAAATGGAACAAATACTGGAGGAGCTCATGGATCAGACTAAGAAGCTGCTAGAATTTTTTAAAAATGGAAGGTCTCAAGATGAAGTTTGGAAAAAGATCAGGGATTTGGAGAGTGAAAGGAAGAATATACTTCATTTTAAGGAACTTTCCTGGCATTTAAAAAGTAGAGCTATTGGGCTCAAGGCAGGGGATCGTAATACTAAATATTTCCACAGATTTGAAAACAGAAGGAGGAGACAAAACACTATATGGCATATCACAAATGAAGGAAGGGAAACACATACTACTAAAAGCAGTAAGCAGGAGGCTATAATATTCTTTTTCGATGTGTATAAGGCTAGAGAAGGGGCCTATATACCAGATCAAATTTGGGTGGTTCAGGGTTTTCCAAAGATGTTTAATGATGCTGAGAATGAATTGTTTTAAAAAAAAGTGGAAATGGCGGAAGTTGAGAATGTTTTGAGGTCCTTTAAACCCGATAAAAGTTCTGGTCCGGACAGCTAGACTCCCGATTTTTTCCTTCACTTTTCAGATATTATGTTAGAGGAGTTGACGGAAATGGTGGAGGAAATCAGAAGGGATGGGAGGATTCTGAGATCAGTAAATTCCACTTTTATAGCAGCCATTCCCAAGAAAAAGGAAACTGGGTCTTTTGAGGACTATCGACAGATTTCTTTATGCAATACACTCTATAAGATCACCTGAAAATTGATTGCTGAAAGGTTAAAATGGATTCTTGCTAGATATATTACAAAGGAGCAATCAGGTTTTTTAAGCGGGTGTATTATTCATGAAGTTGTGGCAACAGTACAGGAGGTTATGCATTCGATTTGTGGCAAAAAATTCGAGGCTATTCTTATGAAGATGGGTTTAAGTAAGGCTTACGATAGAGTTGACTAGGCTTTTCTAAGAATGGTGTTGTATAATATTGGTATCCACAGGAACGTAGTGGAAGGGATTATGTGTTGTGTCACTTCATCGGTGATGGCAATAATTATTAATGGGACAACTTCATGTTTTTTCAAGCCTGGCATAGGTCTGCGACAGGGATGTGCACTATCTCCCCTGCTCTTTATTTTAACTATGGATGCTTTGAGCATTAAAATAAATGAGGCTACAGCTCTTGGGTACGTTCAGGGGGATCCAGATTATTGAAAGAAAAGATATTTTTATGGATGATGCTATTTTTTTTGGATGCTGATCCGATCTTGTTGGCTGACGATGTTTCACATATTTCATAGATTCAGTCAGACCACTGGGATGATTGCAAATAAGAAAAAGTCTTGTATTTACTTTGAAAATGGGAAGCAGATGATTATAAATGAGATAAAAGATACTTTTAATTTTAAGTTGATGCCGCTTTCTAGGGGGATCATGTATTTAGGCTTTCAACTTAAACCATCAGCCTACATAGTAAAGGACTTGTAGTGGATTGTGGAAAAAATTCACAAATGTATTCAAGGTTGGTCTCTAAAGTGCTTATCAAAAGGCAGAAAGTTGATTCTTATACACACGGTCTTGCAGCAAATCTCGGTTTTTTGGGCTCATTTATTTTTAATCCCGAAAACTATATAGCAAAGGATCAAAAGGTCAGTGACTAATTTCTTATGGAATGGGAACAATGGTGATAGGAAAATACATCTGGTGCGATGGGATCTCATTGCCATTCCTAAAGAACAGGGAGGCTAGGGTTTAATGATCATGGAAATCTTCGGCAAATCATTACTTATGAAATCTATGTGGAGAGGTTTGAATATGGATGGTATCTGGAGTGACATAATTCATTATAAGTACATAAAATCACAGGATCTGGAAGATATTTTCATAAGTGGATGGAACAGAAAGGGAAAAAGCTCGCAGATATGTAGGGGGTTTTTAAATATTTGGCCAGGGTTCAAGATCTTCTAAAATGGAAATTCGGGAGAGGAAAGAGAATATTGATTGGAGATGGCACAATCAGGGGTTTACAGTCAGATAATGTGTTAGAGGAGAAAACTTTGAATTTTCTACATAGAAGGGGATTCTTTTTTATGTCACAAGTTATAAAAAGATGGTAGGATGGGACGCCAATTTGGTCCTAACCAGAGGCATTTGGTATGCAGGGTCAGATGATTTCTGAATGGTATAAGTATGTGGAAAATATTAGAGGTATGGGATGGATGTACTCAATGGAGGGGGATTCCATAACTTGGGGTGGAACTTTAAAAAATTGAAATATTTACACACAGGAAACTTACAGGGAGCTTATGCCAAAAAACAATGGATAGGGTGTGGAATGATGGTTTAATAAGATGTCAAAGGTACACATACAACTCGAAATTGTCATCTTTTTATGGTGTGTTTGGAAAGACAAAAATTTAACCTGGGAAAATCTAGAAAGGAGAGGTATGAATGGTTCGGGGAGATGCTCATTGTGAAAGAGGGAGGATGAACTCTACAGGGATAATTTTAAGGATGGAAAATTATCTTGATGTTTAAAAAATTGGCGAATCTCAGTAGTCCCTAGTATGGAAACTATAAAATGTTTATTGATGTATTTAATTCAAATTTATAATGATATTATATATTTTTTCTATATAATATTGGCGATTTTTAACGTAAAATAATTTTAGATTGTAAAATTTGGGCGAATCATTTTTTATAAAAAAATGGAAATTGGCGAATCTTTTTCTTGGAAAAACCATGGAAAATTAGACCACCTGCGAATATTAGCCCCTAAAATTTTCCATGGATGAAGATAACCAGCACATGTTCTATAATTGTAATTTATCCAAGGATTTTAGATCTTATTTATGCAAGTTGTTCAATTTCTGTGACGGTGATTATCAAAATGCAAAGGAATGTTCATCATGGTGGGTATCAAAAGGAAAATCTTGTCGCATCATTCCCCTTATTTTCCACTGGAAAATATGGAAGTGCTGGAATTTGAATATTTTCGAGGATCGTTCTTCGTCACAGATTGAGATTGCCTCCCAAATTTTTCAGCATTGGGAGGGATCCAGAACAATGAAGAAGCCACCAAAGAATATGTCGATCAGATTGAGGCCTTTTGATCTCTCCTAATCAGTGGGATTTTTCGGTGGCGCGACTCAGAATGGTAAGTATGGGTGCAGAGCATGGTTACTGATTAGTCCATTATACCATTACAAGCTTTTTTTGAATGGAGGCATGGGTTCGAATATGAAAGCTAAGACTCTGGCTTTATGGGGCTTGCTCTAGTTTGCTAGCCATTTGTGCATTGATTACATTCAGATATATGAGGATTCAAAGGTTTTGATTGAATATCTTAACAAGAGAAACAATTTGGCACCTATGCAAATTAATTCTTGGATGGATCGTATAAGTGAGCTGGTTGGAACTTTCTCTTCGATTTCTTTCTCTCACATTTTTAGAGAAAAGAATTCCAATGCTGACCGACTATCGAAATTGGGATTGAGTGGTAGGATGGGAGTGATTAATTATGAACTTGTAGAGGCAAAGGGTACTGATGCTAGGGGCACTGTTTAGATGTTCTAATTTTTGACAGATGACAGTCTTGGCACTCTCTTGGTTACAAGTTTTTGAAGGGCGAATGGGATAGTGCAAGGGGATGGTGTGGCAGTTTTATCATTTTTCTCTTGGGATTGTTGATGGAGCAGCAGTTTATATCAGAAATCATGGGAATTATATTGAAGGCGAAGGGTTCAAAAGGCATGGGTTTTTCTTTTTTTATTTTGACTGTTTGTACAAGCAGCATTTTTTTTTACAGGGCTAATGGAGGGATTATGGAACAAACAATTTAGTTTTTGTATATGCATATGGGATAGACATTGTTGATGTATGATTCACATGGATATTGTTTTTATGATTTTCACATGCTTTATGGAGCATTATGTATGGATGAATATTTGATAATTTGATTTAGTACATTAATATAAACTAGAAGTTTTTCATGCTGAAAAAAAACACAATACTATTAAAATAGGGAAATAATCATTTGATTTGATTTGAATTTTTTTTTTAACTGAATGCAAAAACTGACTGTTGAAAAGTTTCATCGTATTGGTAGTAATATTTAATATATGAATGAAACCATGATTTTTTCTTTGACAACGGATTTGGTTAAAAATATTTAAGCATAAGGCATTTTACTGTGAGGTTCCATGAGCTAACCTTGAGAGATTTTTTCTCTGTGACGTTTTTAAATTAAAATCAGTGTTTCATCCTCTGTGTAACCACGCTGTCTTCCCAAACCATGGTGTTATAAGTGTGTAGTTGCAAATTTTTCCTCCATGGTTGGTTTGTTGAAGCAAATGAAAAATTTTGTGACCACGATACCAACATCTCTTTGTTGTAGATGAGCTTTGGTATTTGTGGAACGAAGACAAACAGATTTTCTACACCATCATGTAATAATCAGAGGGAGGGAAGGATATTTTTAAGAGGAAAAGGAGATCTTTTAACTTGATAAATAAAAATTCCAAGTTAAATGATCTGCTAAAAGAGTTTATTTTGAAAAGATTACATAACTAGTAAAATGAGTGAAACATGTAACAAAGAGAACTGGCCCAAGATTGGATTTTGGAAGTTGTTACAAGAAGTGAGTCATCGAATTTGATTAATTAAATTATTTGAGCAGATAAATAGCACTGAAAAGCACATTTTCCTAATGAAATGTCTCTGAAATTCGATCTATAATTTCATCATTGATTTAAGAGCTCTCTCCAATTGATTTAAGCGTTTCTAAAACTTGGAATTTTGTTGGAACTCTGTGGATCGCTAAAGACTGTCAGCAGAATTTCACAAGATTTTGTGTTCTCATCTGTCGAAGTGCCCTTAAGTTCGATGTTGGGTGGAACTCGATTGTTGTGTTTCTGTTGGTATCCAGATATAATTATAATGTGGCCACAATCAGAAGAGTTTTATAGCTACCATTTTGGCATAGGGGAATTGTTGAATGGTGGAAGATAATGAGATAGAATAAATACAAGCAACAAAAGAACCTAACTTCAAAATTTGGCTAAAACAGTACCGTGAACAACCCTACACTAGTCTACAAATCTATTGAATTAAGTCCATGCATTGTAAAAGCAACAAACTAACAATTTTTATAGTTTCGACATAAATTATAAATTTCAATAAATTCTGCCATAAGGCTTCCAGCAACACAACAAATATGCTCCATATCCTTCTACATTTTTTTACAATAAATAAACAACCCTACATGACCAGCAACAATGCAAATAAATTTCAAATAACAAAAAGGTATAGGGTTTTTCTTATTCTTGAAAGATATAAAAAAAAATTATATTACAAGATTTTCCACCTTGTTTAAACAACAAATGTTTACATTAGCTAATATAAATTAAAACTATTATTACTATCCAACTGAATGATGTGAAGTCTAAATTTCCAACCCATGTCATTTTACTCTAATTATCTTAGGCTATTTTTGCTATTACCTGTTCTTTAATTGAATTTCTCACCAACTCATAGTGAAATCATTATATCTATTAAAATTAAAAATATTATCTAATTAGTTTCAGAGTAAAAAAATATTATAATAAATTATTATTTTTCTAAAAAACAAAAAACTTCAAAATTTCTTAAAAACAAAAAATTATCTTCAAAATCTCATAAGTAACTAATATTTAAAAAAAATTGAAAGTTTAAAATAAAATATAAGCAATTCAAACCATAAAAGTCTATTACGCATCCCATATTACACCCACTAAAATACTAAATACTACTTGAAATATGTTCAAATCTCTGAATCTAATATCTAAGCCATTGAAAGATATTTTCTTATTCCTTCACCTACTTCCTTACCAAGAGAGAATTTCAAAAAATTGAAAATATTTTGCTTATGAGAAATTTGGAAATATTTTATATATTTTTTTCAAAAGACAACAGAGATTTCTACTTTATTTTTCATATTTTGTTAAGGTTAATAATAAGAACAGTCAGAAACCCAGCCACACATATATTAAGCTTTTTTAAAAGAGCCACGAGTCTTTTTTAAGAGTCGTCTGACACATTTTAAGGCGTTTAAAAAAAAAAACCATTAATTTATTTTTATAGGTCATTATTCTTGATTTTTTTTAATAACATTTTGGAAACCCAATAGTATGAAAGGGTTTTAAGAAATTTGCAGATATTTTATATTAGGAAATGGAAAAAACCTATCAACGTAACTTTGAGGGGAAAAAACCTATCAACATAACTTTGAGGAAAAAAAATAATGATAAGAATAGATAGAGCCATTTTTTATTAAATGATATAAATATATTTGTTTTTTTGAAAAGATATAAATATAAATTTTCAAGATAGTTTCGAATTTTTTATTAGTATTTAGGGTAGAAATTATTTATAGTAAATAAATAATTGACAATAATAAGAATAATATACAACATGAAATTTAATGTAAAATTCTAATAGTGTAGTAGTCAAACATTCATGGATTTATGGGCAAAGTAAGGTATTTTATTGATCAAAAGGATCATACAATTATGTTTACAATCTATTCAAATCTTGGCTTCATTGATATATTGAAATAAACATTGTTACATTCATTATGAAAACTTGATATATTTTTCTCAAGTAAATTTAGGTTTTCATATTTTTTTTTAGGTTTTTTAAATTTTCTTTTTATATTATCATAATTTAACAATATCTAATTCAACAATAATTTATTTAATACCTTGCCCAATTTCATTCATCATCTCTTGTATAATCAAAGAGAAGCTAAAATGCAACAACTTTTCTAACAATATTGGTTTTGTAAACATATATGCACATTGTTCTTCAGTGTGGACCTTTTTAAGATCTACTTCATTTCCATCAATGAAATTTTTTACAAAATAGTACTTCATATCAATATGCTTATATTATTATCATAAGCCAAAAAAATAGCACTTTGACTATCACAAAAAATAGTTATGTTATTGTATGTTCTTCAAATATTACCTGGAGGACCTTTCAACCAAATAATTAAATAAAGAATGGTATTAGTTGTATGGTCATTTAAATATTTACATGAGTAATTTTGCATCATCAAAGTTACTTCGAGCATAACCAAATGCTGCAATGGAAATTTTCCATGAACAAGTAAGCAACCATTTATGTAGAAGGTTGCTTTTAGTAATAGAGTCTTCTCAATTTTTTTTTCAAAAAATCTTATCTAATATTTATTTTATTGCATATAAGATCTTCTATATTTAGTAGTTTAGTTTTCTAGGATCATCTTCCCAAATCTTGGATTCCTTCGGTGTATATTTGCACCTTTAGGAGCAATTTCTAGTTATACTTCTTTCAAATGGATATATAAAGTGGGTTACTAGCGCTGACCCCACCTGTTACCACCAATATCTAATGTACCAAATTGTAATAAATAGAAGCGAGATGGTTGAAGTTGAATGTTTTTTATCTATTAAGGCTCAGAATAAATTATGAATTATTAGCCTTCAAATTATATATGTGTGTGTGTGTGTGTGTGTGGTAAAAAATGTTAAAGATTAAAGATTAATCTCATTGTAAGATCATAATCTTTACATATTCAAATCTTTCTTAAGTTTTGAGATTGAGCACAAAGGCTCAATCCAAACCCTTAAGCAATTATCCCATGATACAAAAATTCAGTCTCTTTCTAGCTAAAAAAATTCCAAAAATCTCTCAATATTTAAACACATTTACATTCAATTTTTCACTACTTTTGATTTGATTTAGTCTAACTTCTTGTTTTCCTTAGCGAAATAGATTTTCCTTTCTTCCCAACTTGAATCCAAGTAGTGTTTGTGCTAATTATGGTGGGTCAACATTGACAAGTGAGCTTTGTTATTTCTGAATACTTCTTCATCCACCTGATATGCCAAGATGTTGCATTTCCAATTTTATTCCTTGTGGGTTTATGAGGGAAGTTTTTTTCAATGAGGGCTTATTGCTTTTCCACTTTCAGTGAGTCCAAAGGATGCTCATTGACATGTGCTTTTTCCTAACTAATTTTGTTATCTCTGATGTATTTTATTTGACAGTATCTACTTCTTGTTTATATTTTTATTCTTTCTCACCCTCAGACTCTTCTTATTTTTATACCATGTAGTGATTGCTCTGAGTTCCTTCCCACCATTTCGGCTTATGTTTTTTTTTCTTGATCTTTGTTGTTCTGCAAACCCTTGGAGCAATTTTTATTACATGTCATTTTTCATAAGACATAGTCTACAACCGTTAAATTAATTTGAATGGAAAAATCCTTATTGAAATCCATCTCCACACATATTCAAGCATTAGTAGTCTTATAAAACTTTTCAAATTTTGCATTATCGATATAAAACTTTCCTAATACATTCCTTTTAGAGGATAACGATGGTAGATTCCAAAGATGTAGGGGAATGTTTGGAATCCTTATCCAAGTTGGAGTAGTGGATATTGATGTCGTAACTGAATCAAATATGGGAGACTAGGGTTGAATGAAGAGTTGAACACTACCGCAGAACCACGCCCCAGATATTCAAATGGCCATCTTATCCTCAATATTGTCAAAAACAAAAAAAAACAAAAAACTCAATTCATAGGATAAATATTCATATCATCCATCAAAAGAGGTTTCCATGTCTTAGATATCTATTTGTGTAGATAAGTCAACCACAACCAAAATCCATTAAACCTACACAGCAAACCTTTCTCCAAAAAATGTTTTTATAGCTAAAAGCTTCCTCATCCAAAGGAATATTGAGGGAAGGAACTTCTTGAATTACCGAAAGAAAATATTTGTATTTTAGCATGGCACTATTCAAAACCAAGAATCTCTTGTTGGACCGACAACATTCCTGCAAAAGATAATGTCCTCGTCACTAGATCAATAAGATTCTCCATTGTTCATACTGCAATAGAGATCTACAAAGATATGCATGCAATCTAAGCATAGATCGTTTAACTAGGGAAAACCCCTAGTTCTCGCAAGGGTCTTTAGAGATTTGTACATCCCTACATAACCAACAATTTTAATGTGATATTGAACTATGTGGATTTTATAACATAAGTATGAATAAAAATTTGGATTAAATTATATTTAATGTTATCTTTTTTTTTTAAATTTTGGTTTCTTTTATCCCAAAGGAATCGAGTAGCTAGCCTGACATGTAATTACCAGTAAATTTCTCAGGGGCTATGATATGTCCTCCTCCCTATTACTAGGGTCACAATTGGGAGGATTTGAACCCGGGTATTTTAAGTTTCAACGATTTCACATTTCTTGGATTAACTAATTGAAATCCCCCCCAAGACTTGATGTTATCTTTATGAAAATAAAATATTAATTTAAATATTATTTACACTAAACTAAACATCATATAATAATTTTGATATCTAATATATAAAAATTAAGAAATTAGTTCTTCCTTAACTTTATATGAAAGATTCCCTGGATGCGGGTGACAGTAGAAGTATGCATGAAAATACTCTCTCTCGCACACGAGATGATGAAGATCTACAACGTAGGCGTTCACTTGAAGTGGATCCATATTTCTGCGATAATTTGTATGAGGTGACAAAGACAAGCCATCACGAAGACACACAAAGCCAGTAACATCCCCTCCGGGGTACCTCTGAGCTACAATATTTTGAATGATCTCTTGGAAGGATATGAAATTCTTCCATAACTCGACGCACATGATTCCTCATGAAAATAGTTGCAGCATGCAGCTGCTATCGAGGCATAATAATGATCAACATCTACGCATGTGCCACAAGCCTACAAAAGTGGAGGACCTAATATACAAAGCTACTCATATTCTGCTCCTTCTAGTATTTTTGTTTCAATTCCAGCCCTCCTGCGTGCCCAGCCTCCCCCCTAGCATTGCACTGCACAGAATCCCCAAGCAGCGCACCCCCTGAATGCGCGCCTCACCTCGGCTCCACCTACCTTGCTAGTTTCACCACCTGTGTTCTCCCGTTATACTGCTCCCTCCGTTTCACATCCTACACCAGCATACCTCCCTGTCCAATAGCACCTCACTGCACACTTATCGTCTCTGGTCTGAGCCGCTCCTCCACACCTCCCAGACCCCCATCTACCCTCTGCTTCATCTGTCCAGGGCTCCTAGACTTCTCCAAAGAACAATCAGAGGAGGCCAGAGAGGTGTGTACCCTGGTCGCTACCAGCGAGGGCCAGATAATTGCTTGGAGTCCTTTAAGGGCTCCTCTTCAGGTAGTCACACTAGGGAGACACCCCAGAGCCTCAAGCTCTACCAAGAGGAGGAGGCCCCCACTCATGTAATGCAGAGAGGCAAAAGAAGACCAAGTAAATCCACCATTGTGCACCAGGAGCACCCCTTACCCCACAAAACCGAGCCTCTTCCGGTACAGGAGGCTGAGGAGGAAGACACCAACATTTGGATAATGGACTCAGAAGGCACCTAGACATGAGCCCCAGAGGCTGAGTACTCAGTTGCTCTCATCCTCTGTGCACCTGCTTCCAGGCCTTTGCGTCGACCCATTACTAAAGAGGAAGTTTTTGCGTAGGAGTACGCCTGTCCCATCATGGAGGAAGATCCATATAGCGAGGATGATGCAGAAGACTCATGACTACACAGTAGATCAGCTCTTCTTTGTTTTTTTTTATGCTAGTTATCATCACAGAACCTATACTTTCACTAGTGCTTTGGCACACTTTGTAATCTTCTGTTTGATGTTTTTATGGGTTGGTTTCCTCCAAGGAGGAACCCCCATACATGCGCAACTATGAAGGCAACAAAGGCTAGGATTACTTAAGCGCAGCTTACCAACTCAGCCTGTAGCATATATATTGTTTTATTTTCGAATCAATATAGTTTAGCCTCAATTACCAAAAAAAACTTTATATGAAAGATTAGTTCTTCCTTAATTTTATATGAAAAGTATTTTTAGTAGCAACTTATAACACTTTGGTTTAAGTATTGAAAGATATAACACACTTAATTTTTTTAGTAAAGTAAATAAGCTAAGTCTTCATGGAGGTGTAAAATAACGCATTACTTTTTTATTAATAAATTAAAGTTATTTTAAAATTAATAGAGTTATGTGGATACCTTGTAATATGTTATGAAATTATTCTCACTCTTAATAAATTAGGGTTTACTAATTATGTGAAAGTTAGACATAAAACTTCTAACCATGTAATGTTAATTAAATGAGTTGGGTTGGGTAGCATTTAAGAGCATCATGTATTTGAGGTAAAAATGTTAAAAATGTATATGGAGAAATATTTATTGGTGGAAAAAAATCAATGATGTAAGGAATATGAGATAGGCATGTGACTGTGTTTGAATTGAAATAGAAAAATGGAATGATAAGTAAGTATATATATGTCCACAGAGATATTATCAAGTATTCATAAAATGTTATGAAAAAAAAATGAAAATGCTTAATATGTATGAGTTTGGTATGATTTTGGTAAGGGAAATGAAAATAATTGTATTGGATGATGTTATTTTTTTATACATGAAGTACATAAATTGTATTTACATGTATATGGACTAAGATGGGTTATGGGAGTTTAGATGTAGAAATGGATAATCTTATCACATTCAAAATTATGAAAATTGGTATAAATGTCAATCCATTTGAATACATTTTTCAATATATGATAGAGGAATGAAATTATATACCATAAATAAACGCAAATTTTAAAATTTAAATTGAAAATGTAAAAGAATGAAAAATTATTTATACATTTAAATAGATAGATGGAAAGAATTTTGATAGAGTTTTGACGATCATAAATAGTTGCATGCACTCCTTCCTTACTTGCAATGCATTTATTCCCTATTCTTTCCCGTTGAATTTATTTTGAGTTGGTCATGGCTAACCATTGACTTAATGACAAAACTAACAGAGAACTTTAAATGGCCTTCCATTCATATAATAGTGTTTATAATTCTCCCACTATCTTAGTCTTGCTAGAAGGAACCATGTTTTTGGAAGTAGTGATAGTACCAACAA
The DNA here is from genome assembly GCA_034641835.2 of Pinus albicaulis. Lineage (NCBI taxonomy): Eukaryota > Viridiplantae > Streptophyta > Pinopsida > Pinales > Pinaceae > Pinus > Pinus albicaulis. The sequence continues at coordinate 1,213,135,877 of CM076578.1, read as the reverse complement.
AGTCACAAATGGAAATTTCTTGAACATGATCCCAACTTTGGGTTCGAAACTAGTCAAGGCTAATCTTTCGATTTTCAATGTAGTTCTCCTTCATTCTTAGCCAAAGTAATTCATTCCAAAATTTTAACATGGGGTGACTTTGAATCTAATGGAAACATCATTTGATAGCACAATCTCTTAATATGATAAATATGGTATTTGATTTTAGGAACATTATAATATTTTGGGAGATTTGACAATAAAATTGCATGTAAGATTTTATTTTTTCTTTGATGGACTTTTAAAATTGGTTATCTTGCATCCAATGGTATTTTATGTGGGTGTTTACGAATTATGTTTTGTTGACTACAATTATAATTTTATCCAAATTTTAGGTACTTACTGTTATCTTAGCTCCTATCATATATCCATGAACAAGATTTTTTTTCCTATCATCTTAATTGATTTCAATCAGCTTGATCAAATCTTCTTATCCTCAAATCATAGCCTTTCGATTCACCAAAGATTCAAACCTTCTCATGACACATATGAAAACAATACTCTAATAGGGATATATTATAGGGTATAAATTTGGGTTCTTATCACTAAAGAGTTGGGAAGGATGAACATTTTCAATGATATATCTCAGAATACTTGCTCAATTTTATTGATTGAAGTCTTCTTCTCTTCACCATCTGCTTTGGATTCATTGTCACATTCCATTGCGCCACCTTTTTAATTCACTTGACCATCCTTCTTATTTCCACCGCCATATTTCTTATCCCCATGACACTACCTTCCTTCTTCTCCCCTCCTTTATTTACATCATTCTTTTTGCCCCTAACTTTTCTCCATTTTTTTTCTATGGGATAATCACAATTTGTTTCCCAATATTTTTTTGGAGATATTCCAACTTATTGGGATCCATCACTCCTTGATAGTTTCCTTATCATTCTTCACTTTATGTTATGCACATTGCATTCTTGTTTTGTTTTTATGCTAAATCATTGAGGCATCACATTGGAGTGATTGGAGGTGAGAGGTCCTATCTCCTTTCCACTAATAATCTAGTTGTCTCGGCAATTATGCTTGGGTGGACCAAGGAGAGAGAAAATGAGGTGTTTTATAACCCCTAGTTTCTCTCACCTCTGCCACTTAAGTGATTTTAACTAGAAGCATTAGAAAACATCATTCAGAAAACTTAATACACTTGAAAGCATGGTTCATATGTCACATTATATGCAACTCACTGAAGTGAAAGATGCAGTCGCTCAAATTAATATTCAAGTGAGCTTTCTCATTAAAATAGTGTGATGGTGTGGGATATCCTTTCATACAATTGAAATTCCTACAAATATGTGAAATGGAGAATTTTGTGGCCGATAAATGCCCAAGAATGACCAAAAATAACTCACTATTGAGTGTACGCTAGGTTTAGATTTATATCTTGTAAATATATGGGCATTTGGTCTTCATTTTGGTCGAATCAAACAAAGATCCCATGCAAAAGGCTTAGGCATTTCCACTTGAACTATTTCTCCTACAAGCTTAGCCTCAATGCATAAATAAAAGCCATATCCATGCATTTCAAAAAAACTTTAAATATAAATTTAAATTAAAGTAATTAAACTGAACATCATTTCTTCTTTCATTTAATCTAATGCTTACTTACTTTTATGTGAATCATTTTTCCTCCTATGTTTATATATATGGCAGAGCGATTATGAATACCACATGGTTCCTCCCACTTCCTCCCGCTTGATACATTTCATATAATATTGCTCTTCGATTACTTAATAAAAACCCCTTTCTCTTTCTCCCTTCACTTATTTTATTGTGACTCGCATTCAACATGACAGTGGGGAAGTCTTGCATTCAAAATTGCACGATGTTTATGAATACGAATTTAATATGATCCAAGGCTACCATAACTCTATGAGTTTGACCCGGCTTTATTGCCACTAACTCGATACTTTTACCGGGAGATTCATGGTGAATAAGCATAGACCCTTTAGTGGAATTGAATATTGATGCTGGTTAGAGAAAACACAATAACAACCAAACCCCAAAGCTGCTCGGGATTCAAAATGGGTGTGCTCGGGGACCATAGACTTCGAGTTCCAGAATCAAATTGCCGTAATTTTTCTCGCTTTCTTTATGAAACTTAAAGAAAAAGACTTTTATCAATTTGGGCTCATTCTGTTTTTCCAAAAAGTGATATATTGAACTCTCATGAAGTACATTAAAAAAACAAAAGTAGGAAAGTGTTATATTTGACTTGATGATTTCAAATAAAAAAAAATAAAAATAAAAATAGAAAAGATAGCTCAATAAATTTACAATTTATATAACGAAAAATTCAAGCAATCTCAGACATCTTCCTCATTATTATTAATAATATATGGTGGGAACATTATTATTTTTTAATATCATATTTTGTTTTTTTCTAATATTAGAAATATATTGATTTATGATTTATTTTAACTTTAGTATGATTATTATAGCAATTTTATTTAAATTATAATTTTTTTTAATTTAAAAAATAAAATAAGTTTTCAAACTCATGATATATTTATTTAAAAATAAATAAATTAAAAAATTCTAGTAAATGTAATAATTAGATTTAGAGTTCCAAAGCTTGGCCAGGTTGTCACTCAGTCGCGGTCGATGCATCTGGTGCCTCAGGAGGTTTGGCCATTGCCTGGAACACACAGGCCATTACGCTTTCAGACTTTCATGCGTCCCATCACATCATACAAGCCACTTTTCACATTATTGGCACTAATTTCCATGGAAATCTCACCAATGTTTATTTCCCATAGGAAGAAGGCAACAAAATTGCACTACTTGATACAATTGAAGCGTTGAATTTCAATAGGCTCTTTCCCCTATGGATCGTTGGAGGAGACTTCAACATGATAACCAAGCTGGAGGAAAAAAAGGGGGGTCGGGCCAAGATAGAACAGGAGAATGGCCAATTCAAAGACTTTATTCAAAACAATCTGCTAATAGATCTGCAATACACTAATGGAATGCACACTTGGAGTAATCGAAGAGCTGGCAGACAACAAATTGCATCAAAGCTTGACAAATTCCTCATTTCAGACAATGCTGTCCATCTCGGAGGCGATATCTTGGCTTCTACTCTTCCATACTCTGGCTCGGACCATTGGCCGATAGTCCTCCAATGGCAAAGGCTGGGCAACTCCACCAGATGCCCCTTTCGTTTTGAAGCTTTCTGGCTCACGCATCACGCATTCAACGACTTCATCAGATCCACCTGGACAAACTTCCACAGTCCAAGGGGCTCTAAAATGTTTCAGTTTCAACAGAAACTCAAATACCTCAAATCCTAGATCAAGCGCTGGAATCAAGAAACCTTTGGAAACATTTTTCAGGCTCAGCAAGATCTAAATAAAAAAATGAAGGAACTCCAACAACAGATAATCGCTGAGGGCCACAAGGAGGGAACCATGGAAAAGGAAAAGCACATTCACAATCAATTAGAGGAGCGAAGGAAGTAGGAGGAAATACTCTGGAAGCAAAAATCCAGAATTCGTTGGCTGAAAGAGGGAGAAAGAAATACCAAATTCTTCCATAGAACCATTGTGCAGAGACGAATGCATAACACCATCTCTTTCATTGAGAAGCCAGAAGGGCAACGTGTGGAAAGCCACGAGGAAATAGAACAGGAATTCATCAATCACTTTCAAGAGGTTCATGCGAAACCCCCTCTTGATAGAAGGACTGAAATAGAAAGGATCACTCAGAATGTGCCGAGACTCATCACTGAAGAACATAATCAACTGCTTCTTTGACCTGTGCAGCCTCAAGAGGTGGATCAAGCTATGAAGCAACTCAGGGACGGAAAAGCTCACGGGCCAGATGGCTTCACCACTAATTTTTTCCACTCTTTCTGGGATCTCATCAAGGAAGAGGTTTGGCAAGTGGTCGAAGAATCCCGCTCTCTTCATTGGCTCCTGCCCGCTATGAACTCCACTTTCATAGCCTTAATCCCAAAAGAAGAGATTAATAGCACTCCAGACAAGTTCCGCCCCATTGCCCTCTGCAACGTCATCTATAAGGTGATATCAAAAGTCATTGCAAACCAGTTGAAAACGCTGCTGCCCATGCTTATCTCGCCAAAACAATCTGGCTACGTTGAAGGTCGTTAGATATTGGACGATATCATACTCACACATGAAATTATTCATTCTCTCAAGCATTCCAAACAGGCAGGTATGCTTCTCAAAATAGATCTATCTAAAGCATTTGAAAAAATTAGCTACATATATATTCAAAATATGCTTACCGCTTTTGGCTTCGCTCCAATGTGGATTCGATGGATTTTAAGCTTAATTTCCTCTTCTCTCTTCTCCATTCTCATAAACGTTATTCCCTCCCGACCTTTCCGCCCTTCGAGAGGCATTCGTCAAGGAGATCCGCTTTCCCCCTTCCTTTTTGTCCTAATGGCGGAAGGCCTTGGGTGTCATATCAAACATGCCCTTCTATCCCAGCAACTTAAGGGTATTTCGGTTCACAACTCCCCTGTAATCACTCATCAGTAATTTATAGATGACAATATGTTGTTTGGACACCCTTCAGTTCAAGAGGCCTCTCTTTTTAAATCCCTCTTAAATGATTTCTCTGATGCTTCTGGAATGGGCATAAACTTAGCCAAGTCTCAGATTTTTTTCTTTCATACTCCACTGGTTACTCAATGAGCCATAGGATGCATACTGGGTTTCCCTATAGCCTCTTTTCCCTCCAAATACTTGGGTGCTCCGTTAATAGATTCTGCCATCAAGCATACCACTTGGAATAAGCTGCTGGAAAAACTTGAGTCTAGATTAACCTTATGGACCCATAGAACTCTGAACATTGCCAGTAGATTAGTGCTAATCAAAGCTGTGCTACAGGCGATGCCTCTCTATATTTTTTCCATCTTGGCAGCGCCCAAATGGGTTCTAAAAAAGATCAAAGCTCTACAGCGTAATTTTCTCTGGGGAGCAACAGATGCAAATTGAAAATGGGCTCTGGTGAAATGGACGACAGCATGCTAGCCAAAAGAAAAAGGAGGCATAGGACTACGAGACCCTCAGCACAGCAATGCAATTATGGGGGCTAAAATATGGTGGCAATGGCTTTCCTCTCCCCACAAACCGTGGGCAGCTATATGGAATGCCAAATATGCCCATCATAGACCTTCTGAAGAATTAATCAGATTCACTCCTATGGAAAAAGGATCTCTTATTTGGAACACTGCCAAACAACACTACGCTCTCATCCAACAACACAGCTTCTGGGAAATAAGAAATGGCAGGGTAGCTCGGTTTTGGACGGATGCTTGGCAACAACTCCCAAGGCTCACCACCATCTATAGTCCACCCAATAGTCAACAATGGGAGGAGAAACAACTGGAGACAGTTAATCAGCAATGGGCACCGACAACAGTGCAGGGTTATAGACAATGGAAACGAACAGATCAGCTAATTGGGAACGCTGTCAGCCAGGACAAAGAAGTCATGGACAGTGAGCTACAGAAAAGGCGAATCAGATTTTCAGAAGAAAAGGACATCCTACGATGGGGATACACCTTGAAAGGATCATTCTCCACCAAAGAGGCATACAGACTTATGTGCAATGACCCTATGCCCCTGGACCCCTTATGGAATAGAATATGGGCGCCAGGTTTATGGCCCAAAATCTCTCTTTTTCTCTGGCTAGTGGGGCACAGGAAAATTCTCACTTGGGATAATCTTCGCAAAAGAAACTTTCATGGGCCCTCCATGTGTCCGAATTGCAATGCTCAAGAAGAAACGATTCAACATCTCCTAAACTCCTGTCCTCTTGCCAACCATTTTTGGGAGAAGGTTAGCTTCCGTTGTCAGAAGAAATGCCGGGTCTCCGATGATATAATCAATTCCATCCGAAATTGGCACCAGACTGCCTACAAAAGTGAGATCCTTAACCAGTTATGGAGACTAATTCCAGGTCTTCTTCTCTGGACTATCTGGAAAGAAAGAAACAAACGCATATTCAAAGATCAGCAGACTCCGGTAGACATCATTTGGGAAAACCTTTGTCTAAATCTAAAGGAGACCTTGGCATTGCAGGCATGGCATCAGGAAGATTTTCCCACACAAGAAAATGAGAAAGCCATATGGGACAACTGGAACATCCAACTTCCTCCGGGAACGCCCCCTCACAGACATGCAGAAGAGCGTACTTCTGGAAAGCTCCTTTGGATCCCCCCTCAAAATCTATCTTTTAAACTCAATTTTGACGGGGCCTCAAAGGGAAATCCAGGTTCGACTGGATATGGAGGCATTGTCAGAGATCAGGAGGGCAAACCGCTCCTAATTTTATTTGGAAATATAGGATGGGACTCCAACAACTCGGTGGAGTTGGAGGGCCTATGGCAGGGTCTTCTTCTATCTCAGAGCCATGGATTTTATCCTCTAGAGGTTGAAGGTGACTCTCTAGTTCTTATAAATATTTCCAACCAACTCCTTAATGGGACTCAAGCGAGTAAAATAGCTAACAGTTGGAGACTGGCTGCCAGATTGGATGCAATTGAGCAACAGCTTCACACCAACCGGGCCATCACTTTCCATCATGTTAAACGGGAAGGTAACAAAGTGGCCGATCATCTGGCCAACCTGGGGGTACATAGTCAGCACACCCTTATTGCTGGAGATCTGAACATAATTCATGATCATGATAAAAAACGGGAATGCAATTTACTTATCCAACAGGATGCAACCCTCCCGGCTGCGGGTGATCGGTAAGGAGTTTATGTTGACAGGACAGGGGATGGGCAAGGCAGATCGACACCTGCCCACCCAGGACGAGCACATTTACACATCATCGCATGCCAGATCTTGGCATTTATTCAGCGTTGAGCTCAAAGGCACAACTTCTGGGGAGATGGGAGCTCACACCATGGCTTCAGCTTGGAATCTCGTCTTCGCATGCTTTGGCATGCTGGAATTTGCCTCTATCATCAATGAGGCCATTACTGGGCAGGTTTGTCGCAGCAAGAAGGGAGAGGTTAAAGAGCGGGGAGGCGAGGAGTTTTTTTTCCGAGGTTCAGTTACAGGGCTCCCTCTGTCATATGGTCTCGCTCATTCATTCTTCTCCGTTGCACATATACTCTGTTTTCCTGGTGTTTGATGTCGATCACCCAGTCTTTCTGGTGTCTGTTGTAATTTATCATATCCATGCTGCCCGACGCCTCCTAGTAGCTAAGTCTCGTCCAGGTTTGTTTGTCATTGCGCCCACGCCAGCTTCCACCATGCCTCGGTTATGCCATCGCATGAGGAGCTGAAGGGGCAGCACCAGGGGCCTCCCTCCCAGGGCATCTACCGGACACTCGTCTGAAGTGCCATCAAGCTCAAGTGGCATGAGTGCTGGTTGTTATCCGCAAACCTGCAGTGGGAGAGGGAGGTCCCTTCCGACAGCTTCTGTTCCTCCGCCCACCACTGGTAGCGCGCGTTTCATCTTTGACAGCGTCCTGAACCGTCCAAGAATTTTTGTTCTTTTCTCTGTCATTTTTCAAGAGGAGGCCCAGCCGGGGGCGCCCATGGTTCCACCACCTGGCCTCGATCAGCACACTGCTCCTGGTTCCCATCCTCAGAGTGGAGCTTTCAACGTGCCCTTGCATCCCCCGAATGTTCCTACTTTCAGCGTGCCTAAAGAAGTGCTAGAGACTATGGAACAGAGGCCCTGGCGAGGGATATGCAAGCGTTTGGTTGGTGCCGCGTAGTGGAAGTTCCGCCTGATGAATAGTTTTTGTAATGAATTTCCCACCTCTTTCTTTTTGGCCCATTCCTGGGGTTTTGTTTATGTTCATATGGTTAAGGGCTCGTCCCTGGTTTGCTTATGTTCAAACGGTTTTGGTTATGTTCAGATGGTTTTGTGCCCATCTCTGGTTTGTAGTGTACACACTCAGAATGTCTATGATGCAGAACCCCTGCGTGGGTCTTGGTTCTCTCCACCAGGCTGGTCCCCATGTCACTGAGCATTCTCTTCTCCAGCTTCTTCTTGTTAGAATTTGCCATCCCAAAGGCAGTTGTTTTTAACCTCGGTCATATTGTAATATTACGCACTTGTTAATAGATCAGTATTATTTAGAAAAAAAAAAAAAAAAAATAGATTTAGAGTAGTTTTTAAATGATTTTTTTTGGAAATTTTTAATTTATTTGTTGATTTAATTTGTTTAGAATCTGACATGGATTTATTGAAATCACAAGTTTGACAGTGAACTCCTCACAATTGAAGTGCCCCAAGGGTTTTTCAGTGTGTTAATCCATATGTGTAGTGAAAAAACAAGTTTAAACAACACAAATCAAGGTTTGGCCACCAATTTTTTCCACTGATTAGTGCCAAAACTCCATCGAACTCCAAAAAGTCACACTTAAAGACTACTCCATTACATTTATCCATAAAAACTACTATATGCTTTGCCTTATTAACAATTTATATAAATTTTTAAATCTCATTGAATGTATAAATTTAATTCACATTAAATTTCATCATTAATAATTTTTTAATTATAATTTGTTTGGGGTACATTTTCCTAGAACTTTAATTTCCTTACCTTTTGCTTTTTTTTTTCTCATTTCCAAGCAGATTTATTCCTCTTGAACATGAATCCAAAAGGGGAAATCACCTTCTATCTATAGATTCAATAGTCATTCAAGCTTTGTTTGTGTGCTCGACAAGTTAATCCATAAGCCTACATCATTAAAGTTTGTGAAATTTTTCATATTAACCCTTCAATAATGTTTTTTCCCCAAGATCTTCCACTTAAAGCCTTGATTTTGGGTGATTGGGGTCTCATTGGTAACATGCCTTTGGCCTTCTCTAAGAGAAATGGATATGTGGATGAAAAAAGGTTGACACATATGATTCAAGGTAATCTCTCATATTATTTTTGTCAATTTGGTATTAGATCAAGTTGTTGTGAAGAAAAGTTATTATCCTCCCCACTCAAGGTTCAAATCCCACATGGTGACATGTACACTATTAATGAGTTTATTCTTGATTATATACAAATGATATATTCAAAAATGTATATATTCCTCTCTGCTCATTAGATTTGCCTCTTTGCTAATCTAAGCTCTACTCCTAGGTAGTCCTAAGGCTATATTAATACATTTTTCTTCTAAAAGTGGTAACCTTAATACACATTAGTGTTTATTCTCCTAAATCTTAGTCATAAATGTCTTCGTAAACACTATATGCCATGCTAGAAATCATTTTTTTTTGTATCAAGAGAATCAGTAGACCTTTTACCTATCATTGAGGAGGATCAAGGTTGATCTGGAGTTACTTCCCCTATACTCCTGAGCCTAATGGAACAACCCACAAGGCACACTAAGTAGGTTAACCAAAAATCGAACCTCAATAGGGCTTCAATATTATCCAACAAGCACATTATTCTGCAATACATCCAATATTTAACCTAGTTCAATGGGATATTGCATTAGAAATCCTTTCTCTCTCTCTTTTTGTTTCTAGTCATAGCTCCAAGTCCAGATTTCTCCACAGTAGGAGTGTTAGAGACTGATGACACTTGTTTCTTGACTCCAGAAGCTCTCACACATCTCTGTGTTATTTTCATTCTATGACTTGGCTCGTCTCTTTGATCCATTTAATACCATATAACCATATTATTTCTCTACATACCCTTTCTTTTCCACTCCAACCCTTCAACTTCCTCTTCATTCTTTTCTATGAGTTATACAATTAATCATCAAAATTTAGTCATTTCTCAAACCTGTTTCATCTCCATGCCTCTCTAAAACTTTCTTGAGTGTAGGTACTTATGTTTGAAGAGAATTTGGTGACCAAGATACTTTGCTTATGCCCTCCTTGAAAATGTAACACACCCCCTTACCAATCTAACCCAAGGGAGATGGTTGTTAGGTTACTTGACTCTCATGTTACAGTTACAAGAATGGGGTAATAATTTTTTCTTGCTAGTCTCTATTCCATGAAAAGTATTGACATGGAATGACCTTCAATGTCTAGGCCAACATGGGTGGGGGGTTTTCCCACTATGTAATGTTAGTGACGAATACACTCAACATATCTTTCTAGCAACATAATTTTGTTAATGTCACGGTCTTTGTCCATGAGCATTTTCTTTTATTAGATAATTTGATATCTTGGATATGAATGAGGATTTTCGGTCGTAATATCATAGATGTATTTTATTTTGGCAGTTTACCTATATCAGTTCATGTGTACAAGCTTACTGGAAGAAATTTATAGGCCAAAATATTGACACAAGAAAATTAATGCTACCATTGATAAGCTACCAACATATTTTCCAAAATTTACTGACATTACAGTGGCATGATGATCATAAATGAGACTAAACAATGGGGCATCATATTACCTATAGATTTGGGCTAAATATCTATCTTGTCATCGAGAGTTTTACTCCATACAATACCATATTACGATATCAAATAAGGGATTGATTGCATGGTGAGTTCATGTTCACACCTCTCCTTTTATGCTTGAAAGGAATGTGAGTTTAATTGATTAGTAAACATCAACACTCACAAATGGGTGACATTGTTTCCATCATGTATGCCAATTGTAAGAAAGTATAAGATGGCACACCTATAGTGGGCTTGCTGTTGAGTCTGGCCCAATCCATGATAGACCTTGGTGAGATGTATTTAGCAGAATAATAGTCTTCCCTAACCAATAGCACTTAAAATCCCTACCATATTTAGCTACCGAAGCTTGCATAAAGAGTTAAAGGTCCTTAGAACCCCAACGGCCATAAACCTTTGATGCACATGATAGTTGTTGGGAAATTCGAAGTGGTAACTTAGTATATCATTTTTCCTTAACCTTAATATCTTATTGTGAACTTAGTTAGTCTTCTTATGTTCTTTATTTAGAATGTTTCATTAAACAAACATTAATAACATAAATAGTAATAGTAGAGGGCACAAACATTAGGGGAATTTTGAGGTCTAAAATGGGCCTCCTAAGGAAATTGTAAAATAATAATGGAAATAATAAAATAATATTAGATTACATAATCGAATTTTAGAGGGAAAAAAGGAAAAACTACATTTTCAACTCGTATTTTCAACTTATCTCCCTATGGGTTTACTCAAATTTCGAGTGGGAACACTCATTGGATGCAAAATTTGATTTCTCATCCAAGGAGTACCCATGTTGCATACTTTTGATGAATCCTACTACATGAAAAATTAGAAATACATGAAAAATGTGATTGCAATAACATTTTATCGTGTTTTTCATATATTTCTCATTTTTTGTGTACTAGGGTCCATTGAAAGTATGCAATATGGGTACTCCTTAGATGAAGAATTGAATTTTCCATGCAACGAGTACTCCCACTTGAAAATTGAGTAAAAACTTAGGGATATAATTTCAAAATACAAGTTGAAAAAGTAGCTTTATTATTTTATTATTATTTAATATTTTACTTTTTTACCCAAAAAATGGTGAATCATCCCCCATGGTTGACATTATCATTTTAAATCTTATTGGTTCTTATAAATTTTATTTTGGTTGTACATTTTTCTTAGGAGGCCCATTTTATACCTCAAAAGTTCTCTAATGAATTAGGCTCTTAGCAGGGGAAAACTCCTCCAAGGGGAAAACCCATAAAATCATCCTCTTCTTATATAATATGCTTCAAATAAGACAACAAAGACCCAAACCCTAGACCATTTCCTCCTCCAAATACCTAGTGAGTCCTTCCAACAACTCATTCTTTGATTTTTCACCAACCAACTCTAAACTGCAACTTTGAATTGCCAGCTTCAATACTACTACTTCAACCTACAACTTCAGCCCTATAGCTGCTACAAAAACCCTAATTTAGCTTCCTCTTGAGAGTTCCTTCCTTAAGAAAGAAAACTCCTCCTAAGGTCAATGACGTCAAGACAAAGTATTCTTCCTTCTAGCAATAAGAGACCACACTTCCTCCTACTGCAACTCAGATATGAAATTTTGGCCTCCTTTGTAGTTGCAAAAACCCTATACATCTGCATGCAAGTGTGTATGTGTGTGTGTGTGTGTGTGTGTGCGTGAGAGAGAGAGAGAGAGAGAGAGAGAGAGAGAGATCCCAAAAAAAAGTCTTATCCTTCTTCTATACCTTCACTCTTCTTGTCTTCTTGCTTCGCAGTTATAGATTGAACCTTTTCTTTGAGATCGAACTTCTTGGTGAGTGGGTCATAAATGTGGTTGAACTGCTCCTTTATATAGCCTTTCCAAAGGGTCAAATTCCCCCCTTTAGGTAGACTTGAAGCTGTTAGGGCCGACTTGTACTCTTGGATTTTTTAGGCTCGAAAATAGTTCTTTTCCCAATTACATTTTTCCCAAAAGGGTCTTATAAACATGATGTTGACTCCTTTGACTTATGACAATAAATCTTGATACCTAGAAAACCATAAAAGTATAATGAAGAACATGTTTTTACCTAGAAGACTATCAATAAGAAGCATGAAACCCATTCTTTAATAATAATAAATTTTCATTTTCTCTTTTGTTTTTTACATATTAGGATACAATTGAAATGAGTACAACAACAATTATGAAGACCGAAACTAGTTACATTTTCAACACTCCCTCTTAACTAGGGAGGTATTCATAATTGTACAACTAGTACAACATCATTCTCAAACTAAAGATTTCACATAAGAAGTGAGACTGATAAGCCAACTATAAGCATCATCATTATAACCAACATTGTCTTTGAAGCCTAACTAGACAAGCTCTACTCCATTCAAGAGAATTATGTTGGGAGGATTTACATGTGATACCACACTACCTCTATAAGGCACATACCCCATCTAGATGTTCACAATTTATTCGCTTTTAGGACTATTCTTATCCTGTATTTCCATTCCTGAATCCTCAAAAAATATCATACCTCTTCGACAACCCTTCTCTTGGATACTTGTCCTATCCTCAAACAATTTCATACCCTTTCCTTTCCTTGATTTTATAGCCTTAAGGAAACCACAAATGCTTATCCAATCCTCTGCCATTCTCTATCCAAGGCCTTCACAGCTTAGACTTACGATTGTTAGTCATAGTCAAGTTCCTAACACATGAATACGATAATGAACATGTGATGTCTAACATCACTCCCTCTCAACCAGAGAGGATGTCCCTATTACTTTTGATTGGGTAATATATCCTTGCTCCTATTCAACGATACTCCTTTACTCATTCTCAAATCTAGAGGAGATTCCATACTTCCTTTCTATTTATTAAGTCAACACCATAAGTATTATAGCTTGTATTTATAAGAGTATAAAATACTAGTTCTTCACAACTTCCTAGATCCCTCTTTCCTTTGCATCTCATTGTATCGATCCTGCTTCCTTTCGAGGTATCATGGAGCCATCTTCAGTATTCGATATTGTGATAGCATCCAGGTCATTTTTCTTGCTCATAATTTTCTTCTTCAACATTATGAATGAAGGCATTGAATTTAGCCTTTCTAAACTTCAAGTTTATCATATCGTCCTCATGAAAGTGATCTCCTTTCACCTTCAGATTATCTTATCGCACTACTACCTTTCAATCCCAAGATGGATGGATACTGACTTCATAGTTGTGAGGCACTAGATATTGAGCTTCCCTCAACATTTTGTTCACGTTGACCTTCTCATCCAGACATCAACATCCTTATGGTCCATCTCCACTTGAGTATTCCTTCATGCATTAGGGTTCCCAAGGATCGAACCTCATTAAGAAGTTACAACTTTCTTTCGAGACTATACTGGATGTTAATCACTATTCTAGATAAAGCACTAATCCTTTATTTATCCTTATGTAAGTCAAATTATTTTAAGTTATATTTTGATAACATATAATGGAACTTATTGATTATATTGTGATAAACATATGGTGGAATCTATTGCATGCAGACAGTGAACTCGTGTAAATTGCAAGGAATTAAATATTGCAACCTTAAATTTGCAATCTCAAGGATGCATTTAAGAAATGGATTAAAATTAAAATATAAACATTAATATTCCCAAAATTAAATAAATAAAAATAAAAATTACATATTTTTTCAGTGTTACCATATTACTTTAGATGTTGGTGCATGTTACAACAAGTTTGAAAGTTAAGGGATATAATGTATTGTTATCAAAATCTAAAACAAAATATTGGAATTACAAATGAATATATACATCAGTAGTTTAATAATGTTTATATCATTAGTTATCTCTTCCTAGTACTGTGTTGATGGTCGTGGCAATAGTGTTGTTGTACCCATATTGAAATATGGTCAAGCATAGTCGAATGTAAAAAATCATAGTAAACCATATTGAACTATAGTCATCCATAAAGGCTTGGTGAATATTGAAGGAGACAAGAGATGTGATCTATAACTTTATGTGGCATGTGCTTGTGGAGAATTTTCAAAGAACAAGACATATTAATCAATATACATAATAACATATGCCTAGGAAAAACTTTCGGAGAACATGACATATTAATCATTATGTGTAGTGACTTGAACTATCAAAAGAATGGTTCTAATAATGACCATGACATATTAATCAATATATGCAGTAACTTGAACTATCAAAAGAATGGCTCTAATAATGACCTTGTGTTAAAGAGAGCCTTTACCAATGAAAATTTTAAAATTGTATACTAAGATAAAAGAGCATTTACCAATGAAAAATTGAATTTTGTATATTAAGAATTAATGCATTTAATTTCTTCATGATTTATTGATTGTATGAAGGATATAGATAAATAAATAAATAAATGATTACTAATGGAAAGTCTCTAAAATTTTAAAAACATAAAAAGTGTTATACAAAATATAAAATTACACACAAATTAACAAAATATCATGATAATCCTTACAAGACAATATCATCCACTTTCACATAAGAATAAAGATTATACAAGAGAATGGATAAATTAGTAACATTGTTAACGAGTAAAATTAGTTTACCAAGTGACTTAGCAAGAAGATATGCATCTCACCATATACCAATGCAAATGCAATTTGTGGACTCTATTGCTCCAAAGATGAGTTCAAAAGCATAATATAGCGATGTTTCACCTTTTTTAACATGTTATATGGAAAATAACATTAGTGACCTTAAGAGAAAAATGTGAAATGAAACAAAGCAAAAGAAAAATCCTATAAGTCCCCGAACATTAAAGTTTTAGACAATTATAAGGCTACTTTAAAATCACCATGTATTGTTTCTTGAAGATGTAGATAACACAACATTCTAAAAGTCAATAATTATGCTGTAAGGTATTCTTATTTGAAAACAATTCCCCTAGGTGCCATTGTGTCCATGTCTAAGCCATTGGATCAAATGTTAGAGTATTGAAATGTTTTAGGCCATTAGATTCACAAATAGTTAGTTTTATATATATTTTTTATAATATTAGTTTTTTTTTCTTTTTATTAAGTTAGATTGAATTTAGGTTTTGCTAAATTTTAAGTTAAAATGTTGTTATTAAAAATTTGTTATATTTTTATATGTAAATGTAAATTGTTTATATATGTTTTTTTTATAGAATTTTTTTTTTCTTTTTAATAAGTTAAATTGAATTTAGGTATAAAATAAAAAAATAATAAACTATAAAAGCCCATGGTATTGGCCCATGGTATTCATGTGGAATATAGTTTATTTAAAGGGTGAAATTAAGATGGCTTCTCGATCAATATTAACTCTGGATCTGCCAAAAGACAAGAGGGATCAAATGTCTTGATATGCAAACCTCTTTTAGAGTGAAAAGAGAATTGATACCTTCTATAAATAATATATATCTAAACTAACTATTTAATAAAATTATTTTTAATTTTTTATAACCATTATTCTTTTAAAATTTTACTTAATAAAATGTATCTAAATTTCCATACATTCAAATATACATAGTTTTTCGTGTTCAATATTATTTTTGTTACAACTATTTTATTATTAAAAAAATACATGGTTTTTTTTGTTACATATTATTTATGTTACAATTGTTTTATTATTCATGAGTATTATTTCTTAATATATAAAAAATTAAATTAATTATGAATTTTTTTTAAATATGTGATATTTTTTTTAATTTCCAAATTATTTCACAGGACATGATTTATCTTGAGCAATAATGATGAATGTTCATAATTCTCATTTCTTAATTAACACTAAATTTACTTTTAATTACTTGATTGTAATAGTTTGTAACTACATAATTTGTAGCTACATACATACTCTTTCGAATTTTTTTTGTTAATGAATATCAAATTTCTTCTGTAAAAAAAATTTATATACATATCTTTAATTACATAATTCTGGCTAAAAAAATTACATGTTTTTTACTTTATAATCATAAACTAATTTCACATTCTATGATGTCAAACTTACTCAAGTTTTTATTATGAAATTTTAAACAAAGTTTTTCACTACATAATTTTAACTTTTATAATTCTTTTTATTTTTCAGTTCCAAACAAAACTTACAAAATAAAAAAACCCACTCAGTCCTTACTGTAGATTATAGTTTTACAAAATTGAGACTATGTGATTAACAATAGAGTAAGTTGAGACAACCCTAAAGTGTTTTTTGTACATGTTTTATCATAACATTTCCATCCATCCAATATATATTGTAGAGTCTTCTGAAGAGAGTGTGTATTCTAGTTTATAACCTAATCCAAAATTAAAGAAAATGCCTAGGGATTTCACAAGTTATTAGTTTGTAACCTGATCCACAATCAAAGAAAATGGCCGGGGATGTCACAAGTTATCATTCACATAGTGATTTATTGAAGATCTTAGCTGAAATGGATCCTATTAGTATATCATTAAGGATTGGGAGTAATTCATGTAGCAGTTGCATTGCTTATGAAATATTTTTTATATCATTTGAATAAGATGTTGTATATACAGTTATACTATGATATGGATACACATTCCCCCCAAGCGTTTCCATATCGTGATTGTTGTCCAATTGTTGATATTTAGAGAAATATAATTAAGTGATTGATGGTTTTGGAACATCAAAGTTACTATAATGACCTTTTATCTTAGGATGACTCCTTAGTGTTGAGATTCGATTTGCATGATGAATATGCATAGATTGCTTCACAGGAAAACCCTTTGGCATATTCATACTATGTGGTAGTTGTACGAATGGACTACTTATATTGTCCTCATTGTCATAAGATTCAACACGGTTCTTTTTTTTTTATAAGTCTATACACAAGTTATACATATTATGTAGTAATAAATTTTCTTTAATAACAACAAACACTGAAAGAGGAAATGATCTCAATAGACCCCTCTAGATATACGATGTCTCATGATATTCTTCTCATTTGGTGACACATGGAAATTCCAATACCAAAATCTTTCACATTGTCACATATTGTACAAAAGTTTATCTTGGTAAGGCTTCCTACATATATTAGCCCAACATGCAAGTTCATCATTCTCATGTTATTGAATCCTAATTTTTTAATGCCTCCATAAACTTTTGCCTAATTTTTTTGTACATTATTTCTTTCATTGACATCAACCGATCTGATCTGGTTCTTTTTCCAATGACACTTGTCAATAAGTCCCTACTAGCACTTATGCCATGATTGAGATTGATATTTTGCAATTTTCCAAGGATTGATGTCATATTTCTTGATACTAACCCATTTACCTTCACCTCTTTGGAATTTCTAATGCCCAATAATTGAACTATATTTTTTAGATATGTGTGCTTTCAAATTATATTTAAGAGTTAAGCTTGTGCTATGATAGATATATCTAAAAAAAAATTGATCACCTAATTTACTTTACCTTGAATTGTTAATTCATGAATTAGTGGCCTTATTTCTTCAATTTTAGTTCATTCTATATTATCTAGAAAATTATCATCAAAGACAATTTCTTGCGACTTATTAATGTCCATGTTTTTCTACGTGTGGAAAGATCTTTTTGGAGGTAAGATGTTTTCCCTACATAAAAAAAAATATTAATTTTTTATTTTTAATTTAAACTTGACATGTACATTGAAAAAAATTAGAATATTAAAAGGGTGACTTGATTTGTGTGGTCAATATTGTGATTGAGAATTTCCTCTACATCTCTCATTTCCTTATCATTTCTAGGTATATCCACATCTATTTCAAGCTCTCTATTTTGTACCTATACATCTCCTTCATGCTCCATATTTTGTACCTCCACATTCCTTTAGGCTTGCTATTTTCCTTTGATGCTATTTTGTTTTATAGTAGATCATCATTTTTTTCATTTAAAATAAATTCCTTTTATAATATATTGTTTCACTAGTGTGTGTGTGTGTGTGTGTGTAAACAACTAAAATTTTGAACTAAAAATTCTAAGTAGGTGTACACCTTTTTATATTGATGCATCACACTATACTACATTTGGCGGTAACGAACACTAGTGCCCCCTCACTTAATGTGCCCTAATGTGTTAAATCTCTATTCAATTCACCAAATACATTTAGTGCCAACTTAATATTATTTTTCCATTAAATAATATTATTATCATCAAATATATATCTTAAAAATACAGTTGGCGCTTGCATATGTAGATGAACTTGGAGTAAACTCTATTTCTGTTAATAAAAATTATCTTTATTTACATCTATGCTAGATAGATTGTAATTGAATGTATTTTAAATGTCTTATTTGTGTTACATGCTTATTTCATGCTCGAATATGTAGATGAACTTGGAGTAAACTCTATTTCTGTTAATAAAAATTATCTTTATTTAATCTATGCTAGATAGATTGCAATTGAATGTATTTAAAATGTCTTATTTAAGTTACATGCTTATTTCATGCTTATTTCGCAGGATTATTAATCACTAAAATATTTTCACCCCAATTTCCTATTTCAATATCTATAACATTTTTTTTATATATGTAAACAAATTATGTTGGTTTACATATATGTTTTCACCCACAATTGCCTATTTCAATATCTATAACAAAATTTTCTGGTTGATAACTCTTATAATAAATATCTTTGAAACCTCCATGACCTGCTTCCATCGAAGAAAAATTTTCCTTTCATTCCTTCATGATGGCTCCTTCTCTGCAACAACTTATTTCATTATGTTGGTTTAGATATATGTTTTCACCCACAATTTCCTATTTCAATATCTATAACAAAAATTTCTCATTGATAACTCTTATAATAAATATCTTTGAAACCTCCACAACCTGCTTCCATGTAAGAAAAAATTGTCTTTCATTCCTTCATGATGACTCCTTCTCTGCAACAACTTATTTATTCTAGGCTACTCTTTCCTAAGCTATTTCCTTACGGCATTTATTTTGCAACATATGGTGCAATTGCTAGTTATGATTATAATAAACTATCAAAACACACTTTTTTGTTGTCAAAATCAAATAGCTTAAGTCGAAGGATGAAGTTGTTGAATGTTCACTTCAATAAATAGGGGAAACAATAAAAGGAATTTGATATCACCATAAATATTGAAAATAATAAAAACAAACAAGAAGATGGTTAGGTGATAGGCCATAAGATTTTTTGGTTTTATCCTCACGCAGACTCCAATACTCCCATTAATACGGGCCAGGGCCCTATAGATATTAAGCCAAATAATTCAAATGGATATATTTCCCAAATATAGAACAAAATGGCCAAATCATATTTTGACAAAAAGGGTCCCATTAATATGGGCCAGGTCCCTATAGATCTTAAGCCAAATAATTCAAATGGATATATTTCCCAAATATAGAACAAAATGGCCAAATTGTTTTCTAAAAAAAGGGTCCATAAGTGAGGATCTCCAAATCTGATAAGTATTACATAAATTAGACTCATCCATTAAATCATCCTACTATTTTGATTTATTATATGATAAAATATCTCTCATACATAATCGAACACAAGATCATCCTACTGTGTTTGATGTTCATGGATCTCATATCATTTTTCCCATAGGGTCTTTTTTAATTTCTATCACCTTCCCTACCTCTAAGCATTTATCCTAGGTTATGGGGAAAAAATGTGTACAGAATTTAAAATATCATGTAAAATGCACAGCATATGATTTTGTATTCCAAAAATGAAGACTCGGTCTAATTTGTTGGAACCGGACAAAAGTCTGTGGATACAGTTATGTGGAATGCATATTTTTGGAATACATTTTACCATCTCTCAATCAATTGGGCATGGTTGCGATATCTGTGGGCATCAGCACCACTTATCCTTTTTACCATGACTTGTAACTAGTGTTTCGTGCATTTCCAAAAAAAATACATGGCCCCACTATAGACAAATGCCTAAACATTAGATAAGGATAATTTCCAAACACTAATACTTTCGGCTTGTATACATGACCGTGCCCTAAATTCAATTTCAAGGGAGATGAATTTGGAACAGTTAAAAAAACAGATAAATCGAAAATGTAATTTCCTTGCTCAGAAAAATGAAGGAAAACTTTATGTTAGAACATACCTGCAACACTAGAAAAATCCCTCAAACAAAAAAGTAACTAACCGAATAAGTTAAAATTATCATTGTGATGGATCCAAATAAATCTTAAATAGATGCATATTTAGTAATATCAACTAGACAACAACCAATTTTTGCATATTAGTTACCACTGATACCAAATCTCGTTGTTAAACTTAGTGAGACATGGAACCTTGGTTTCCATGATTAACAACAAACCCAATATGTGTCAGATGTCGAATTTGCAAACTATTAACCCCCCATAATTAGCAAGAACACTCTTATATGGTAGCATAAATGAATTGTGTGAAGTTGTAATATGAATATTTAATGAAACTGGACCACCTCAACCAATGGAATATTTATATTGTCACCATAAAATTGATTAGCTGCAATAGCAAAAAACATAAGTGAAGCATTGGACATCGAATATGGCTCAATTAAGCTGAGAAATGGATTGCAACGCTAAATTCTTTCAAACATGGTTAGCAAACGTATCAATGAATTAGTACAAATGTGACAAAATGTTATGGTTACTTATAAAGAATTTTTGGACTCGAATAGGGCCACACAAAATGCATTCATATCAAGATCTTTGGTTTGATAGGTGTTGATTGTCATGTAGTACCATTATCAATCACTCTGCAATACAAATATCGAAAAATTATCAGTAGTTTGTTTGCTATTCAGTGGTTGTTTGTTTGAAAGTTTGTAGTAGGATCAACAATGTCATTGCCAAATTAAGAAGCATAAAAACCAGAGAGTGAGCGGAGTTAACTTAGATATATGCATCTAAAATCTTTGTATCATTGCATCATTAGTCAATAGGGGTCCCTGTCGACCATCCAGCACGTGCAAACATTGTATGAGTATTCAAATTAAGGATTGCAAGTAGGAAACATTGACTCCTTTGACGTTCCATTGCTTCGTCGCCTAAGAGAGCATAGGTAGAACAAAGTTCATAATAGGTTCATCAGCCGATGACTCCTTTTGCTACGTTAATTTATGGATAGAGCAAATTTGGAGAGCAATGGTTTACTTTATGAATGGAGCGACTTTGTAGAACGACAAGAACAGGTACGAGGAACACATGGAATGAAAAATATACACATGCATGGTAATGTCATGTCAATGTGGAGAAGTGGTCAACAGATGGGCAAAGCCGCCACACCTCAAATTTCATCAACCAATAATTTTTCAAATAAATAGTATTTAAAATTTAAATTTCATTAATTTTCTTTGAAACTTTGGTTTAAAAAGAGGACATGTCTAAATGAATAAGTGAGTCAATGTGGGTAAACGATCGGGAAATATAGTCCCTCATGCCGAAGGCAGGGACTAATAAAACAATTTTAGTGATGTGAAAAAATTACAAGGGAGTTGGAATTTCTGAGAATTCGAGAACAAACTATAGAGAGAATAATGCTCTCCTCGAAACATAGAGAAATATAAAATTTTGCTTCACAGGGCCAGAATTTCACACTTTAAAAACTTCTATTCATTAACCATAAAAACTATTAAAAACTTTTCCTCCTCAGAGGGATTACAAAGCTGGACTGCTACAAAATGCAGTGCCAAACAGACTTCATTGTCTCACTGTTTTACAATACTCTTTTTTTTTTCAAAAACAACACTGCTATGTAAAAATTCGCACTGTTGTGCACTTTTCATTACTTTCCATGCCTCTCGAGATTTTTACTTTATATCCCTTGCACTTAAACAAAAAATAACATATTATAACTAAAACTAAGACTAAAAGACTTATACAAAGTATGGCCCACCATTACAAAGGGTGCAAATGTGTTAATATATGTTTAAAACATATATAAAACTTATAACCCGTTGCGCGATTAAAACAATAAACATTAAACAAAAACTTTTTCAAACCATAAAACAAACATAAAAAAAACTCCATCTCGTCAGACTTCAAAAAGATTGAACCAAAATACATCGGACAATTTTGCGTTATAATTTGGGCTTATGACGTCAGTGCTTTGAATGCACACTGATTTATCAATTCCACCCTATAGAAGCTTATCAAGTGACTCCGCTAAAACATTTCTGTGTACGAGGGTTTTGAACGCGCAATCAATTATAAAATCGAGTCCATAAACCATATCAGGTCGGAAATGGACCTGCTGACGTCAGTGGGTTTTGTAACCCGAAAATTTCCATAGGTTGCATTTAAAAAATTTCGGGTCGGTAATTCAACAATGAAAATGGACCAAATAAAACTTCCGATTAAGCTTTTTCGATTATGCTAATCGCATCGGCGGAAAGAAAATTGCGATAAACATAGTCGGAGGACATAACATAAATGTTGTGATTGCGATTTAAATAATCGCATCGCAAGTGTTCAATCAGGTTGACTCAAATAAAAACCCAATCAAGTAAACTTCTGCCACGTGGTCTGGGGACCAGTGCTCTTTAAACTTAAAACCACTCCTGCGCTCAAATAAATATACTCTGTTCTATTTTAAATAATAAAAAACTCTGATGCTCTGTTTCTTTTATAAACGCTTTGTTTTCCAAATACAAAGGATAGAGACTGTTCAACCATTTTTTTGAAACTATGAAGAACTGTAAGGGTCTTCAAACAAAATTGACTGTTCACTGAATTTAGCAAGCGGCCAGAGTACAAAAAACCTAGAGAAAGAAACTGGAGAGTGGCTACTGTCAGTAAAATTTCAGAGACCAATTTAGAAAGCGGCTGCTTATGGGCTAAGCAGTTGAAATTAACCTTTCGACACTCCCCCTTAAGTTCAACTATTGGGCTGTCAATTATACCCAGACATTTCCTTAAAAATTCAAAACTCTTCTACCCCAATGGCTTGGTCAGAATGTTTGCAAACTTCTCCTGAGTTCTGCAGTGTTCTAAAACAATTTCTCCATTGTTCACTAGCTCCCTGATGTAGTGAAAATTTGTGTCAATGTGTTTCGTTCTCTTGTGAAACACAAAATTCTTTGATAATGCAATAGTTGAGCTATTGTCACAATAAATCACTGTACCTTTTACTTGCTCTTGGCATAAACTCCTTAACATCGTCTTCATCAAAATTGCTTGACACGCTGCTGCTGTAGCTGCCACATATTTTTCCTCTAGTGTAGATAATTCTAAAATAGGTTGTTTCTTAGAAGCCCATGAAATGGCTCCTAAACCCATGTGAAAAAAAAACCGGATGTGCTTTTTCGATCATCTACACTTCCAGCCCAATAACTGTCAATGTATCCAATTAAATCTCAACATTCTGAAGTAGTATATAAAATGCCATACCTTTTTGTTCCCTTGACATACCTCAGAATTCTCTTTGGTTCCTGCCAATGTGCTTCTTTTGGTCTCTCCATGAATCTGGAAATCAAACTAACAGCATGCATTATATCAGGCCTAGTTGCAGTGAAATACATGAGGCTACCAACTATGCTCTTGTACAAACTAGGATGAAAATCCTTGCTGCTATCCTCTCTGCTGAGTTTTAATCCCATCACTGTGGGTGTTATTGCTGCTTTGCTCTCGTGAATATTAAATCTTTCCAACACTTCATTAACATATTTTTATTGTGAGATCAAAATCCCATTTTCATTTTACTCTACCTCTAT
Organism: Pinus albicaulis; assembly: GCA_034641835.2. NCBI lineage: Eukaryota > Viridiplantae > Streptophyta > Pinopsida > Pinales > Pinaceae > Pinus > Pinus albicaulis. The sequence continues at coordinate 1,213,111,813 of CM076578.1, read as the reverse complement.
TCCTAAGAAGTATTTCAGCAAACCCATATCAGTCATTTCAAATTCTTCTTTCATGACTGTTTTAAAATTTTCAATAAGGTAATCATCATTACCTGTGAAAATTACATCATCAACATATAAAACAATCATCGGCATCTTACGATCCTTTTCTTTGATGTATAGGGTGGGTTCTCCTTCACATTTTTCAAATCCATTTTCCAGTAGATAGGAATCTATCCTGTTGTACCATGCTCTTGGCACTTGCGTTAGCCCATAAAGAGCTTTCTTCAATCTGCACACTTTGTGCTCTTGGCCTTTCTTTTCATAGCCTAGAGGTTGTTCTATATAAACCTCTTCCATTAACACTCCATTTAGGAAATCTGACTTCACGTCCATTTGGTAAAATTTCCACTTGTTTTGTGCTGCTATGGACAACACTGCTCTCACGGTTTCCATTCTAGCAACCAGTGCAAAAGTTTCCTCATAGTCTCTCCCATGTTGCTTCTTATACCCTTTGACAACAAATCTGGCCTTGTGTCTCTCAATTTTTCCTTCAACATTACTCTTGGTCTTGTAGACCCATTTAACTCCAATAGCTTCTTTACCTTTTGGGAGTTCAACCAAATCCCACGTCTTGTTTCTTTCTATGGAATTAATCTCTTCATCCATAGCTTCTATCCATTTTCTATCTTTAATAGCTTCCTCAAAATGAATAAGGTCATCAACATGACAATATAAAGAAAACAAAGAGTTCATACCATCATTTGCTGCCTCTTGTTCATAAATGTCATTTAAATTTCTGAAGTTCTTTCCTCTTTCATTTGGTGTATGAGTGCTTGAAGTAGCACTCGAATCTCCTCCTTGTGGTGTGCTTGGAGAAGCACTTTCATTTCTCCTCAAGGGAGTTTCTTATTGTCCTTGTGTTGGTGCTGTTTTTTGGGGATGTATTTCAGCCATCTCCTCATCATCATCATCATCATCATCATGAGACAAACAGTTTTTAACATTCACTATTTTCTCTATGCTTCCATCCCAAGCTTCCTCTTCAATAAACTGAACATCTCTGCTCACAATAAACTTCTTGGTGGATGCGTTATACAACCTATAAGCTTTGGATTCCTCACTGTATCCAATAAAAATACACTTCTCCTCCTTGCTGTCCAACTTCTTCCTTAGCTGATCTGGAATGTGTGCATAAGCCACACAACCAAAAACTTTCATGTGGGTGACTCCTTGCTTTGTCCCATTCCATGATTCTTCCGGAACTTTGTTCATGACTTCTTTTGTTGGGCATCTATTTAAAATGTACGCTGCACAATGTACAGCCTCAGCCCAATAATCATTCGCCAAATTCTTTGCCTTAACCATACTCCTTACCATATCCATGATTTTCCTATTCTTCCTTTCGGCAACTCCATTTTGCTGCGAAGTGTACCTTGCTATAAATTGCTTATGAATTCCATTTTCTCTGCAAAAACACGGAAATTATTTAGAGATATATTCACCTCCTCTATCAATTCTTAGGACTTTAATATGTAGCCCACTTTGGTTCTCCACAAGTGCTTTGAAATTGCAGAATCTTTCAAACACTTCACTTTTGTTTTTCAAAAAGTAAACCCAAGTTTTTCTTGTAAAATCATCTATAAAATTTAACATATAGAGGCTGCTTGCAAGTGAGGGTATTTGCATTGGTCCACATAAATCTGAGTGGACAATTTCCAAGGGTTCCTTTGCCCTTATGCTTTTCCCAGATGGAAAACTTTCTCTATGTTGTTTACCAAAGACACAACCTTCACAAAGGCTGTCTGGTTTCTCTATCAATGGCAATCCTCTTACCATTCCTTTTCTGTTCAACAAGTTAAGACCTCCAAAGTTGAGATGTCCAAATCTCAAGTGCCATAACCAATTCTCGTCTTTTGTTTCTCTTTGGAAAGCCTCTTGTGTCACTGCTGCTATTTCTTCTCCATTCTTCAAATCTGCCCTCATCCTAAGAGGGAACATCTTATTCCTTGTCATCTTCACTTCAGTAATACATTGTTTGCTGGGTGGTTTATCCATGATGGTGCATACATCATCCTCAAAGAAAACATTTTACCCCTTTTGAACAAGTTGTCCAATACTTAAGAGGTTACATTTCATTCTAGGAACATAATAAACATCTGCTATGGATTTATTTTCTCCTTTCCTTGTTAAAACATTTACATCTCCTTTTCCCATAACAGAAACTTTACTATCTGTCCCTAATGTGACTTCACATTCTCATCTAACATAGAAAATATGGTTATGTTTCCTATCATATGGTTACTGCAACCTGAGTCTAGAAACCATAAATCTTCACTCTTTTCCTCAGCCATATTACAAGCTAAAAACAATTTATCTTGGCTGATATTTTCTCTAGTGAAATTTGCACTGGGTCTATTACCCATATCATTTTGCTTCTTCCTACATTCATTTGCATAATGCCCATATTTTTTACAATAATGACATTGGACATTGTATTTATCATACCTTTTTCCATGAGCATGTTGTTGTCCACCTTGCTGGTTGCTGCTTTGGTCTTGGTTCTGATTTGGATTGTTGCCCCTTCCTTGAGCATCTGCTGGACTGTTTCTTCCACCTCTGTTTTGGCTTCTGCCTCTTCCTCTCTTGTTTCCTTTTCCTTGACCTCTTCCTCTTCCAAAGGGCATCTGGGTCTTGAAGGCATGCTCCAAATATGAGTTTTCATTTCTACCCAATCTCTGTTCATGTGTCATCAGTGATGCATGAAGCTTATCAACTAAAAAGTTTGAGAGATCCTTGGTCTCTTCTATGGTGGTAACAATAACATCAAACTTTGAGGGTAGGCTCCTCAATAGTTTCTCCACAATCCTCCTTTCTTAAAGTGTCTCTCCATGAGACCTTATCTGTGTGACCATTCCAATCACATGTGTGAAGGTCCAGTCAATGTTATACGACTCCTTCATGGAGAGTCTCAAAATCTCTCCTCAACAATTGTAGTTTTGTTGTCTTCACTTTCTCCATGCCTTGATAGGCTGTCTTGAGAGTTTTCCATGCTTCTTTGGATCTCTTGGCTACTGCTATCCTTGGAAACACACTCTCATGCATTTCTTGATACAAAAATTAGAGGGATCTTGAGTCCTTCTTATTGCTCTTCAACAAGTCTTTATCTACCTGAGGTAAGTCATTAAACTCATTTTCATCCACTGGTTCTTCAAAACCATCCTCAACAAGTTCCCATAAGTCTTTGGAAGCAAACATGGCTCTCATAGTTATTTCCCATTAGTCATAGTTTTTCCTATTAAATTGTGGGAGATGAGTATTACCAATACTCATGCTAGTGCTGGCTCTAGCCATTCTTTCACTCTAATAGCGAAAACTTGGTAGTAACATTTAAAAACTAAGCTGACGATCTTCAACAATAACACAAGAAGTGTACAAAATACCTTGGATTCTTCTTGACTGAGTATTCACTCTACTGGAGAAGCTGATGCAACAAGAAATCCTTCCTTCAGCTTCTTTGACACCTTCAAACAGCCTCGACTAGCTCCGATACCATGTTGGAATTTCTGAGAATTCCAAAAGAATATGGAGAGAATGATGCTCTCCTCATAACACAGAGAACTTAATAAAATTTTTGCTTCAGGAGACAGAGTTTCATACTGTTAAAAATTCTATTCATTAACCATAAAAACTATTACAAACTCTTCCTCCTCAGAGGGATTACAAAGCTATGTTTGCTACAAAATGCAATGCCAAACGAGACTTCTTTGTCTCACTATTTTACAATACTCTTTGTTTTCCTTTCAAAAACAACCTTGTTATGTAAAACTTCACCTTTGAAATCCTTCACTTTTCATTACTTTCCATGCCTCTCGGAGCTTTACTTTATATCCCTCGCGCTTAAACAAAACATAACATATTATAACTAAAACTAAGACTAAAAGACTGATACAAAGTATGGCCCACCATTACAAAGGGTGCAAATGTTTTAACATATGTTTAAAACATATATAAAACGTATAACTCGTCGCACGATTAAAACAATAAAACATTAAACAAAACCTTTGTCAAACCATAAAACAAACATAACAAAAACTCTATCTCCGTTGGACTTCAAAAATATTGAACCAAAATACATTGGACAATTTCGCGTTACAATTTGGGCTTGTGACGTCAGTGCTTTGAACGCGCGATGATTTATCAATTCCGCCCTATAGAAGCTTATCGGGAAAACCAAAACATTTCTATGTAGAGGGCTTTTGAACGCATGATCAATTATAAAATCAAGTCCATAAACCATATCGGGTCCGAAATGGACTTGCTGATGTTGGTGGGTTTTGTAACCCAAAAAGTTCCATAGGTTGCATTTAACAAAATTTCGGGTCCGTAATTCAACAATGCAAATAGACCAAATAAAACTTTTGATTGACCGATTGCGATTGCGCTAATCGCATCGGCGAAAAGAAAATTTTGATAAACATAATCGGAGGACATAACATAGATGTTGTCATTGTGATTTAAACAATCGCATCGCAAGTGTTCAATCGGGTTGACTCAAATAAAAACCCAATCAAGTAAACTTCTGCCACGTGGTCTGGGGACCACTACTCTTTAAACTTAAAACCACTCCTGTGCTCAAACAAATATACTCTGTTCTGTTTTAAATAAAAAAAAAAAAATTGATGCTTTGTTTCTTTCACTCCTACATGTGGGGTGTTTTAAGTTAACTTTTTAAGACAAAAGAAATCTTTTCTCTTAAAAAGTCACTTTTTATTTTAGTTATTTTATATTAAAATTTAATATCAATTGAATTGTCTTAAAGATAAAATTTAAGACAAAAATAGTGTAAGACAGAAATAGTTTGAGACAAAATTTTATATTTAATACGAAAAAGATTTGAGACAAAAATATTTAAGACAAAAACAATTTGAGACAAAAAAAAATTAAGACAAAAAAATTTAAGACAAAAATATCTTAAGACAAAACTTTATATTTAAGACAAAAATAGTTTGAGACAAAAACATTTTAAGACAAAAATTTATATTTAAGAGAAAAGCACTTCGAGAAAAAAAAAATTAAGACGAAAGCAATTTGAGACAAAAATATTTTAAGACAAAATTTTTTATTTAAGACAAAACTTTATATTTAAGATAATGGTGACTTAAGACAATGACAATTAAGATGAAACCCATTTAAGATAGTTAGCAATTAAGACAAAATCATTAGCATTCGGAAGTTTGCATTGAAATATCCATGAGTGGATAGTGGACAATTATATTTTTTATTTTTAAAAATAGATATTCAAACCACATGAAATTTGATCATGTCATGATATTTGTTTCTTTTATATTAAATTTTTCTTTTTTCATTAAAACCACATTCTAAAAATATAATAAATAAATAGATAAAAAATATTATTTTTTGGTTGGCCACTTAAGGGGATTTGAACTTTGAATCTCATGTTATAACATAATATAACTTCATAACAACATGATTGTAAATTGAGTTCTATTCCATGAACTAAAATTGTTTATTTTTTAAAATATGTGCAAAAATTTAAACTAGCAATTGCACCAGATGTTGCAAAGGAAACATTGTAAGGCATGAAATAAAAAAGAATCTTGACATATAAGAAATCATTGAATGATAATTTTATTTTATTTTTTAATATTATTTTTTCTAAATAAGACTAAATTCTATTAATAAAACATAGAGTACATGGAGGCTCAGGCCTCTGCAGTTCTAGCCTATATTATAGGCAAGATTCTCCAAAATAGCAAAAAGATGACTGCCCTTAGAAGGGAAACCAACCCAGTGATCAGTTATACTGCTACCCACATAGAGGAAACAAGCATTGCTAACAGAAAATGATTCAGAGTTTGAAATTCCCACAGAATCGTTAAAAAACATAGAAGCATCCAGAGATATGAAAATAGGTCTAAGATTTTGAGACCATAAAACCAAAAACTGAAGAAAAATTGAGATATTATGTGTCATTTGGTGGAGACGGAGGCTCTTCTACCATTATACACCTGTACTCGTCCATGTCTTCAACGCGCTTGTCGTCACAGGTAGCTTCTTCAATTTTCATGGAGGCTTTGGAGAACCAAGCTTTGCCACTGTCTCGTTCGCCACCGGACCAGTCCTCACTAATGCTATCTCGAGCCTTGCTTCTATGGCTGGAGGTAGTGCCACCTTTCCCTGGTAAATTTGGTGCACCATAGATAGAGTTTTTCTTAATTTTCCTAGGTCTGGTGCCACTAGAGCTAGAGGGTTCCTCATGGAAAGAAACGGAAATGGTGGCTGTAATACGAGGCTTGTCCAAAGAGCAGGAATACTGAAACTTAGCAGTGTGGGTTGACGGCGTGGAGACATCTGCTTCCAGATGAGGCAGCATTGGAGTCCTGGTAGGGTTGGGAAAATTCAGAGGGTGGAGCGGGGAGCAAGAGCGACCAACAGACAGAGCGCAACCTCTGCCACTGCGTGTGGTAGGATAATGGCCATAGGAATGATCAAGTGAAGGAGAAGAAGACTCAGTGCATGGCGAGGGTGATGAATGAGCTACTCTGCCTCTACTATTGCCTCGATGGTAGCACATGCGATGCCACAAGCGAGGCATGCTAGCTCTGAGGGAAGAATGTTGATTACGCAGTGAAGGCATAGGAGAGTTATGAACCAGAGAGGCTGAGGACTCAGTGCTCTAGGCTCTGCCTTCCTCGGAATCGAATTGTAGGCAACAAGACAAGGTCTGACAGAAGTTAACTCGAGGAACCAACTCAATGCAATAGAGCAATCTTCAACACCTCCCTGTAGGCATTCGGGAACTCGGCACCGATACTCCAAGGGGGCAACAGTAGCTCAACGGTGAAGAAGAATGGGAGAGACGACCAGGCAGTGCCATTTTAAAATAGCTGGGCTGGCATCGGCAATAACGTGTCTTGAATGCGCAATAAAGAGTGTAGCTAAGGCCCTTTAATGCCCATTGCTGGCACTTGTGGGTGGCCATGTGGCAATGCCACTTGCCATCCTGCCGACCCTCCGTATCACCGCCCTCCATTATCACTCGCATCAGGGAATTGAATGATAAAAATTAGTAAACAAAACACCATTAAAAAAAAATTTCAATGAAGAACGCTCATTAGGTACAAGGGATGGAAATTTGGTTTTCAAATAGTAAATTGGCATTTGAAAATCACTTATGAAACATCAGATTATTCGAAAAATGTTATGGTCACAGTAACATAAATAGATTGTTGGGGGTATAGAAATGATGCAGTTGAGTGACTTGTCGAGGAAGTATTTCTTGATGAAGGAGAAGATAATGGTCCTTGAGGGAGAGAAGTTGTCAGCTTCATGAGTAGGGGTTGTTGTTAGCTTAAATTTTGCGAGTTTCCTTTTTTTTGGGTGTGCCACAACCTTGATCTTTTTGATAATTCATCAATTTCCTACTAATTAAATGCCTCCTCGAAGAGCTTATCTACTAGTTGATTGAGCTCATGATAAATGTGGGTGAAGGATGACCATTCTAGCACCTGAATGCACGACCAAATTTGCTACATCAGGGATTGAAGCCGCACATTTTACATATAAAACTTGCATTAGCCCAGTCAACAACTATTTGAGATTCCTGTCACCTGCAAACTCTTCAAATTACCACAAGCACTTTCAAAATAAATAAAAACAAACAATGATGATAACTCGACCTTTAAATTGGAACCAAGAGCCAGAGTATATCTGATATGAATGAATTGAAATGAATTTATATACAAAACACGGTGAAGAGCAAGAATAATCAACATATAAGGAGAAACATACTTTTTTAATGAGATCACCTGGAGATTCTCTGATAATTTGAGTGGGATTTCCTTCAAAATTCCTGCAAGGTATGTTTCTGGTCAGATGTACGAAAAAACATGAGACATTATAGCTACGTAACTTGATCTTGCAGGAAAAATGAATAACTTCACCCTGAAAAAATTATTATCAATACCATTTTTGTGTGATCTCAAGATGTGGGTAAAAGTGCATTATATAAGAAAATAAAAAATTTCATGAAATTCCCATGAAATTGAGTGCATCGATCGATTTTAAGTTTGTTGTTCCATGTTGGTCTCTCTACTATAGAGTTGTGGGATAGTTGTAACATGTGACTAAACTATATTCAATAAATAATCTTGCACTTACCCTGATATTTGAGGAGAAGCGCATTTTTATGTGCAACTGTATGGTCTGCGATCTCCTAATTGTGAACTAAGTATAACATATCTAATTGGATGTTAGCCTAAGTTTTCCATAGGTATAACATAGCCAATTTTCACCCTTTGAGGGTTGTCTTGCCCATGATCACAGACAACTTCTGATGACAACTATAATCAGGCCACTTGCAATGCTTCTTCTAGAGTTTAAAGGAAACACCTCCTTGAAGAAAAAAAAAATAAATAAAACAAGAAAAAATGTTTTAACAATTTAGTTAGAAAACAACTAACAACCCTCTTGAGGTGGAAAATTCTAGCCCAATTGAAAGAAGCGAGAAAACTCAAGGTATTACAGAGATAAATTAGGACATTTGTGCAACTTTTTCAAGGATGCAACAAGAACTTTTTCTGTACATAATAAGAAAATATTTGCAAATGAGAAGATACCACAGTGGGAATGCACAAGAAGAAGAACCAAAGAAATAAAATTCAATAAAGGAAGCACAACTACCACTCCAAACTCGCTTCTCTAAAACACATACAACCACAATAAATCCCACTAAAGCTTACAAATTTATGAAGCCCTAACAAATTTATGAAGCCCTAATTAGCTTACTAACAAATTCAACAAGCCAACATGATACAATTTGTTGAGTCACCCCCAAATCAATTAGTAATTATTGTATGAATTTACATTTGTTTGTAATTTTATTTAAAAGGTTGAAATTCTCTCAAGACCGTATAGAATATATCCAAGAGTTAAAAAAATGGAAACTTTGCCTACCTCCACAAAGTATCATCACACCCGGATAGGTGACAACATACAAGTCTAAATCTTATACCTCTAAGTCTCAATGGCATTTCAACATATCAATAACATACTTGCAACAATGCTTAATGATTTTTTTCTATTGGCTAAAGAGATGTACATCAATCCATCCAAAAATAAACATCTCAATCAATCCAACACCATAAATTGTGCTAAATCATCATGTTATTTCAAATATTACAATATGGTCTTATATTAGCTCACATATTCCTTGAATATTTGAAAGCCAAACTGCCTTAGCATAGTAGACCAAAAATATTTGTACTCTAAAAGACAAAAAATGACAACAAACTAAATAGGAACTTTAACTCCAATCCAGACACTTCATTCTTAGCAACATGATATCTAATGAAGATGATACATGGAAAAAAGGCTTCATATATTGTCTATCACATGTCAAACCAAGTGAACAAACACATGCATAGAACACATCAGAAATAGGGTTCATAGATTGAATTGTATTATATGGTTTCAAACCCTTCTTGTCTCCTTCAAGGGGGTTTCTTGAGGTCTTCAAAAAGACTTCCTTTTGCTAACCAAATGGATTTCTTCTTTCACACATGTATGGAAACGTACTTTCCAAATCATATTGTAATAGATTCATAAGGTGATATTATTGGTATTAACTACACCTTATTTGGAGACATCATTTTTATTGTAGGGGTTAGTACCTTTCAATTGGATGTGGTTGGTGATGTGAAGACTATTCAACCTCTAGTAAAGATTCATACTAACTCTAACAAGCTTATGGATGCTTGTTTACAAAGGGAGACGCCTCTAAACTTAACTCATTGGATTCTTTGTTTTTTCATGCTAATTATTGTTCTCAACTTTCCTTCTCCAAGGGGTTGAGACTATTTGCTTCATTTATTTTACATGGCCCGGTGAAAGAAGAAGAATGGAGATTGTCTCCACATATTTTCCATTTCGCTAAGTTACAAATAAAAAGAGTCAAATTATATAGCCAATAGACTAATAGCCTCTTGATACACCTTTAGTGAACTATGAATAGCTCTCACCTATCATTGTAGCTCAATGAAATGACATCTAATAGCTTCAAGGCGCCATTATAAATGGACTAGTTGTGAAGCTGTTGTTAAATTATCGCCTCCAAATGTTCAATTATCATGAATTTTGGGGGAGGGGGATCTTTTGGTGTATTGAACGGGGCAAGGTGACATAAGGGTAGTATGTATGGGTAGAAGTGAGAGGTTCGAGCATGGTTTACTGAGATCTATAATCCTAACATCAGAGAATGAGAAGGAGCCTTAGGGCCTTATGGCATAGGGGCCAGGGGACCTATAGGTAAGGCAATGAGAAAAATTGATAGGGGAAACCGTAATAGTTTTGACAAGGGGATTAGGGGCCACATTATCACAACCCATACGCACTTAACCAATAACCACTAAAATACCTATCCCTTTAACCCCAAAGCCATAATCCCTTAACCCCTACACACATAACTCATAACAAATTAACCCCTTGATCCCTTAAACCTAAAGCCACTAACCCCTTAACCCCTAACCCCTAAATTATAATCCTTGAACCCCTAAACCCTAATCCCATGTCCTCTTAAACCTTGACCCTTAACCCTAACCCCTAACCCCTTAACTCACTAACACCTAAATACCATAACCCTTAGGAAATTAACCCCTAAATTCCCTGATATGTAAGCCCTTTATGGTTAATCTTTAACCCCTGAATCCCTTAACCAATAAGCCATTAACCTCTAACCCTTAAACCCCCTAACCTCTAAATCCCATAAGCCCTAACCCTTTACCCTTTACCCTTAACCCCTTGCTCCTAAACCCTTAAACCCCTTAACTCCTAGAACCCCTTATCCTTTCTCCCAAACCACAGGTGGTCCAACACTAATATTCTTGGGCATATTATGATTTTTCTTCTAACTGATCCAAATAAAACCTCTAAGAACTAGTAGGGTCCAAGGAAAAGAGCTACAAGTTCCCCAAATCTGATCTAAATTTTATGGACAATCACACTTCCCCCAAATGTCCTCCACATATTTGCCTTGGTGTATTGAAGTTTGAAAAATACATAGGATGCCACAAGTAATCCTAATCATAAGACTCAAATTTCCTAAAGACTAGGAGGCCTTAAAAATCAAACAACATCTTAGCTTATGCATAAAATTACTAAAATTTCATATCCCAAATATGAAATTAGAAATTCTACAAAATTATAGGGCAACAAGGAAACCAACTTCCTCTTCTATAAATCTCTAAGATCTTCTAGAGGACAAATACAAATTTTGAAAAAAAATATTGAAATTATGCTCTTGCATCAATAGCTACCAATGTATCCTTGTAGGCCACCCCCTTTAACAATAGTAATACCAATGTCATTTACCTAGAAGGAACTCCTTACATAATTCTCTCGTATATCCCCTTAACCCATTGCAATGATTTTCTTTGATGCCTACCTAGTTGCAAGCACATTTGGAAGCAATTTAGCATATTCATGGTTGAGGATTTCGATAAGTATGTGATTTTGTTGACATATTGTGACTGTCATGTATGTGAATATATAAAATCATTTTTTTTGTACCAGTTTAAGGAGTGATACCATTAGGTGTGTGCGCTAACATGGATGGAACACTAACTATGTTGTATATATTGTAATGTAAATGAATAACCTCTTTTGGAAAAGGCTCCACTCATGATGCCATTTCGCAAATGCTTTCACTCACCAATTGTGGTCAGATTTTAAGGTACCATGTTCTTGTAAGGGTAAACCTACCTATCCATCTCTTTAAATGCATGCAGCACACATGTTGGCTTGATCTTCTACTTGTTTTGGGGAAAAAGTTGTTGCATTGGATTGACCCTGATTTGACAAGTAAATTTATAAATTTTCTGCACAGTATGTATATAAAAAATATGTCGGGTTATCCATAAATTTCCTCAGAGAAACTCCCCAACACAACAAGTAGAATACTTTTTGTGGCCAAAGAGATTAATTGTTTCTAGTTCTTTTTTAGAACTAGTACAAACTATAGAAAATACAAAATGCCTCATTCTTGGGCTATCAATATAGTATCCATTTAAATAGACAGAAGCATAGGTTAATAACAGATACCTAACAAAATCTCAATGAAATACTGTTAGTAGAGAGAGCCACGGTTATATATCTGGTTTAGTCGAAAATGGATTGATATCTTCCTCAATGTGGACTACTAGCTTGTTTTCCACTTCTTCAATCAAGTCATGGTTGTCTTTGATTCCCTTGTGACTTTCTGAAACTACCAACTCCAATGCCATCAACTTTATCCCAGTGACCTCCATTTCTTTGTTCATTTCTTTCAGGCCCTTCTTTTTTATGATTTCTCTCTTCCAATTTATAAACACATACAAAAAAGAATTGAATATATACCTCTTGATTTAATGCAATGGATACAACGTAAATAATTCTCCATGGAAAAAAATTCTCGGGGTCCTGCAATGGCTACAACGTAAATGCTCCCTTGTGTTTCCCTGACAGCCCTAACACTTCTTAGCACATGTTGGCACACCCTGGCACGTGCCACATCTTAGATGCATGTCGCCCTGACACAATGACATGAATTAGCACTGCCTATCATACCATGTTACTCTTTCCATGAGACACCTATAACTTGCTAACACTCCCTGTCACACACTCTTATTCATTCATTTATGAATTTTGACCTAGTGCTCTATTTTTTTTTCCTGGCACTCCCTAACACTCCTTAGCACACATTAGCACACCTTGGCACTTGGAACATCTTTGTATGCTTCCCTAGCATTCTAACATTCCTTGTCACTTCCTAGAATACCATGTCACTCCCTTCTTAGCACACTTGGAACTGGATGATACTTCATTTCCATGCATTTGAAACTAGTGCTACCTTGTGTTTCCCTGACACTTGGCCCTCACACTCCCTAGCACGTGTTCATGGCACACCTTGGCACCTGGCACATCTTGGAATGCCTATCATGCCTTGGAACTGCCTAACATGTGTTAGTACTTCTAGGCATTCCCTGCCACACCTTGGTATTCCTTAGCTTTCATGATGTCATAGATAGCCTTACCTTTTTTGCAACTTGAGAACCCAACCAAGTCATTGGAAAATCAATGTTGTGCCCAACCCAAAGTTTCCCTTTGTCTAAAACTACTTTTTCCAACCCTTTATGTAACCTTAGGCTTACCTCCTACAAGTATTATTTTGGCCTTCTCCTAACACACTTTATCCTTGAGAAACTTGGAATTCGTTGACACTACTTGGCACACATTCTTATTCGTTCATTTCCATGCATTTTGACCTAGTTCTCCCTTGCGATGTCCTCGCACTCCCTAATACTCATCAACATCCATTGACACTTTCTAGCATGTGTTAGCATGCCTTTTCAATCCTCGGCACACACCGAAACTCCTTAGTTATCATGCCCTCACACTTACCCTTAATTGTTTTGGGACTTAGGAACCCAACCAAGTCTTGCCTTGACTATAACAACTTGACCAAGTTACAGTTACTAAAACTAGATTGTGCCTTGTTCACCTAAGAAATTAATATAATACCTAACCCAATGAACCCCCTAAACCCCTAACCCATTTAACCCCCTAAACCCTAAACCTATAAACCCTTAACCCCTAACCCCTTAAACCCTAAGTCCCAACCCCTAACCCATTTAACCCCCTAAACCCCTAAAACCATAACCCATTTGACCCCCAAAACCCTAACCCCTAAAATCCTTAACTGCTAAATCCCTTAAACCCTAAACCTCTAAACGCCTAACCCATTTAACCCCCTAAACCTCTAACCCCTTAACCCCTAACCCCTAACCACTAAACTCCTTAACTGCTAAATCCCCCAACCGCCTAAACCTCTAAAACCCTAAACCTATTTAACCCATAAACCCTTAACCCCTCAAGCCCCAAATCCCAACCCCTAACCCATTTAACACCCTAAAACCCTAAAACCCTAAACCTCTAAACCCCTAAACCACTAAACCACTAACACTTAAACCCATAAACCCTTAACCCATAAACCCCTAAACCGTTAACGCTTAACCCATAACCCATTAATCCCTCACCCCTAACACCTAAATTCCTTAACTGCTAAATCCTCTAAGCCCTAAGCCCTTGGAGAGGGTGTGCTCAAGGAGGATCATTCTAGGAAATGTTTGTATTTCATCCATACAAACAAAAATCTAAACCATGGCAGATGATCACTTCATAATAAATCCATACTTGTTTGACATATCGGGCTGAGAAGTTTACTCATTGCCTCTCATTCAACTAGTTAAGTTATGTATGCTTATAATTGTAAATGGATCTTCCAACTAGCATAAGCTTTAATTGTAATTTATTAAATCCATTATAGGAAAACAACTTATTATGGAAGCATATTTGGTTTAAATCTCTACCCCTCTAACACCCCTTCAACCCACCAAAAATATGTGGATGACACTCTTCTTATGGGCTCTCCCTCGGTCAAAGAAGCCCTTTCCTTCCAGAATATTCTTGTTGATTTTGCCCAGGCCTTTGGCACCTCCATCAATAAAGCCAAATAAAAAATATTCTTCCTAAATACCTCCTAGAGCATTCAACTCAACATAGCTTGCATTATAGGCTTTAAGCTCAACTCCTTCCCTTCCAAGTACCTCAGAGTTCCCTTGACTGATAAACCCCTAGCCAAAGCCAACTAGGAATCTCTGGTCACCAAATTGAAAACAAAAAATATTTCCAATTGGACTTTCAGGTCCTTAAATATCTTGGGAATATTAGTCTTGGTTCGCTCAGTCCTGCAAGCCATTCCTCAATAACAATACTAGATCATTGCTACTCCCAAATGTATTTCAAACCAAATCAAAAACATTCAAAGAGACTTCTTATGGAAATAAAAAGAGAACAAAGGAAAATGGGCCCTAGTATCCTAGGGAAAAATTTGAAGACCTAAAAGATATGGGAGGCTTCGTCTTGGAGACCCAAACTTGTTGCGAAAAGTTATGGGCGCCAAAAACTGGTGGAGATGGATCACCATCCCCAACACCTCTTGGGTAGCACTTTGGAAGGAAAAATATGCCCCATCTCACAACTTGAAGTCTCTAATCAGGCTCTCTGGCAACCTCAAAGGTTCCTCGGTCTGGAACCAAGCTTGGGAGAACAAAGGAATGGTCCAAAACCATTTCTTTTAGGAAGTTCAAAATGGCGAGACAACACTATTTTGAGATGATGCATGGGAGCAATGCCCTCATCTCAATCAAGACCAATTCCAAAAAATCTGAACTCATATGGACAACCATAACAAAAGGCTTGTCAAATATTTATGGAAAAAAAAAAGAAAACACTGAATGGAGGGAATGACTGGCGGCCCCGGAATGGGTCCAACAAAATCACTTTCATGATTGGACTAACCTAGCTGATGAGCTAAGGAAAAGGAAGATTCAAAGGGACGATGAGCCGGACAAGCTAAGATGGGGCTCTAATGCGGCTGGCCACTTCAACATAAAATAAACCTATGTCCTCTTATCTAACTCCACTCACATCTCCACAAACAACAAATGGAACACTCTCTGGAAGCGTAATCATTGGCCCAGGAGCCTCGTCTGGATCCATTTCATCAAGAGCTTGCTTGATTTCATTGAATGTGACAGGAACAGTAAGCATAACATTCATTTGGGCATTGACCTTTAGAGGGACCAACTCGAGAATATTGGAGCTGAGACTTGCTTACTTGTCCTCTGTGTACAGATATTTCAAGTGCTTATGGGAAGCATGTTTGATGCTGGTGGGGTCGGAGAAGGTTTGATCTCCTGAAGTTATCTCCACTGTATAGTTAAAACTTCTTATGGCCTGAGTATTCTTATGAAAGAAGGAGGTTTTCTTGTCCCCAGCTTATAGTCACAGACTCCAAGATTTAAGCCTCTAATATTCCTCCTCCCGAAAACAAGCCTTATGGAGATTATCCTAGAGCTCCTCTTCCAGGATTAATCTGTCCTTCGAGATTTCCATCCCTTCCATTTGTTTCTGGAAACTTTCCAAATAGGCTTCGGTCATCCACCTTGACTCAGTCAGAGAGGGGAGGACTTTAGCCCAAATTTTGAGGGCCCTCTTCACTCTACTCATATTTTCTTCCCATACAAAGAAGGGGGATCCACTGACAGTTTGTTTCCAGACTTCCTCAACTTTGTCCAAAAAGTCGGAATGTTGCACCCAGAGGGCACTAAAATGGAAGAGAATAGGTCCCAGATTCATTTGCAGCTTCAACTCAAGTCTGATGTGCTTGTGATCAGAGACAGGCGAAGAAATAATAACATAAATGACATCAAGAAGTAAGAACAAGAAGGAGCTCTGGATGAGAAAATGATCTAACCTTCTAGCAATGTAGCCTGGACCCGATCTTCTATTGGTCCAAGTATATTTTCCCTTGGGTGGCTTGACGTCCAACAGATCCCAATCCTGATTTAGCTCTTCCATCCATTCCCTGGCTAGATCCCTTACAATGCATCCCCCTCGATTATCCTCTTGACTTAAAGTGATGTTCATGTCTCCAACAAGAATGACATTATCCATCTGAATCTCATTTGCTAACTTCCTAATGGATTCCTAGGAGATTTTTTTATCTCTCAAGAAGACCAGAGCATAAATGTTGAAGAGATTCACAGTTTCTTTGGTGTGAAGATGAAAAAGCTGAGCAAAAAT
Source organism: Pinus albicaulis (assembly GCA_034641835.2). Taxonomy (NCBI): domain Eukaryota; kingdom Viridiplantae; phylum Streptophyta; class Pinopsida; order Pinales; family Pinaceae; genus Pinus; species Pinus albicaulis. The sequence continues at coordinate 1,213,095,130 of CM076578.1, read as the reverse complement.
CCAGTTTGAGTTAATTTTAACCTGGATTTTCTCAAAACATGTCTTGTACCATAACATTCCCAGCCCTCCTGAGGCACCTCTAGAGGATACTGCGACACCTCCCCCTTTTCACCAAAATTGTTTGATCCTATGGAGAAAGTCCATTTCTTCCATTTTGGTCTCTTGGATCAGAATAATGTTGGGCCTTTCCAACCTTACTAGACTTTTCATTGCTTCTTCTTTTAGGTTTCCACCCATCTCTCTACAGTTCCAGGAGATGATCTTCATTACTTCCTTTTTTGAGATGAGAGGGCTCCTTTAAAGCCCTGGCATTGATTTCTGTGTGCTTTAGGGTATCATAAATTTTGTCTCTTCCTTTATATAAGTGGTAGCTTCATTCATTATGTAATGGATTTGGGTTGTAGATGTGGGTTATAAGTGAGGATGGACCTTTATTCATGTGAAGTTTTCTTTTTGAAATGAACCTTATTCTTTTTTAGTAGTAGTAGGTTTAGTTTTTTAACATCCGACCTATAAAAATCCAAGCCCATTAAAGGCAAGGACTATTGACATGAATAAATGAGTTTCTTGCGCCAAAGTCACTCCATCTTATAACAATGGGAAGTGCTTAATTGGTTCTTGTGATATTTTTAAAAGTACCAACCCCATATCTTGTGAAAAAGTGAATCTAGCTCTAGACCACTAGATAATCCAAATACCTTTGTATTAAGACTTATGAAGATCCATATTTATTGTGAAGTTGTCTCCAAATCTTTTACCATGGAACTAGAATCCACAAAAAAAAAAATCTTCCATTTCCAACTCTTCATGGCTAAATTATCATAACAATTAAAACTTTTCACATGAGGATTCCTTTAGTTCATGCATTGTGGATGGTTACAATGCTAAAATGCCCAATTTTTGTTAATGAATAATGGTTGTAAAGTGAAAATATTATATTTATATGTCATTCAATTTTTTGTTTTATGTTGACCAAATTTTTATTTGCAGATCATACATAGTTAACTTACACATTAAATTTTATTAATTTAATTTATTTATTATTTTTAATTTTCCCTCCCAAAATTTGCTTTGATTTTGCGCTGCGCTGGTAACGAAAGTTTCTTTCCTCTTGTTTTGTGCTACAATGAAAAGTTTCTCATCTTGCAAAACCCTTTCCTGCGACTCCCTCATCTTGCATCAGAGTTTCAGCCCCTGAGAAAAATCATATTCCTCTGTTAACATGGATTCCTGGTCATAGGTGATTATGGGCATTGGGCAGACCTCATTTTCCTTCAATAAGGTGAGAAAACCTATTCCTTTAATGTTAACATGGATTCCTGCTCGTAGGTGATTATGGGCAGACCTCATTTTCCTTAAATAAGGAAAAATCTTCTTCGAGTTTTCTTCACCGGTAAGATTATTAGCTGGCTTTTGTTATTTTGTACAAGAATAGGTTATGAAAATGTAGTTACATGGCTTATAATGGAGTTTTCATTCTTTGTTATTTCTAGACTATGGGAGTTAAATGAATACTTAATATTGTCCAACTGAACTGCTTATCTTCTTCAGAAGACTATATGGTAAAAAAAATGGTAATATACAAATAGAACAACTTAAGCATAGTTAAGGTGCTTTTATTTTTTGAACATTAAACCCTGCAGAGAATAAATTTACAGTTATAAGACGCGTTTTCTTAGTAGACATTTTAACATCACTAAAGCAATGTCGAGATCATGGAGAAGCCTTTGTCATACCGTTGTAGGTAGGCCTTCGATTCAGTATTTTTGAAGAAGTATTTTTATCTGACTGTATAATTTCAGAATCAGACACAACTTGAAAATCAAGTACGTCAGTCTCTGCTTTCCTCTTATTCTTCTTGCTATTCCTGAAATTGTTAATTTTTACTGCATGGAAGTTTTTTAAAATCTTCAACTTTCCAGAGTGAATGCTCTTTATATTTTTTTAAATAGAAGAAATGTTTCCATATTTTCTCCAAGGGTTGTTGTCGTGAAGGAGAAATAGGTGAAAAAAACATCCCCTCCAGTAAAGGGAATAAAGTAATGATTGTAGGAGGGGATGGTTATTGTGGATGGGTGACAGCTTTGCCTCTTTCAAACAAAGGATACTAGGTTGCCGTTGTTGATATCCTTGTTTGGAGGTTGTTTGACTAGTAGCTTGGGATCGACTCTCTAACTTCCATTATCTCAATTCAGAAGAGATGGAAGTATGTCTCTAGCAAACAGCTTGACCTCTTTGTGAGAGATGTTTGTGATTTTGATTTCCTTATAGAGACTTTCGAGTCAGTTGAACCTGAGGCAGTAGCTCTTTCAAAAAATGGCTTCCCAATTTTAATGTTTTCAAACGGCCTGGCTCTCCGATATGATCTCTTGGTAGCTCTTCTAAGCTTGTGCCTAGACAATTTTGGTCTTCTAAGGATCGTTAGCTTGCTACTTGGGGAGGAAATACCTTCATTTTCAGACAAAATGAAAGGTCTAATGATACAAGTGTGGTGATATTTCCTGGCGTTCCTTGAGAGATGCTCTACTCGAAGGAGTTTTCCAAACATAGATGCTCAAGTCGAATAAAATTCCCAAGTGAATGTGGCAGCTCTTGCAATCTGGAGCATTCTGACAAACAAATGCTTAAGGCTAATTAAAATTCCAAATGAATGTGGCAGCTTTTGCAACTTGGAGCAATCTCCCAGGCAAAGTTGCTCAAGTCTAATTAAATTCCCAAATGAATGTGGCAGCTTTTGAAAACTGCAGCTCCCAGACAAGTCAAGATATTGGAGGTTTGTAATATTTCCAAATGAGTCTGGCAGAAATATAATGTTTCTTTTATCTCTCGATTCAATATTTTCTTGGTTTTGCAACTGCCACAAAGACTTGGGAAACTGTGAAATGGGAACATTAACAATCAACTCCCTCAACTTCGTTGGTGCCTACAAGGATATTAATCTTAACTCTCAGATATGATTATTTTCATTTATAAAACCTGGCTACCTCCCCACTAATTGTGTGCTTGCTGGCACAAGCAGAGAATTTAATTTGGAACATTGAAAAATAAACACAAAACTTTTCTTTAAAATGCAGATGTACCTCACTTTCAATTTGCTAAAATTTTTGTAATGGTTGTTCCCTTGTCACTTGCAAAATGCTTAACTTCTTTATTGGAAGCCAGTGAGGGAGGACGGAGTGGGGAATGTTATTCCAGCAAAGCCATATGAGATCAGGTGAGTACTGCATGCGAGTAAATATGCTCTCTAGATTTGGATTCTTAATGAGATCAATGAAAAAATGAGAAAGCTGAAACCTGTTAGAGTCTTTGCTTAATGTAATGAAAATTGGTGGTGTTGTGACCACATATATTGGTATATACAGTGGAGCTCAGCTTAGTGGCCAATATAAGTTGTATTATGTCGCTAAGTAAAGAATCGTGGCATCTCGTCAGTGGTCCATTCGATGGGCATGGACATTCATGGAGGTATTCTGTTATGTCGGCAAGTAAAAAGTCATGGCATGTGTTCCATTCCATCAGAATTCATGCCTACATGTTATGTGCTTTAATTTCACCTGCCATAAAAAAAAGAGGTCAGGCAGCAGTGCCAATATTTATAGTGGTGATATCAAGCTATTTTGGGAGATGCCCTAGTACCCGGGTCGAAACCTTAGTAGATTAATCCAGATTCCAAAACATTAAATATATGTTGTTAAAAAGGCCTCACATCTCTCAAGGAAAAATATCATGGCCACAAAAAGATATGGATGCAAAAGATAATATTCAAGTTATCATGAAGATCATGAAGCTACCTATTGAAATCTATAAAAAGGAGAGAGAGGAATCATTTTAATCATCATGGAATGTGGATCTTTCTGATTTTTGAGCTGAGGCTCTTAGAGGGTTTTCTGACCCCTTTTCTCTGACTGGTTTCAATGGTGAAAGATGCCACCCTTGCCAAGCCCTTCTCTTTACTCTGTTTAAACATAATTCCAAAGGCAGAATTCACCTATTTGTGGCAATAAGGGTTTTCTGAGGGAGAAATTATGTGGCATCAAGGTTTTGTGGCCTTGTTTGGGTCGCAAAGAGCTACTCTATGACATCATAGGCCTATTCAAGGAATTTCCATGGGCGAGGGTCAATGAGTGCGTTCTGTGAATGAGACAACCCTGAAACCCTATTTGCGGCATGCAGCCCACCTTGAAGAATCCTTACGTGGCACCAAAATTATTTAAAGAGTAAATATTTATGGCAGCAAAGTAGCCCTGAGGCCAAATCTTAGGCAGCGGCTCATCTTCAAATGCTACCACAGGAAGTCTGAATTTGGATAGAAGATCTCCAAAGGAACCCTCTATGACAGTGTGGGCTTGATCAAACCTTGTTGAGGCTACAGACAACCCCAGAAGGGTTATTTAATGTAGAAACTGATCCATAATGTCAATTCTGAGGACACAAAATCATTCTCGAAGTTCTGTTGAGGTCAGCTGGTCTATCTGAGGTGGAAAATGTGGTAGAAAACCCTCATGAGGTCTTTTTTGGGGCAGCAAAGGACTATTTGGGGAAGCATATGCTGGTTCAAGGGTTGCTGGAGAAGCAGCTAACATTTTCTAAGTAAAAATGTGTACAGAGTGGGATCAGAGTTGGATCTCTTTCCAGCCAGCAGGAATTAGTTTCCCCATTGGGAAAGGAGTGCGCAGAGTGCCCGTATAGATCAAGGGAGACCAAAATTGAACATATAGGTGCCAAAAGCTCTGAACAAGCAATCACGTGCTTGTCTTCTAGTCTTATCCCATCACATCCTAGTAGTAAGTAGTTGACGCCTATCATTGGGGGGTCTTCTATAGAAGACCATAGCCAAATCCAATCTTAGCCAAAAGAGTTGCAAAATATTCCAGAAGGTGCTTTGGTAGAACACTCAATACACCTTGATAATGGGTTATATCAGATGTTTGAAAGATCTTGCATTCAAGACATGAGTACTTCTCCTTCAACTGAACATGAAATATCTCTGATAGAAAAGGATATGGAAGGGGCTGAGACCACTGTACCTCCTTCTTTACCTTCTCAAGAAAGCAACATAAATGAAGTAGATGTTGGGTTGCCATTACTGACTAATGCTTCTTCATCGTCAAAAGGGAATAGTTTTTAAGATGTCTGAGTGCATCTGTTGCTACACTGGCTTGCCAAACTGCAACTGGCTGAGCGCATCCATTGCTACACTAGCTTTCCAAACCGCAACTGCTCTAAACTGCTAACATAAACCGTGCGACTCAAACTGCAAACATAAACCGCAAACAGCTACACCTCAAACTGTAGGTTATGGACGAGCGCATCATAATTCCTAAATTCATAATACGATTTGGGTTTCCCTCTTATTCTCTTTGCATCTCTTGCACGCGAGATTCTCTTCTCTGCCATCCTGCGCAGGATTCTCTGACAGCCATCCATCAACGTGTGCGGGGATCTACAGGTAGAAATCACCGCCTCCTCCTCCACAATTTTCGTCGGGTTATGGCAGGCTGCTTATTCTGTAAATTTGCCTCTATCATATTTTCCACTGTATTTATCATCAAATGCAAATAGTTGTAAATGGAACAAGTTGTTTGTATGTAAAGGAATAACTATAACAGGGCTCGAATTAGGGGAGTTAACAAATTGGTGCATATGAAGAACTGACTGCAGCAAGACAAATGTGAACCGGGCAGTTTTAATACTCTCTCGGAACTATATAGATCTAGGATTTGATTAAATATTAGTTTATACCTATATTGCATGCTGTAGAAGTAAATGGGCATAGGTAGGATTAGATTCTCGAAATGACATCGATGCAGATGCCATGGAAGCTGCAGTTTCACCTGCTAGATTAGAACCAGGAAGGCTGAAGCTCAAAAAATTCCACCACTAAACATCATGAATATTTGTGCTTCCTTCTGGTTAAGCAAAGAACCCAACATGCTGTGAAGACGCCTGCCATAGGTGCATTAAATTCCCTACGGAAGGCTAGTTATATATTCCTAATGCAATGGTTACATGAAGCATATCTCGAACCAGAAATTAATTACAGTAGGGTGGAGAGCCTTTATAAATGATTATAGAATTTTTGTGCAAAGTATAAACAGGGAGTTTGCATTGACCAGAGCTTTGTGGGTAAAAGGATTTACTCAGAGATTGTGATAAAGTACATTCAGTGAGAGTTACCAAGGCTCTGCAAAAATGTGTTGTGGCACTATCTGTAAGGTGTATTCATGCCTTATTTTTCAGGCTTTTCTGATAGGTCTCTTGTTTGGTTTTGGTGTCTTCAAACAAGTGTTCCGCCATGTAGAGCAATATCTTCATGATTGCAGTGGCAAATATGAGCTAGCACTGGCTCTTAATGGAAGACCCTTTCTAAGACATCCATGATGCATTGTTAGCCTCAGGGCTCAGAGATTTGCTCTGTATTTGAGTTTACAAAGTTGGATGCTTAGGTGTATATATGTGTTAGTAAAGTAAGAAGAGCACATCAGCTGAGACATCCCCATGATGGTAGTAAAGAGATTTGGCTTGCATAGGGTTTGTTGATGGCCTGATGCATCTTCTCCTCCACAAGATATGTGGGTATTTACTATTGCTAAATCATTCTTTTTAGTCATTTTTTGGGTATTCATAGGACCATAAGAGCAGATCCATGGCTATATATCTGGTTGACATCCATGGATCAGTATATGATTTTTTTTTGTCATGTAACATGATATTTAGTATTTGGTTTGTTTACTGACTATATGATTTTTAAAGAATTATGATCAATTTCATGAATATGTCCATCAGTATGCCTTATTTTCTTATTCTAGTACTTTCATGGAAAATGCAATGGTTGATTTCGAGCATATACATTGTAAAAATGTTGGGATGATCTATATGATTATAAATTCTTGAGACTGAATTCCTGTGCAATATTAGGAGCAAATAGTCTATATCAAAGTCAAGATTCAAGATAGACATTCTTCTTCATCATTTGACGCCATCAATGCCCAAATAATATAGTTGATGCATTATAGTATTGCTTAGGACTTTTTTCTTAAATCCATAGTTTTTGTTGTTTCATTAACTCATGGCATATTCTTTCATATATGTCTCTGTTGGAACTTGCAATCTGCAACTTTATTTACGCCTGTCATAGAATGGATGATGTAGCTCAGTGGTCAAGCAACCTACCTGCCAGGGGAAGATCTTGGATTTGATTCTTATTTTTTTCAGTTTTCAAAAGTCTCCCCTAAGGTATACAGATCAAAAGCCCTGACTACAGAAATTGTTCCTCTGCTCCACCCTTACTTTAAAACTTTATTCCTGTACATTGGCATGATTATGCTAATGGAAATAACATTTCTATTAATATACATGAACTGTGTGTAGTAATAAGTGTTTGGCATACCACCAGAAATAAAATAAAAGGAATCATTATATAACATCTTTCTAACTAGCTCAATGAACACAGAACATGGATCTTCTGTTATTATTATATAGAAATTTCTCCAGTTTAGAGCAGCGAATGTGATTCATGTTCTCTTTTCTCCAGCTTAAAGGTAAAAAATCAATTATCAGACACAGTTACTACAGGGATTTTAGGTGATGAGTTGAAAGCTTGGGGTTGAATTCCAGAGAGCATGTGTGCTCTCATTACTTGTCTCATTTGCAAAATCTAAATATTGTTGGAGCTCTGTCTCCTAGCAAGTTCACCCTTTCTTAAAGTTTAGTATTGTTAAAAGATATCAGATAGTAACAAGCCTACCAAACTCAGACAGTCCTCAGCGGATAGGGTCTTCATATCTTTTGCAAAATTGTAAGCCGTTCATATCCAACCCTATTCACCAAATGCAAGTGAAAATATTTTCTCCAAGTACCCCTGCTCGAAAAATGGTTAACATGACTATACTCACAAAGGATAGTCTCTGGAGTAGGATCTTAGTTCAAAAGCATATAGCCCCTTATTCTTTGGTTGACTAAATTACAAAAGAGCATAAATCAATCCATAATGTGTCTAGACTCTAATCAATGGAAAGCTCTGTCAATGGCTTATCCTATAGTAGGATCTTATTTTGTTTGGTGTGTGGGTGATAGGACACAAGTGAGGATTGGGGTTGATGCTATAATGGGTTGTAACAGGAATATTTTCCTTCTCAAGGTACTTCTACATCATTTATGATAGATTGGGAGAATGACCTATGCCCCTTTCTATATTCCTGTATTATTTGATCTATCTTTGCCATTGTTTATCGAGTTGTAGACAAAGAAACAATAGTAGAGAAGACAATAATGCTGATCTAACTCCTTTTCTGAAATTAAAGTGCATAAATGGCCGAACCTCTTTTAATACAATCTCTATCCATTTCCATTTTAAAAAATAATTAAAGTGCATAAAACCTAGTATTCCCAGGTACAGAAGCATTTGCAAATCTGTTGGCATTCTAATGTAGAAGACTAACAAAAGCATGTAAATCACATATTGGGAGTCCAGTGATAGATATTTCAAGTTTGTTGTTTCGTTGCAATTTTCTGAGGTTGTATTTTATGACAGTGGAAAACTAGCAGAGGATTTCAGGTGTGTATGTCATATATAAAAAATTATTGTTACAAAAGTAATGTGAAGGAATTATAAAATCACAAAATGCTTCAATCGTTTGGCTATACAGAATACAGATGCCCAAGGGCTCTCCTGTGAAAGGAGCATTTGAAGCCTTGTACAATTTTACTCCGGAGACATGCATATAGTTTCTACATTTGAATGTTTTCTGGACATTGATTACTTAACTATCTAGGAAGCCAGAAGCTCCATTCCACCAACAAGATTCCAGAATAATCTGTTATTTCCGTGTGAAAATTTATAGCCAGTCTATGGAAATCACATGCAGGGCCACTGGCATTTTTAAAATATTCCATCAATTTGACATTTGGATCACAGCATTACTGGTATATATGATGTTTATTAAATCTACCATCTACCAGTACTGCAGTACCGAAGCATTTGGATCACAACAGTACTGGTATATATTGATGATTAACTTGTTAATTGTTATGAGTAAATTGCACATGATATGAAGCATAACATTAAGAAGAAGCAGTGTTAAAAACAAATGCTTTTGAAATGGTTCAACTAGACTGGCATTGTAGCTGATGTTGCAGATATATTATCTTGGATTGGAACCAAAAGAAATAATGAAGGATATGTGGAACATGGACATCTTCACAAGGATGCTTGAATCAAGTTCATTTAGCTCTTTATTCATACTCATATCTCCCTCCTCCTCTATTATTCCCACTCTCTCTGCTGTCTCAAATTAATATGTGCTATAAATTTCCTCCTCCATGGCAACTGTTTATGTTCCTCATACTTCTTATATCCCTGACTGTGTCAATGTCCCTTTCTGTTGGTTGAGTTACGTTGATCTAGGACTCAATGTTAATCTAGAGAGGCACTGGGAGATTTTTATTTCAGAATTACATAGGGCCATCAAGCTTTTTGTATTTGGTTGTTGCATAAGCGGTATAAGGACCAGAAAACACAAAAAAATAGGCACAAAGGCAATAATTTTTGTTTCACATTAATAAGTTTTAGTGAAAATCTTGTTCCCTAAGAAATGGAATGGTGCTCAGTTGCCAAAACATCAAATAGGTGAAGTTTAAAAATTACGAAATCGTGGTCAATTTCCATAACATCAGATAGATGAGGTTCAAAAATTAAGAATTTTCTATCTAAATATTTATAATCATGAATTCTAGCTGTAGGGGCTCATCAAGTTTTAAGGATTTTGCAAAGTGGTGTGGTTTTCGGTTAACACTAGGTTAGTTTTCAGGTTTGTTTTGGTTTCTTTTGTGAGTATTTATGTTTATTCTTGATTTAAAATAAGTATCATAATGACACAATATTTGTAATTAAATATGTTGATTCATGTCCATAGGAATCTTATACTGTTTTGTACATGCACTGAGAAATCAAAGTCTGGTTTCTTGATTAAAATTGCTTGTAAGGTGGAAAATTGTAATTAGGACACTCTTGAATTATCAAAGGGGCATGGAAATTTGGTCCTAAACAATTCTTAGGGTTTCTGGGTTTAATATGAGACTCTATAATCTTATATTATTACTTGTTAATTGAGTCAAAGAGGTCAGAGTCAATGTCTGATTTCTTATTTTGCAGATTGCTCATTTTCTATTGCTACAGATGGAGTTCTAGGATTCTCAGCATCCTACAAGGGGACACTGCCATCAAGTTGGAGCCAAGGTTAACTCTTGCACCTGCATTCAAAATCAGCAGGACAATTCAGCCATTTTCAGGCAGATCCCACCTTTGCATCTTTCTAGAGGAGGGTGCTTTCATGAGGGCATAGTGGGCATATCTTCTAAGGAGAGTTATTGTCTTATGTTTGCTACCTTGCAGAGTCAAATTAGAGTGTTTTCTTCTGTGTGATGAAATATTTTATGTGGTAAACTAAGTTCTGGCTACATTTTCAAACATGCTAAATCAAACACCTACCTAGAGATCAGTTCGGACTTTGCTTGGAGGACAAGCATGTATATGATCTATTCTTAGTGCCCTTTTCAAGAATTGATGAGAGATACGCCAGCCCTAGATGAGGGTTCTCCTGCTGTTATTACTTTAATTTTGAGGAATTTTATGTGGTTCTAACTTTTGCATGTGATGGGTGATCTTATCTTGATTTCACTTGAAATATATATTTTTTATTTTTTTGGATGGAATTTGACCATTTTTGAATTTTAAAATTTCCAGCCATCTATTTCCTCAAATGTTTCTCATATTTTGCATATTCCCAGTCTGAAATCACATATTTAATGCTGGAAATTAGATGGGGCATTAAACATTTCATGTTGATTTATATTTTAGAAGATTCCAGCCAAGAAAGGGAGAGCTCCAAGCACTAGATTTGGGCTAAAAAAAAATTCTAGGGGTGAAATATTATTTTATTTCTCATGTAGATCTTTCTTGGAGGATAACAGGGCATTTTGAGCAGGTTTCTAGAGCCTCTTAAGTGCTCAAGGGGAGTGATAATGATGTTTAAGGGGTTAGTGTGGGATTGATTTCAACCATGGCGATGTTTACGTTAGTCCTGTCCAAGCTTAGATATAGGAGTATTTTGTTGGTGCATGCCATTCTTGGGATGATTTCGGAGTTGTTTCATTCAAGAAACCATCATGACCTATGAATCAATCATCGATCAAGCCACTAGAACCAGAATTGAATACACACACTTAAAACCATGATGGTGTCTCTGCTTCGAGCAACTTGAGAGATTTAATTTAGTTTTTATAATGTGCAAAGGGGTTACATAGAATATAGTTCTCAGTGATAGGATAATTGCAAATCTGTGATTATTATTGTATTTTTCAGCTGGTGGTTACTTCTGTCCAGGTTACACCAGAGATCAACCCATCTTACCAGTCCTAAGTAGTGTTGCAGAGTATTTGAACTCAAAATTACAACAAGAACATAAGCCTTATAGCCATTATGAATACTAATATCTTTTTCCAATACTGGGAACATAATAGAAACGACATTTCACAAAGTATTCATGCTGGTAAAGATTTTTGGCTATATAGTCCCTTGTTTATGGATTACGTTTGATGACCAAAATAAGTCAAAGGCATTTAAAAATATGACAAATAAAAGAACAAGATAAGGAGTGCTTAGGGATTTTTCTTGCTAAAGCAAAAATAAATAAAATAAATAACATAACATTTTAACAAAATGGCAGTGGATTCAAAATGGAGAAATTTTTGTGAAGTTGTTATAATTTACATTTTAACATTATTTTGTAAAGATGCTTCGCTCTCACTTTTAAGATAGAGTGTAAACTCCATGTTAATTAATTAATTATTTATTTATGTTTGATTATGAAGTTTTGAAAAATTCATAGGTAGCAGTAGCTCCCCTTACACATTATGTCATTGAAAAATGCACAACATTTCTATATTTGGCACAGTTCCATTTCATTATAGAGATTTTGGAAAAAAATTATGACCTTGGATGTTCTCTATTGTATTCAAGTCGGAATGAGATTCATTTCTGGGTAGTTTCAAGAATTCCTAGACAAAAAATTTCCTAGTCCTTCATGATGTAATGCTCAAGCCTCCTCATGGATTTGCAAAAGCAAGAATGATACTTTATAAATTCTGCCCCGGTCCAAAATATATGGAAACATCGAATTTTTATGATCAATTTTGTGTTTTATATTGTTAATTTTTAATCTAGTTTTTTCTCTCTCCTTGTTTCTTATAGGCGAAACCTACAAACTCCGTTTCTCGTATCGTTTTCATTTCTCGTTTCATTTCCCGCTTCCTGTTTCTGGTAACACAGTGCGGTACCCCAAGATAAAAATCACATGAAACAACAACAATTCCATTAGGTGCTCTTGTGAAATTTTAAGGGTGTATGTTCTGTACCCAGAACCATCTTATGAACAAAAATAGTATTCCCTGCCAAATGAATCTCATCCCTTCCTCCCGAACCACAGGTTCTCAGTATCATGCCATAGCACTCTCATCCATATATTGATTTTCCCAGCTTTTGACTAGAAAATATATTAAGTATTTGGATGTTTCATGCAGGTTATTTTCGTAATGATGAAGCAACTGCATCAACTTTAGACTCAGAAGGATGGCTGAAAACTGGGGATCTATGTTACATTGATGAGGAGGGCTTCCTTTTCATTGTGGACAGAATAAAGGAGTTGATCAAGTACAAAGCATTTCAGATACTAAACATTTCGAGGATCATTTAAATTTCAATTCGAAACCCACAATATTAATCTTTCGAGGATCATTTAAAGTTCAATTTGAAACCAAAATATTAATCTTCTAGGAAGTTTTCTAGGATTTGATCAAGTAACCTTCAAAGTTCTACATATGGCTGGATTTACCACTAACTAGTTTGATTAGCTGGATTTACCACTTATTGAGCTAATAAATATTTTTGAAGTTTTATCTAGCTTATAACGCAGTTTCTCTGCAACATTAGTTGATGCCCCTATTCCTTTACGCATTGATTCAAAGATAATTGCATACATGTTACTTATTGAAGCATGCAACTCTCTGTCTTTTGGGTTTGTATGGTAGGTATCCTGATGATGAAGCAGGTGAAATACCAATGGCATTTATTGTGAGGAAGTCTGACAGCAATCTCTCCGAAGAAGATGTAAAAATTTTTGTTGCAAATCAGGTAAATGAAACACTGAGATATTTAGTTTGTGAACTTGCCTGCTCTCAACCTAAAACTTTGGTTTCTTTTGTTGGAGATCTGCTAATTTCCAAGCGAAAATATCTTTTGTGTGCAGGTTTCACCATACAAGAGGATACGTTGAGTACCATTTGTAAATTCAATTCCCAAGTCCCCCACCGGAAAAATCTTAAGAAAATATTTGATTCATGAGGCTCTGTCCACCTCCAGATTGTGACTCCCACAGAACAACCTTTAATCTTTGTGAAGAAAATCATCTGCTAGTTTTTTATTTGAAGTTTGAACAACATTTTTTATTCAAACAACATATTTTAAAAGTGTGTCTAGTTAGTATAATCTCACAATGTTGGTTATAAGCATCGATCAATTTGTTTGATCTTTTGTGTCACTCAGGGTATAATGTTGTAATTGACTTCCTCGGCAGTTTAAGGTATAGATAATGGAAGAAAACTAAACATTTTATTATCATTTCCCTTTGCTTTATCAAACCTACTTTTGTCATTTATCTACAGAACAACTAAACATATCTACAATCTTTGTTTACATTAAGTCTGGGATATGTTCATCATTACTTCTAGCATCCTATTGATAGATGAAACTTGCAGCACCCAGAGAGAGCATTTCTCTGGTTGGTGTGCAGAACTTATAACATTTTGATCCTACTTCTGGTATTACAATCAAATACTCATGGAAATAGAGAAAGTTATGAAGTTATGAATCTAGACTTGTTTTCATTTTATGAAAAGTTGATTTTTATTGTGAGTTCGTGAAATTCATAAGGATTCAAACATTTCCCTACAATTGTTAGATAACCACCTTATTCAGTTATGCGGAAAAGAGGAAAGGAGTCAACTAGTATGACACATGATCAGCTGGCAACTGTTGTAGAGAAAACATGATTTCTAGAAGAATCATCTGATCACAAGCTTGTCTTGGAACATTTGACTTGGGTTTGTCATATAATCCCAATCACCTTTATTATAATTCATTGGAATTTGGTTGGCTTCGTTGCCTTCTATGTCTATAGTTGTGGTTTTTTATTGAGATTATTTGGGCTTGCTGTTAGTGTTTTTCACTTCTGAGAATGCTTTGTTTTTGTTTTGCTCTATGTGTTGAACATTTTTTTAAAATCAATGCTTATTATACAATTTCAAGGACTGTCATAACTCCTCACATAAGTCTTTAAAGGGTGCTAGCTCATTGGAAGAGCACCTACCATGCAGGAGGTTGGTGGTTCGATTCCACTACACCCTAACATGAATTATTCAATGATATTGTTGATTTTTTTAATTAAATATTTTTATATTGATTTATTTTAATGGTGAGATATTTTTCTGGAGTCATTGTTTTATATTGTCTCTAGAAAGACAATAGATAGGATTAAAGACATTGTCTCCATAAAGACAATATGTCTTTAATTCCAACTATTGTCTTTGGAGAGACAAAAATGAAATTGTCTCAAGTTAAGACAATTTACCAAAAAATTGTCTTAAAACCCCTCTTTGTGTTGTAGTGCAACTATTGTCTCTCGAGAGACAAAAATGAAATTGTCTCTGGAGAGACAAAAATGCTTGTGTTATATATTGTCTTTATAGAGACAATATTTTAAAACAATTTAATTTTAAGACGATTTAATTTGAGACACCCGCTTAAAGACAATATTTAAGACAACACACAAGTTTTCTTTTGTCTCAAATTAAGACAATTTATCTAAAAATTGTCTTAAATATTGTCTTAAAACCCCCCTTTATGTGGTAGTGTATATCATCTTCCATGTCTACTACTATTTATTATCAATTATTTTAGCCTATTACCTGCACTTATCTGTAGTGCTAACGCTCTGTACTCGGCAGATGGAGTGGCACTTTGAGAAATCAAGTCATCTTTTGTAGTTCCTCCTAATGTTCTTTCAAGTTGGAGAAACGACAGCTCTTCTGATGTCAACCCCTGTAACTGGGAAGGTGTCCACTGTAGCAGTTATGAAAGGTGGGTCACATCAATTTCCCTGCCATAAAAAGGGATGTTTGGCCGTCTTTCTAGTGCAATAGGAAAGATTGCTGCCCTGGAGAAGCTCGACCTTTTAGGAAATAGGTTATCGGGCATGATTCCTAGCTAGATAGCCAACTGCACAGAGCTTCGACAACTCAATTTCGCCAACAATTTCTTCACGGGCTTCATCCCTCTAGAGATCGGGAACTGTAGCCTTCTTACAGTTCTTTTTTTTTTTTCAGAAGAAAAAAAAACGCTGATATATTAAATATGTCAGTTCATTTTACATCAATATCATTCTTAGCTGTGCAACAACGAGAAACATCATGACATCTATGCCAAAAAACAAACCGGATCACATTCTAAGGATCACAGTATCTTGGCATCCAGATTACATCAATTTCTTTCTCAGCTATGCAACAGCGAGAAACATCGAGACATCAATGCCAAAAAACAAACCGGATCACATTCAGTATCACAGTAGCTTGGCATCACAAATTTCAGAGTGCATAAACCACTCATTACATAAATGTCTGCAGAGGGAGAGAAGTCTCCACCCCTATATCATCCCATCAACAGGGTCCACAAAAAAACAGCCCTTGAGAAGAAAAAGGAGCTGCAGCAGCAAGAAAAAAGACAGGAGAGGAGGGTTCACAGCATCGAGCAAAACCCCATCGCCAATCCACCAGCGAGGCGGCCGTCCATATTCCGCACAAAGAAGGCAAACCAGGGCACAAACGTCGCCAGATTCTGCACAGAGGAGACCCCATCCGCTGCATAAAACCCCATCCTCTACACCCAGAGGTCGCTGAAGAAGAATAGGGGGGCCGCAGCGGCGAGGCGGCCGCCGGACCCCCCAGGGAAAAACCCTATCCACCGCAGCCCCTGTTTTTTCCTCCCTCCTGTTTGAGGTTGAGCTTAAACTGGGGAAGTGTCGCTAGAGAACCGGGCTTGATCAAATCTACCAGCGGAGTCCAAGTCCCTCTGTTTTACCTCTTCCCTTGGCCTTCCCTCTGTCGAGTTCCGCCCCATAGAGAAAAACCCACTGCAACTTCAAATGTAGAGGATTTGCAAAGAACAGGCTTGATGTAACGCCACTATCTACTTTCGTGAGGATTTAAAAAAACCTGTATACAGAAACCCTTGCGCGTCTGCCTTCTTACAGTTCTGAATATCACTACCAACAATATATCAGGTATTATTCCGCCTGCACTGGGTAATCTAATAAGCCTCACTACGCTGGCGGTGGATATAATAATATCAATGCAATCATTCCTTCGTCTATTGGAAATATTTCCAATGTTGATACAATCACCGCATACTCCAATCATTTTAGTGGCTCTCTGCTGCCCAAAATCAGAAATTGCAGTCGGCTGTGAATTCTGTATTTCAACACTGCGGGATTGCAAGGAAATATTCCACCGAAAATTTGGAATCTAAAAAACATTGTAGAGATGACGCTGTAACAAAACTATTTGACTGGTACCATCTCTTCTTCCATTGCCAACTGCAGCCATCTCAAAGCCATTGAAGTTTATAAGAACTCCTTAGAAGATACGATACCATGGGAGATATCCCTAATGGAAAATTTGAGATATTTATGGGTTTATGAAAATCATCTTACAGGCTCCATCCCAGGGGGGTTTTTCACTAGACTGCTAAATTTGGAGGCATTTGATGCATCCACCAATATTCTGAGTGGGGTTATACCATATGAAATGGGCAATCTCAAGAATTTGACAGTCTTGCACTTAGATTTCAATAACATTTCAGGATCGATCCCCTCATCCTTTTCCAATCTTACAATCCTGCAGGAGCTAGATCTATCTTCGAATAATTTTGATGGCACTTTTTCTAAAGGACTCAGCCTTCTTCCCAATCTGATAAGGTTGTATCTCAGTGAAAACATGTGCAAAGTTCTGTTGCCTCCTCGACTTGGAAGCTTCGGGAACCTGGAGAAGCTTAATTCATATTCCAGTGGATTGAGTGGATCAATTCCCTTTGGCCTATGCAGCGGTACCTCTTTGATCCA
Organism: Pinus albicaulis; assembly: GCA_034641835.2. Taxonomy (NCBI): domain Eukaryota; kingdom Viridiplantae; phylum Streptophyta; class Pinopsida; order Pinales; family Pinaceae; genus Pinus; species Pinus albicaulis. Next base: position 1,213,077,902 of record CM076578.1, on the reverse strand, counting down.
TCTTTCCATCTTCAATAATCGATTAGAGGGGAATATCACCAACCTTCTACAATACTGTGTCTCACTTCAACGCATCTGGCTGCAGAACAATCTCTTCACAGGTTTCTTACCAGGTAATATCTCTAAGCTTTCTACACTTGGTTACCTTGAAATTTCTTCAAACAGCAAAGTATACCTTCTTCCATTGGACGGATGCAGAATCTTACCAATTTCCTCCTTGCGAACAATAATCTCGTCGGTGCCATTCCTCTTGAAATAGGAGAGTTGAGAAAACTAGGAAAGCTCATTCTGAGCGGCAATAATCTCACTGGAACGATTCCTCCATAAATAGGCAATGTAACTAATTTGCAGGTTTTAGATCTTAGTGGAAACTTGTTAGGGGGTAGAATACCCGCAGCGTTGGGCCATCTTGCGATGTTGTCGACATTGAATTTGAGTCTAAACACATTGACAGGAGGAATACACAGTTCCTTGGGAGATTGTAGGGGTTTGAGCAAACTGTACCTGGCTAGAAACAGATTAAGCATGAGCATTCCATCGGAGTTGGGAAAGCTTGCGGCCAGTCTAAGATATGGGTTAGATCTAAGCTGGAACAATCTATCAGGATCTCTTCCTCCTCAGATGCTTATTGTGGTCACTACTATGTAAGGTCACGACACAAAGATGAATGTATTGTTGTGCATGATGTTTTAGAGGTTTAATAAATAAAAAAATTATAACTATGTTTAAGGCATCTGATATGATTAATATCTTCTTTTAATGATTTGTAACAAGAGTTTTTCTATGCATAATATTAGTGTATTGATGTTAGATGATAGAGGGTTAGATTAACATTGACACTATGGTTCTGGTTCTCCCAGCTTAGTAAGGTCGTGACACGTTTCGGGTGAGACTCCTTACTATCCTTTGAGCAAAGTTAAAATGTCGGAATTGTTCTAGAATATAGTAGGACCTTGTTGGCCTTTGAGCCTAAACCTAGGTCTTTCCCAGAAGTCATTCCTTCACCAAAAAATGGTTCTGTTGCCGGGACCTGAAACTATATCAGAGGACTAGATCATGGTGTTAAGGATCTATGAGAGGGATATACGAAGTTGGTGGGATGGTCATGTATATCGGTTCCTATTGTAACAAGCTGAGCTCTATCATCAGAGGGAAAGGAATGTCAAAGATTAGATCTTGTTTTCTGAATCAACAAGCGACTCGTATGATATCTTTTGGGGAAAGTTTCTTGAGTAGCTCTACAACTGGTTACGAAGACTCCAGGTGAAAACAAATTCTAGGGCATCGAGTTGATCACGTTGCAATTGGGTGCACTTGAATCTGACTTCATTACACAGATTGGATATTGATCTAATGCGAGTAGTAAATTTTTGGGTTCACTCAACAGTAGAAGGGTATATTGTAGAATTTGCAATTGAATGTCACCAATCTTTCGCTAAAGGAGAAGATATCTTCAAGTCTGGGTTGCAACAGAAATTGTTGAAAGAAATTCCTTTGTGGATTAAAGCTATGATGGTGGACGAGGGACTACTGGTTTTCCCAATTCTCGCTATGGAAGCCTAAACACCTAGTACTGGGGGAAGGACCTAAGGGATAAATGTTATGGAAGGGGGAAAAGGGAAAATAGTGAGATGGATGCCATTATATTGTGACCCCTTAGACTCCTATATAAAGAAAGGAGGTCTTGCCATTTTTATGATCCAAGAATTGTTTATTTATATGATGTAAAAGAGGTTTCCCCCTCGAAGAGGCTAATTCTCAAGTAGTTGATCTATATTTTCTCTATTCTATGAGTTGGTTCCATAACATAGGAGTTGTGATCTCATGGAGAGTTCCTCCCTCTAAATGAGAATATGCTTCAATTGAGAATTAACCCATCTATCATAATATTATCATGCATCAATAAAACTTGTTAGATCATGAAATCAAATTATATTAGATTCTTAGACATATATGCATCATAGTCAACATCAACTACTTCATTAATGTATATGAACTTGACATCAATCATTCATTAAGGGTTAGGGTAGCTGAAAACTGTATCATCTTACTTCAAGGATAATAATCAAAACATCATTTATTTATCACTTTATTTAATCATAAAGTGAAGGTTTCCAATTTTACCACATTTTCAAATGTACAAAGCTTATAAAAACCTAAAAATAATATCCTTAGTATCAACCTTATTATCACACTTTTATCATTAGGGTTACCATGCTTATAACAAGCATTAACAATAGTATCAATTTACCATATATCAAAATCAATGCATGTAGCCTTCTTTATGAGATAAGGAAATCCAAAATGTCTAAAATGTAAGATGCTTGCCAAATATCAAGAGCACCAATATATCAAATGTACCAGAAATCAAACTTACTTTCATTTGCATGCATGAGACTTTTATGAAGATGATATTTTCATCATACCTCAGGGATTACCTTGCCATCCAATATTTCATCTTACATATACCTTGTAGTATTTGTATACCTTTGTAATTTGTAACACTTATTTGTCTTTGACAGTTGTAGTACTTGCATATTGTAATTTCCTGATGTTGCTTTGAAAACTTTCAAAAATTTTCCTGAAGTATGTCTTTCCTTTATAAACCCTAGCTCTTCTCTTTTTACACTAGCTCTCTTTTCTTGCACCTTAGATGATATTCAAGAAGTATATAATTTTCAAATATCATCTAAAGTTTAAAAGTATCCACATACTCAAATATTTTTTGAAAATGGCAAAAAGAAACAGTGAAGGAGGCCTCCTGAAACATCTTTCCTGATCCTAGTTGGAAAGTGATCACCTAAACTAGGTGGGGACCACACATGTGATTTTTGTCAAAAAGTCTATTTTTAGACTATGTCTATTTTTAGACATATGGATCATGGACCGGGAGTTGCAGTATGCTATTCTTGGAGGATTGGTCATGTTGGTAAAAATAGATGGACCTCTATTTTTAGCATTTAGGTCGAAGTCTATTTTTAGACTGCCGGGCTAAAAATAGAACAGTCAAATATTATTTACCCTTAATAATATTTGGACTCTAAACTTCAGTTTACTCTCTTGGAGCACTTCAGTTTGACCCCCAGAGGTGGGGCATGCAGCTGCTAGAAGGATTTACGATTTTCCTATGGGTTAGGTGAGCTAATGCATGGTTGACTTCAGTTAGATCTCAAGTGGCGGAGTTCGGTGGAGTTGATGCGACAGTTAATGGAGATGGTGTTCTGGTTAACTAGTTGAACTAGTTGTATTTAGTTTAACTGGCTAATACACTAGAGATGAGTTGTGTGAATTAAATATTATTTAATTCACAAATTATTAACTCATTATTGAACTAAAGAACACATCAGTTTAACTCAGTGCATGGACAGTTCAGTGGCGACAAGTGAAAGAGGTAGATGAAAGGGTTGAGTTAGCTATCAGTTGCGACATTAGTTGTGCATGAGATTTGCACCACACTTGGAGGAAATTACCAATGAAAATTGCCATGTGCAGCTTGGAGCGTTGAGATCTGAACTTGGATTCTATTTTTAGACTACCTCTGATCGCGTAATGTAGGTGGAAATTAGTGGGTGTGTTTTGAACCTGTGACTTGTTCAAAACCCAGCTAGTTTTTGTGTAGCTTTGGGAGATAGTATTGAGTACTTGTGAGGAGTTTTTACTATGTATTTGCTACATGTTCTCTCCATCTAATATACAGAATAGCTGAGGGGTTTTCAGCTATAAGCTTTCCCCATACATACTGTGTTAATGTGTGTGATGATTTGATGTGCTATCGCTTCTATTCTTTTCGCATGTGACAATTAATCGTAGAAGAGATTATGTGTTATGCATGAAATTAGAAATTGATGTGTGATCAGGTTAATCTTGATTGAATAAGTGATTTATTCAGCAAATTTCTACATGGTATCGGAGCAAGTTAATTGTCGAGATCTATTACGGTGATTGCAAACTTATGTCCTCGAACAGAGTCTGCATACGGGCCAGGTAGCCTCCAGATTCATCTTTCTTCGGAAAGTGAAGGGTCTGGTAAAAGCCCATGCAGTCAATCTCTGATTTGGAAATAATTTGTTCTCAAGTGTAGATCGGAAGCGATTGAGTTATCAGCTGGTGGTGAAATTCGAATTTGTAGATTTGTGTTCTTGGTGCCGCGGCGAAAATGTCTTTCATCGGTTTGCGACTCGAATATGCCTTGGAAGGAAGTTCGAATTATGTTGCATGGAAGGACCGCATGGAGGCTGTATTAGATGATAATGGGCTGTTGGAATTCGTGGAGAAAGAGATTCCAAAGCCTACTTCTAATGATGCTGCTGTTGTGGAAGCATGGCAAAAGAAACAAGCGAAGTGTCGAAGGATCCTGTTGGAGGGCGTAAAGGATCACATTGTATCTAGCCTGCATGGAAAGGCTTCTCCATATTTGATGTGGAAAGCTTTGACGGATCTATATCAAAGCAAGAGCGACCAAAGGAAGCTGGCGCTCAAGGATAGACTAAGAAACATCAAGATGGAGAAAGGCGACAGCATCGCAAAATACCTCACGAAGTTCACTCAATGCAGAGATGAGTTGGGAAGTGTGGGGGTGACTGTCGAGGATGAGGACTTGGTTGACCTGGCTCTCCTTGGTCTTCCGAAGGCTTGGCACTCCTATCAGGACAGTGTCAATGGTCGGGAGAAGTTGCCGGGATGGGAGCGATTGTGGTCGGATCTCATGCAAGAGGAGATCAGGAGGACTACCAGGGACGGATCTTCATCAAAGGTATCTGATGAAGAAGACTGCGCTTTGGCTGCCAAATAAAGGAAGGGGAAGGGCAAGGAGAAGGCTTCTCAATCCGGTGCGGATGGTAAAGAGTGTGACATGTCCAAAGTGAAGTGTTTTCACTGTCACGATCATGGACATTACGCCACGAATTGCCCAAAGAAGAAGAAGAACAAGCAGGCTGTTGGAGCTACAGCTGGTGAGGCTCTTGCCTCGCAATTTGAGCTGGACTTCTCATTGATCACATGCATTTTGTCTAGTGCATTGGGTCGGGGTGGTATATTGATAGTGGCGCTTCCTTTCACATGACGGGAGATACAAATATTTTCAGTGACTTGGTGGAGAAAGGTCTCCAGATGCATGTTGAGTTGGGCGACGGTGGACAATACAATGCGACCAGCATTGGTACCATAACCTTTCAGAGGGAGTCAGGTAAAATCATTCTTTTACAAGATGTATTGCATGTACTAGGTCTAACAAAGAATCTGATCTCAGTCGCAATGTTAGAGGATAAAGGGTATGAGGTTGTCTTCAGAGAAGGAAAAGTTTTCCTTCGGCACAAGGCAACATGACAAGTCAAGAAGGTTGGGATTCGAGCAAAGAATCTCTACAGACTTGAAGTAGATGGGATGTCTACGGAGCTTCCTACTCTTGGGAAGCGAAAGGAAGACATGCAACTGAAGCTTGAGAGGGAGCAAGTGTTGTATGCAAGCGAGAAATACATGCAATTGATGCTTGAGAGGGAGCAAGTTTTGCATGCAGGTGATAGTGAACCTCGGGATGTGGAGCAGCCACAAGAGGATCATGGAGTGGAAGAGACCACTCATGCAGAGAAATTTCATGCCAGACGGGCAGAGGGAGTGCATGCAGCTATACCACCAGGTGTGAGGTGGGGCGACATGCATGATTAATCCCATGAGGAGATTTCTGGGCAGATTCATGAGATGGTGTGGATCTCATGGGTTGAACCTGGCTACGAGGTGCCCACAGCGCAGCAGTAGCAAGATCAGTTGGAGTGATGCAGGCAGATCAAAGTGACAGTGTCGGATACTGGAGCGCGGTTCAGAGTTGACAGCAAGTGCAAGAGTGCATGGGTGCAAGAGTTCAACAGCGCAGTGGTTCCCGATGACATGTGTAGTTGGCCAAGCAGAAGTCGAAGACTTTGATGATAGATGCTAGATGCATCAAGACTGATTGAGTTGTTTGGAGCCTATTCAGTTTCAGAGGAGTTGCAGAGCAGATGCATGGAGTTGCATGGCGCTTGTGGAGGTTGCAGGGCGAATGCATGGAGTTGCATGTCGCATGCAATAACAGTCCTTTCTTGTTGAGAGGGAGTGTTGAAAATGGCAACAAGAAACAGTGAAGGAGGCCTCCTGAAACATCTTTCCTGATCCTAGTTGGAAAGTGATCACCTAAACTAGGTGGGGACCACACATGTGATTTTTGTCGAAAAGTCTATTTTTAGACATATGGATCATGGACGGGGAGCTGCAGTATGCTATTCTTGGATGATTGGTCGAGTTGGTAAAAATAGATGGACCTCTATTTTTAGCATTTAGGTCGAAGTCTATTTTTAGACTGGTGGGCTAAAAATAGAACAGTCGAATATTATTTACCCTTAATAATATTTGGACTCTAAACTTCAGTTTACTCTCTTGGAGCACTTCAGTTTGATCCCCGGATGTGGGGCATGCAGCTGCCAGAAGGATTTACGGTTTTCCTATGGGTTAGGTGAGCTAATGCATGGTTGACTTCAGTTAGAGCTCAAGTGGCAGAGTTCGGTGGAGTTGATGCGACAGTTAATGGAGATGGTGTTCTGGTTAACTAGTTGAACTAGTTGTATTTAGTTTGACTGGCTAATACACTAGAGATGAGTTGTGTGAATTAAATATTATTTAATTCACAAATTATTAACTCATTATTCAACTAAAGAACACGTCAGTTTAACTCAGTGCATGAACAGTTCAATGGCGACAAGTGAAAGAGGTAGATGAAAGGGTTGAGTTATCTATCAGTTGCGACATTAGTTGTGCATGAGATTTGCACCACACTTGGAGGAAATTACCAATGACAATTGCACAGTTGGAGCCAATGAGATTCGAACTTGGATCTCTATTTAGAGCAGCCTTGACTGCGCAATAGAGGCAGGGAAATTAGTGGGTGTGTTTTGAACCTGTGACTTGTTCAAAACCAAGCTAGTTTTTGTGTAGCTTTGGGAGATTGTACTGAGTACTTGTGAGGAGTTTGTACTATGTATTTTCTGCATGTTCTCTCCATCTAATATACAAAATAGCTAAGGGGTTTTCAGCTATAAGCTTTCCCTATACATACTGTGTTAATGTGTGTGATGATTTGATGTGCTATCGCTTCTATTCTTTCCGCATGTGACAATTAATCGTAGAAGAGATGATGTGTTATGCATGCAATTCGAAATTGATGTGTGATCAGGTTAATTTCGATTGAATAAGTGATTTATTCAGCAAATTTCTACAATATTCATGTAATATGTGCAACCAATAATCAAAACAATAAGTCTAGCCTTCATAAAGAAATAACATAAATCTAAAATATACTTATATTTAACGAAAAGTGATCATCTCCTTCTTAAACCAACCTCCAACTATCAGTACCGTCCATTATCTATGTAACAATGTTTCCTTCAATATCTCCATTAACGTCCTTAGAAAATAGGCCTAATTAAGGTTATACCTATTAGGGTTACACTAAGACTTGAAAGAGGTGTTTAGTAGTTGCAAAACCAAATCCATGTGAACGATGGTGACAATGCGATTTCCTATCTATTCCATATTGGGTTACTCTACATAATGAAAAAATTATCTGTTCCTAAAGGTGAGTATCTATAGGTAATGAGAGAGGCTCACACCTCCAAAAGTTACATGGAATTTTTGTGTAGGGAATATAGTGGCCAACTTACATAGGTATGTGTACTAGCCTAGAATGCAAGGTGATGTAGTTAGGCTCATAAATGGATGTATTATTTGTTTTACTAACAAACTTAGTATTAGGAAATACGATTTATACTATCTCTTACTTGTACTCACTCTAGGGAAAGTATTTCCATGGACTATTTGGGATTTTTACCAAAAACTAGGAAGACACATGACTACCTTCTCATGATTGTTGATAGGTTCAATAAGATGTGCACTCCAATACCCTATAAAAAGTATATTAGTGGGTAAGAAGCAAAAAATATGTTCTTTTGACAAGTATAGGTGCACTTGAAGATAGAAAGAAGCATAATTTCACACAGGGACATAATACTTATCAATAAATTTGAGACTACATTATGGGAGAATATGGACATGAATTTGAATAACTCTATGACATTCCATTCATAGAAATATGGGAAAACGAAAGTAGTCAATAGGAATTTGGTGTAGTTTTTGAGGGGTTACAATCATAAGCATCCAAATACTTGGGATGAAAATATGGTAAATATATAAAACTCTTATAAAAAATTAGTCGACGCTTCTATTTGTAAGTACCTATTTGAAACTTATTTTTGATATTCTCCACATTCTCCTTTGAATATTTCATATGGAAAACATGGAGGAGTGAGGGAGGATCTCGCAAGGGATTCTTTAATGGTTGATAAATTTGTGTAGAAGATTAGGAAAGTCCATATACAAGTATAGGAGGCACTGAAGAAATCAAAAGAAAAGTACAAGGTCAAGCATGATCAATACATAATAAAGAAATTATTCAAGTTCGGAGAAATAGTATGGTGATAACTAAAAAAGGAAAGCTTACAGGGTTGTGGGGAGAAAATCAAGGTTTTGTGATATGGTCCCATAGAGATACTAGGAAAGGTGAGAGATAACACTTATAGACTAATTCTACACTCATACACGCACATTTACTTAGTGGTGATTATGTAAAATATGAAAGCCTATGAGCCTTCCATGTTGGATTAGGAAGAGGATCGCGCACTACCTTCTATAGAGGATTTAGCACTAGATCCTCACACAAAGTTGACAAAGAATATTGTTTTGTAGAAAAGGTATGGAACTACAAAACAAATATAGCATCACCTTTGTAAATTTGGTTTAAAAGGACGACTTTGAGGCAACGCTAAATAGTACTCCATAGAGAAGGCACAGGAAAATTTTCATCATCTGATTTAGTAAAAAATTTTAGGGACTAATATCTTCTCCAAATTTGAAGGTATGATCTAGATTGGGTCATTATATTTTGTTTCATCCATATCTATGCTACTATGGTGGAAAATCATAGAAATTAGCTTACATGAGTTATTTTAGTGGTGGGACCTAGTTTGGAGAATTTAGGTCATAGACCTTCGAGGGCCAGTTTGATTTCTTAAATGAAATTGTCTGGGGGAAAGGATTTTACACATAATTACAACACCAATGGTAACTATTTTACTCTTGAATACCTCTCCAATGATGCCATAATTGTGTTAATTAGATTTCACACAGAAAAATTATGCCTCCTAAAAGTTGACCTATCATGTTTGAACACCATAATTTGAGAGGATGCCATGCTAACCACCTTTACACATGGACAAGGGGCTAGACACATGGGAAATATGAAAAATAATCTAGATGGGTTAATTTGAAATTCATATTGAGGGTTGAATACATCAAATTTAATCCCTGGTTGGATATTAGGTTATGTTATAACTGAGCCAATAGGAGGAAATGGGGTTTGATTCTATTTTAGTGCATTTTATTCCATACTATAGTGGAGCAACTAAGAGTAGATAGATAGCGGATAGAATAGAGAGGGGTTTTATTTTGTAGTAGCTAATGAGGCATAGGTCTCACTTCTTTGTATTCACGCCATTTCCACTCAGAGAAATGGAGGGTAGAACAACCTCACCTTCTAGTTGGTATTTCTCCGAGAAGGGTTTCCTACATCATATATTAGTGTTATTTTGATTTGTTTGTGGTCGTTTTATCTATTTTCTATTTCAATATTTTATATATTACATCCATAAGAAGAAAAAAATAATTTAAGAAATCCAAAACATCTAAGGAAACTTAACCAGAAAAGTATATATTCCAGATTTCATTATATTTTTATTAGATCTATTATAATTGAATTGTTTAATGGAATATCCATGGTATTTTACTACTGACTTATTGTTTCTTTTATTAGTCAACATTCGTTAATTGAACTTGGTGAAGGTACAAGGATTTATAATTTTTTAAGAGCCACAAACCAATGATGAATTCTATTAAGTGATAGGGATGAACCATCATATTTTGTCAAAGTAAAAGAATATAGACTTTATTGAAACTATAATTTTACAAAAATCTTGAATCAGGATGTGAGCAGGCCATAACACGAGATGGACATCTAGATCCATGTAGGATGAACCTACCCAGTTACATGGATATGGATATGCAAGTAATGTGGTAGTTTGGATAGAGATTGATGACACGGAGTGCCTATGTTTCATTGTACTATGGAAGAGTTTTCATGGCGATTAATGTGGTGCTTGTGTGGCACGAATGACATGGAGGTAATGAAGTGGGAACCGAGATATAGAAATTTAACATTTTGGAAACTAGACTTATGATATTTTTTGGATCTAGATGTGATTTAAAAAATACATATAAAAATTTGTCAGTTGATGTTATCGTGGAGTGTTCCCTTCTTTGGAAAATTTTTCAGATGTAGAATCCATTAATCTAGAAATCCAGCATTTTGGAAAATGTTTAGATGTAGAAATCCAAAATTTTGAAAAATGTTCTTATAGGATTTTGCCTAGATCTAGATGTGATTGGTTAATCTGAAATTCCTACTCCATTGAAGTGGCACAATGCTGTGGCGTGGACACATTGTCGCATGTAAACCATGTGTCAAATCACATGGTCTAATGTAGCGGTGACATGTAGGCATAGGTAGGCATGTGTTAGTTGTAGGTTAGATGTACATTGTTGACGCGACATAAAATAATGAAATTCGTTAGAGCCATAACTTTGTGTACAAAGCTAAAATTTGAATGAAATTTATATTGTTGGAAATCTCCCAGTGAGTAGATCACGATGGAGACCTTAAACAACAAATTTAAAGTGGTTAAAATAAGAATAATTTTGATAGTCACGTTTCCTTGGGGTAGATTAGTGTGTTGGGACTTAAACATATTAATGGATCCATAACAAGAAATTACATTTATGAGTTTTGTATATTGTCATTCCTTGTTGTACATTTGATTATATTTAAATTTTAATTACTGATAATTGGGGTATTCCAAACACAAACAAATTTTGCATCTTGATTTTTCACAATTCAAACTTATTATTTATATTGAACTTCTCCACCTAGAATTTTCCATTCATTATCTTTTCCTTTAACTCTCTACACACAAGCTCCCTCTAAATCATTTTTTTTATTTTTTATTTTTGAAATATGTCAATTCGAAAAAATTTGGAATTACAAAAGATACATACCTTGGCCTGCATAAAAATGTGCATGTTCAAACCTCACAATAGAAAATATTCAAGCCTTATTCTTGATTTTTTGATATTTGCAATAAATCTCCATTGCAATACTTCAATTTGCATAAACATATATTTTTTAAACAAGATATTGGATGCAGACCATAAAAAAATATTGGCAACTTATTAAATGAGCTATATGAGCATCCATTAAGTCAAGCATGAACCTATGCATGGACTCCTCTAATGTTGCTCCATGGCCAGAAATAACCTCTATGAAAAATCCTTTAAGTTTGGACAAAACCTCCTTCAATGTATCTCCACTAACACAAATAACATCCTATGGAGACTCATTCAACACATGACAAAACTTAAATATGAAACATGTTGAAAAAAAAAACCATTGTTCCTCTATGCGTGGGTCTCCCAGTTACATTCTAGTTAGGATAAAAACTTGACCCTCTTCTTATGTACATGGGTCTTCACCAACAAAAAAGCATGGTTACAAAAGAGCTCGTTGAGTTGCTCATCATCTACATTGTTGCACATTAGATGACTAAGGCTTGAAAAGTTTATTCATTCATTATTTGCAACAAATAAGTGGGTCTCTAAATTAAACTTAACTCTTAGCTATAATATGAGTTACTAGTATATATGAGTTCAATAAAATATGAATGGAAATAAAATAACATAAATCACTCGATTAAAGATTTAAGTGGTGAAACCCTAACAATTTGTTAAAGAAACATCAATAAATAAATAAAAATCCATGTGGAAACATCCACTATGAAGGGGATTGATATTCATATATCCATGTGGAAACATCCACTATGGAAGGGATTGATACTCCATTACTTAAGGAACACCATTACAAACTTCTCGCATGATGCTTAGAATTTTTCATCCTCCTAGGAGTATATAAAACACCATGCACATTTTAATTATTTTATTTGTATCATATTCTTAAGATGAAAAACAATAAAACAATCATTGAATTCAATGCTTACAATTTTTCATCCTCTTAGAACTACATAAAACACCATGCACTTTTTACTTATTTATTTTTATCATATTCTTAACATGAAATACTGTAAAACAATCATTGAATTCAGTATCTGTCCAATTTTCCAGTTTAGTGTGATCAAAAGCTGCACGCAAACTTTCTCACTCGCCAAAAGTCGTTGGCGTACGTACCAAACCTGTGATCTTTGATGCCCAATTTTCTAGTGCAGTGTGATCAAAAGCTGCACGCAAACTTTCTCATCGCCAAGGCGTACCAATCAAACATGTGACTTTTGACAGAGTCCACGAAGGAAACAAATACTTTTCAGTCTATTGGCCAATAAATGTATTTTGGAAATAGATGCCCATGGTGTACTGGCAATTACTTTTCAGGGGCATTTATGGACCAATACACTGAAAAGTATTTGTTTCCGCGAAATCTCCTGGCATCAATATGGAAAGTACTTTGGTCGAAAGGGCTACTATTATTTTGGTTCATCTTCTCACCGAGTCACCGAGTTTGAATTTGAATTTGATATGATAAACATAAAAATTTGGGTGAAATTTTTTAATTCTATAAAAATTACGATGGTCTTCAAGTTTCTTGATCCAATCAGCAGAGGAAGCAAGATGAGAATGAAACGATATCATCTTCCGTGTCTAATACTGTTTATTATCAATTATTTTAGCCGATTACCTGCACTTATTTGCAGCGCTAACGCTCTGTACTCGGCAGATGCAGTGGCGCTTTTAGAAATCAAGTCTTCTTTTGCAGTTCCTCCTAATGTTCTTTCAAGTTGGAGAAACGACAGCTCTTCTGATGTCAACCCGTGTAGCTGGGAAGGTGTCCACTGCAGCAGTTATGGAAGGCGGGTCACATCAATTTCCCTGCCAGACAAAGGGCTGTCTGGCCGTCTTTCCAGTGCAATAGGCAAGATTGCTGCCCTGGAGAAGCTCGACCTTTCCGGCAATAGGTTATCCGGCAGGGTTCCTAGCCAGATAGCCAACTGCACAGAGCTTCGAGAACTCAATCTCGCCAACAATTTCTTCACGGGCTTCATCCCTCCAGAGATCGGGAACTGTAGCCTTCTTACAGTTCTGAATATCAGTACCAACAATATATCAGGTATTATTCCGCCTGCACTGGGTAATCTAATAAGCCTGACTACGCTGGCGGTGGACACAAATAATCTCAGCGGAATCATTCCTTCGTCTATTGGAAAGCTTGCCAATGTTGATACAATCACCGCATACTCCAACTATTTTAGTGGCTCTCTGCCGCCCGAAATCGGAAATTGCAGTCGGCTGCGAATTCTGTATTTAGACACGGCGGGATTGCAAGGAAAGATTCCACCGGAAATTGGGAATCTGAAAAACATTGTAGAGATGACGCTGTACCAAAACTATTTGACCGGTACCATCCCTTCTTCCATCGCCAACTGCAGCCATCTCGAAGCCATTGAAGTTTATAAGAACTCCTTGGAAGGTACGATACCATGGGAGATATCCCTGATGGAAAATTTGAGATATTTATGGGTTTATGAAAATCATCTTACAGGCTCCATCCCCGGAGGGTTTTTCACTAGACTGCTGAAGTTGGAGGCATTTGATGCATCCACCAATAATCTGAGTGGGGTTATACCATATGAAATGGGCAATCTCAAGAATTTGACAGTCTTGCACTTAGATTTCAATAACATGTCAGGGTCGATCCCCTCATCCTTTGCCAATCTTACAAACCTGCAGGAGCTAGATCTATCTTCCAATAATTTTGATGGCACTTTGCCTGAAGGACTCGGCCTTCTTCCCAATCTGATAAGGCTGTATCTCAGTGAAAACATGTTCAAAGGTCCGTTGCCTGCTCGACTTGGAAGCTTTAGCAACCTGGAGAAGCTTAATTCATATTCCAGCGGATTAAGCGGATCGATTCCCTCTGGACTATGCAACGGTAGGTCTTTGATTCGTCTTGCCATCTTCGATAATCGATTAGAGGGGAACATCACCAACCTTCTACAAGACTGCGTCTCACTTCAACGCATCCGGCTGCAGAACAATCTCTTCACGGGTTTCTTACCAGGTAATATCTTTAAGCTTTCTGCACTCGATTACCTTGAAATTTCTTCAAACAACATCCATGGAAGTATACCTTCTTCCATTGGACGGATGCAGAATCTTACCAATCTCCTCCTTGCGGACAATAATCTCGTCGGTGCCATTCCTCTTGAAATAGGAGAGTTGAGAAAACTAGGAAAGCTCATTCTGAGCGGCAATAATCTCACTGGAACGATTCCTCCAGAAATAGGCAATTTAACTAATTTGCAGGTTTTAGATCTCAGTGGAAACTCGTTAGGGGGTAGAATACCCGCAGCTTTGGGCCATCTTGCGATGTTGTCGACATTGAATTTGAGTGTAAACACATTGACCGGAGAAATACCTAGTTCCTTGGGAGATTGCAGGGGTTTGAGCGAACTGTACCTGGCTAGAAACAGATTAAGCATGAGCATTCCTTCGGAGTTGGGAAAGCTTGCGGCCAGTCTCAGATACGGGTTAGATCTAAGCTGGAACAATCTATCGGGATCTCTTCCTCCTCATATAGGAAGTTTGATGTCACTTGAATCCTTGGACGTCTCCCATAACCAACTCTCTGGTCAGATTCCTCAGTCTTTCACAGGCCTGATAAGCCTGGATCATTTCAACTTCTCTTTCAACCTATTCACAGGGGCCATTCCTTCATTAAGGGCATTTTCACAAGGGCCTGAGAAAGCATTTGAGGGTAATCCAGGACTTTGCGGGCCACCAACAAGGAACCATTGTTCCGATTCAGAAGTTGCAGGTAAAAAGAAAGAATTAAGTTCGGCCGAAGTAGCAGGGATTGCCGTCACCTGTATTGGCACCATAACTATTCTCATTCTTGCCCTGCTATACATTTTAAAAAGGTCAAGGTCTAACAGTAAAAGACACAACGAGGAGGATGCTATATTAGAGGGTATTTCATCGGGAGATGGAGAAGGCATAACCAATTACCGAGATATCGTCGAAGCTACAGATAACTTCAGTGATGATTACGTCATCGGCTCTGGCACATCCGGCATGGTCTACAAGGTAATCATTCCAGGACAGGACAAAATCCTTGCTGCCAAATGCTTAAAATTAGCAAATCATCATCACAACAATACTCAATACCGCAGTCTGAGGCGTGAGGTCGAAACTTTGAAGAATGCCCGTCACAGAAACATCTTGCGCCATCGGGACCTGATAACTGCACACGATGAGAGGAATGATTTAATACTTCTTCTGTGTGACTACATGGTTAATGGATCGCTGTGGGAATTTCTGGGCGGGGCATCGAAACCCAATCAGAAGCTGGACTGGAGGACACGGTATAACATTGCAGTTGAAGTTGCAGAGGGACTCAAATATTTACATCACGACTGCGAACCTCCAATTATCCACTGCGACATAAAGTCTGCCAACATATTGCTGGATGATGAATATGTAGCACACATAGCAGACTTTGGACTTGCCAGACTAGTGAAGAATTCATCAATAGATTCTGAATCAAGTTCTCTTTTAGGAGGGACTCATGGCTACATTGCTCCTGGTACTAAATCTCTATGCGTTTTGTCTTTATTGTTATTATGAAATGTAGTTGTAACTCTTAGAGATCCTCCTCATTTTCTATGTCACGCTAATACATTAATGTTATGTGCAGAATGTGGGTATGGAGTGAAGGCATCGACGAAGCAAGACGTGTATAGCTTCGGAGTGGTGTTGTTAGAAATGGTAAGCGGAAAGCCTCCTGTGGTAGAAGAGGACAATCAGGAATTTGTACATGTAACAGCATGGGCTGCGAAGAAGGCGAAGGAAGGGAGAATGGATGAAATAACTGATAAGGATTTGAGAAGTAGCAGTGATTATAAAAATGAGAAGGATGAAATAAGGAAGATGATAGAGATTGCCATATTTTGCACTCGATCTGCACCGAATCTCAGGCCATCGATGAAGACAGTCCTTGACATGTTTAATGTTCCACAATCTTCTGAATCCTTGTTTCTCCCTTCAGAAACTAGGGTCTTGGATTTAAAATAGTCACATCTACGGTAATGACAGTATGACGTAACCCTCCATTATACACCAAAATTTTTGTATCATCTGGTCTATCTGAGTAGAATTTTAGGATCATGCGCATTACGAGACAATGACAGACTCAATGCTTTTGTTCACATTTGTAATTTTTTTTTGGTATCTATTCAATATCCTATAATTGACTACGACTGTTTAGGTTGACTACAGCTAGATTTACAATAAAAAAGTTTTGTAACTTGTAATAGGATCATGCGCATTACGAGACAATGACAGACTCAATGCTTTTGTTCACATTTGTAATTTTTTTTTGGTATCTATTCAATATCCTATAATTGACTACGACTGTTTAGGTTGACTACAGCTAGATTTACAATAAAAAAGTTTTGTAACTCGTAAATAAAGTTGTGCAACTTGTAATTTTATGATTATTTTTTCTAATTTTTATTTTGTTTGAAATTTTTTATAAAAATTAAGTTGTCAAATTAATAGTGAAAACGATACTTTTAACCTGTTTCCTTAAATAACATGAACTTTTACCAAATATAAACAATGTTAAGGTAGAAGTTTATGTATTATTCTTATATGTTGCATTGTAAATTTTATCTGTTAATTATTGTTAAAAGTTTTCATTACTTCCATAGATTTGTTGGAAATTAATTCCAAGTACTGAAGTCAATCAGCAGTAATTGCAGAAGTGAAAGAACTGCGGCACATTGAAGCCTTAGCAAAGGCGGTTGCCGCTTACTTAAATGCAATTGCAAAAGGAGTGGAAAGCCCGCACAGCTACAGTACAGAGAAGATATGATATCGACCCCTTTGATATTCAATCTAAGGTGGTAGACGATTTCTTAAGAGCAGAGTTTAATGTTCAGACTCAAAGTCTCGCCAGCAGCGCAGAGCTTTGATTACAGGTTGAATCAAGCTGTAAAGCCTTACTAATATAATCAGCAGAGTTAATGACTTAGGCGGTAATCGCAAGTTTTACTTGCAGTGTCTTGTTGATGTGAAGAATCGCAAATCACAACAGAAATGTTTTAAAGTTCAAGTGTCTTGTTGATGTGGCGATGGACCGATGCGATCATCGCAATCGGCAGTTTCATATGTTACCACCGCAATGTGTTTTGCAGTGTTGAAACATTGCGATGCGATGAACACAATCACAATCGTTTCTTATTGTAATCGCCCTCCACCAAAGCCGAGGCCCGCTGGTCCCACAGACCATGCGACAATGTAATATTAAATCGCAAGTGAATCAATCGGGAGTGATTATTGTTATGGCTCGATTGAACAGTTATTTGAACCGGACCCGATGGTTTATTACAGCGCAGTTTATATTCCATCGCGGGTCCGCCTTACTAATCACAATCGGAAGTTCGATTGGTCGTTTGTCATGTTGTTTGTAGTCCGGACCCGATTGGTGCTATAAAGCGGAGTTAAGGATTGGCAATCGCGTCCGATCCTCCATCGGAGATCGGAGTTTTCATTTGAACCGTTTTTGCTTTGATATGCCTGGACTCGATGGACTTTACCGCAGCGGAGTTAATTGCCTCATCGCGTCCGTTTCAGATCGGCCATCGGAACTTTTGGATGGTCATGTGTTTCGTTTAAAGACCGGACTCGATGCATTATAGTTTTTGTTTTAATTTTATTTAATATGCGTGGCATATAAAAGTTAAAAAGCCCATGAGGAAAATGTAATAATTTATGTTTTAAGCACAACAGTGCGGAAACCGAGTGTTTGTTTTTTTCTAACACAACAGTGTTTGTTCGAGAGACATAGTGTGTTAATTTGGCACTGTGCTTAGAAGCAGTCTAGCAGTTATAATCCCTCTGTGTTGAGGAAGCATTGTAACAGTTTTTTTTGAAGGAATAGAAGTTTGTTTTAAGAGTTGAAACTCTGTCTCCTGTGAGTGAAATTTTTATATTTCTTTGTGTTAGTCGAGGAGAGTATTATTCTCTCCATTGTTGTTCTGGAATTTTCAGAAATTTCAACATAGTATCAGAGCTAGTCCAGGCCCTTTGAAGGTCAAAGAAGCTAAAGGAAAGGAGTTCTTTGTTGCAACAGCTTCCCCAGCAGTGTGAAGACTCAGCCAAATGAATTCAAGGTATTTCTCTATACAGTTTAGTGTGTTACTGTTGCAGAACAGTCAGTTATTTTATATACACAGTCAAGTGTTTTTGAATCATAGTTAATAGTGCAGAATGGCTGGAGCCAGCACTGGTATGGGTATGGGAAATATCCACCTCCCATTGTTTAATGGGAAAAATTATGACTACTGGTCAATAAATATGAGAGCTTTATTTACTTCTCAAGACTTATGGGAATTTGTTGAGGATGGCTTTGAAGAGCCAGCAAATGAAGAAGAGTTAGATGATTTAACTTAGGCAGAGAGAGAGATACTGAAGAGCAATAAGAAGAAAGACTCCGAGGCTTTCTTCTTATTGTATCAAGCAGTGCATGAGAGTGTGTTTTCGAGGATAGCAGCAGCCAAGAGATCCAAAGAAGCATGGGAAACTCTCAAGATAGCCTATCAAGGCACGGAAAAAGTGAAGACAGCAAAACTTCAGTTGCTGAGGAGAGACTTTGAGACTCTTTGTATGAAAGAGTCAGGTACTATTGACTCACTCTTCACTCATGTGATTGGAATGGTCACACAAATAAGATCTCATGGAGAGACTCTTGAAGATAAGAGGATTGTTGAAAAACTCTTGAGGATTCTACCCTCAAGATTCGATGTGATTGTCACCACCATAGAGGAGACTAAGGATCTCACAAAGAATTTAGTGGATGAGCTACATGCATCATTGATGACCCATGAACAGAGATTGGGTAGGAGTGAAAACTCATCTCTTGAGCATGCCTTTAAGACCCAGATGTCTTTTGGAAGAGGAAGAGGGCAAGACAGAGGAAGAGGAAGAGGTAGAAGCCAAAACAGAGGTGGAAGGAACAACCATTCACATTCACATGGAAGGTGCAACAGTCAAAATCACAGCCAAGACCAAGGCATCAGCCAGCAGAGTGGTCAGCAGAATGCTCAAGGACAAAGGTATGGTAAATCCAATGTCCAATGTCAATATTGTAAAAAATATGGTCATTATGCTAATGAATGTAGAAAGAAGCAGCATGATATGGGAAATAAAACTAGTGCAAATTTCACTAGAGAAAATATCAACCAAGATAATTTGTTTTTAGCTTGTAATATGGCTGAAGAAAAGAATGAAGACTTATGGTTTCTAGACTCCGGTTGTAGTAACCATATGACGGGAAACTTAGCAATGTTTTCTATGTTAGATGAGAGTGTGAAGTCACAAGTCACACTAGGAACTGATAGCAAAGTTTCTGTTATGGGAAAAGGAAATGTAAATGTTTTAACAAGGAAAGGTGCAAAGAAATCCATAGCAGATGTTTATTATATTCCAGGAATGAAGTGTAACCTCTTAAGTATTTGACAACTTGTCCATAAGGGGTATAATGTTTTCTTTGAGGATGATGTTTGTACCATCATGGATAAACCACCCAACAAACAATGTATTGCTGAAATGAAGATGACAAGGAATAGGATGATCCCTCTCAGAATGAGAGCAGATCTGAAAAATGAAGAAAAAATAACAGCAGTGGCACAAGAGACTTTCCAAAGCGAACCAAAAGACGACAATTGGTTGTGGCACTTGAGATTTGGACATCTCAACTTTGGAGGTCTTAATTTGTTGAACAGAAAAGGAATGGTAAGGGGTTTACCATTGATAGAGAAACCGGACAGCCTGTGTGAAGGTTGTATCTTGGGGAAACAACATAGAGAATGTTTTCCTTCTGGGAAAAGCATAAGGGCAAAAGCACCCTTAGAGATTGTCCACTCAAATTTATGTGGACCAATGAAAAATCCATCACTTGCTAGCAGCCACTATATACTAACATTCATAGATGATTTTACAAGAAAAACTTGTGTTTACTTTCTAAAGAAAAAAAATGAAGTGTTTGAAAGATTTCGCAATTTCAAAGCACTTGTGGAAAACCAGAGTGGGCTGCACATCAAAGTCCTAAGGACTGATAGAGGAGGTGAGTATATCTCTAAAGATTTTCTACGTTTTTGTAGAGAAAATGGTATTCATTAACAGTTTACAACTAGATATACTCCACAGCAAAATGGAGTAGCTGAAAGGAAGAATAGAACCATAATGGACATGGCAAGGAGCATGTTAAAGGCAAAGCATTTGCCGAATGATTATTGGGCTGAAGCTGTACATTGTGCAACGTACATTTTGAATAGGTGCCCTACAAAAGCAGTTATGAACAAAGTGCTGGAAGAGGCATGGAGTGGCACAAAGCAAGGTGTCACACACATGAAGGTATTCGGATGTGTGGCTTATGCACACAAACCGGATCAACTAAGGAAGAAGTTCAGGACAGCAAGGGGGAGAAATGTATTTTCATTGGATACAGTGAGGAATCCAAGGCTTATATGTTGTATAACCCATCCTCCAAGAAGTTTATTGTGAGCAGAGATGTTCAGTATATTGAAGAGGAAGTTTGGGATGGAAGCATAGAGAAAACAGTGAATGCTAAACATTTTTTATCTCATGATGAAAATAATGATGAGTTGGCTGAAATACATCCCCAAACAACATCACCAACACAAGAGCAGCAGAGCACACCCTTGAGGAGAAATGAAATTGCTTCTCCAAGCACACCATAAGGAGGAAATTCAAGTGCTTCTTCAAGCATTTGTACACCAAATGTAAGAGGTAAGAAGTTCAGAAATTTGAAAGACATTTATGAACAAGATGTAGCAAATGAAGGTATCAATTCTTTGTTTTCTTTATATTGTCATGTTGATGATCCTGTTCATTTTGAAGAAGCTATCAAGGATAGGAAATAGATAGAAGCTATGGATGAGGAGATAAATTCCATAGAAATAAACAAGACTTGGGATTTGGTTGAACTCCCAAAAGGTAAAGATGTCATTGGAGTTAAATGGGTCTACAAGACCAAGAGTAATGCTGAAGGCAAAATAGAGAGACAAAAGGCAAGGCTTGTTGTCAAAGGTTATAAGCAGAAGCATGTGATAGATTATTAGGAAACTTTCGCACCAGTTGCTAGAATGGAAACCGTGAGAGCAGTGCTGTCCATAGCAGCACAAAACAAGTGGAAAGTTTACCAAATGGACGTGAAGTCAACATTCCTAAATGGATTGTTAATAGAAGAGGTTTACATTGAACAACCTCTCGGCTATGAAAAGAAAGTCCAAAAGCACAAAGTGTGCAAGTTGAAGAAATCTCTTTATGGGCTGAAGCAAGCTCCAAGAGCGTGGTACAGTAGGATAGATTCCTATCTACTGGAAAATGGATTTGAAAAGTGTGAGGGAGAACCCACTCTCTACATCAAAGAAAAATATGGAAAAATATTGATTGTAGTTTTATATGTTGATGATGTTATTTTCATAGGTAATGATGATTACCTTATTGAAAATTTTAAAACAGTCATGAAAGAAGAATTTGAAATGAATGACATGGGTTTTCTGAAATACTTCTTAGAAATAGAAGTAGAACAAGATGAAAATGGGATTTTGATCTCACAGGAAAAATATGTTAATGAAGTGCTTGAAATATTTAACATGCAAGAAAGCAAAGCAGAAATCACTCCCACAGTGATGGGATTAAAACTCAGCAGAGAGGACAACAGCAAGGATTTTGATCCTAGCTTGTACAAGAGCATAGTTGGCAGACTCATGTATTTGATTGCAACTAGGCTCGACATAATGCATGCTGTTAGTTTGATTTCCAGATTCATGGAAAAGCCAAAGGAAGCACATTGGCAGGCAACAAAAAGAATTCTGAGGTATGTTAAAGGTACAAAAAGGTTTGGTATTTTATATACTGCTTCATAATGTTTAGATTTAGTTGGATACACTGATAGTGATTGGGCTAGAAGTGTAGATGATCGGAAGAGCACTTCCGATTATGTTTTTCACATGGGTTCAGGATCCATTTCATGGGCTTCTAAGAAACAACCCATTGTAGCATTATCTACAGCAAAGGCAGAATATGTGGCAGCTACAGCAACAGCATTTCAAGCAGTATGGATGAGAAGGATGCTAAGAAGTTTATGCCAAGAGCAGACAAAGGGAACCATGATTTTTTGTGACAATAGCTCAGCTATTGCATTGTCTAAAAATTCAGTTTTTCATAAAAGGACAAAGCACATTGACACCAAATTTCACTTCATACGTGGATTGGTTAATAATGGTGAGATAGTTTTGCAACATTGCAGAATAGAAGATCAATTTGTAGATATTATCACAAAGCCACTTGCGCAGAAAAGCTTTTATCATTTCAGGAAATGCCTAGGTATGCAGAAAAAACCCAGCAATTGAAATTAAGGGGGAGTTTTGGAAATTAATTCCAACTACTGAAGTCAATCAACAGTAATTTCAGAAGTGAAAGAATTGCGGCACATTGAAGCCTTAGAAAAGGCAGTTGCCACTTACTTAAATGAAATTTCAAAAGGATTGGAAAGCCCACACAGGTACAATACAGAGCAGATATGATATCGATCCCTTTGATATTCAATCTAAGGTGGTAGCCGATTTCTTAAGAGCAAAGTTTAATGTTCAGACTCAAAGTCTCACCAGCAGCGCAGAGCTTTGATTACAGGTTGAATCAGGCTTTAAAGCCTTACCAATATAATCGGTGGATTTAATGACTTAGGCGGTAATCGCAAGTTTTACTTGCAGTGTCTTGTTGATGTGAAGAATCACAAATCACAACAGAAATGTTTTAAAGTTCAAGTGTCTTGTTGATGTGGCAATGGACCGATGTGATCATTGCAATCGGCAGTTTCATATGTTACCACCGCAATGTGTTTTGCAGTGTTGAAACATTGCGATGCGATGAACACAATCACAATCATTTCTTATTGTAATCACCCTCCACCAAAGCCGATGCCCACTGGTCCCACATACCACACGGCAATGTAATATTAAATCACAAGTGAATCAATCGGGAGTGATTATTGTTATGGCTCGATTGAACAGTTATTTGAATCGGACCTGATGGTTTATTACAGCGCAGTTTATATTCCATCGCGGGTCCACCTTACCAATCGCAATTGGAAGTTCGGTTGGTCGTTTGTTATGTTGTTTGAAGTTCGGACCCGATTGGTGCTATAAAGCGGAGTTAACGATTGGAAATTGCTTCCGATCCTCCATTGGAGATCGGAGTTTTCATTTGAACCATTTTTTCTTTGATAAGCCTGGACCCGATGGACTTTACCGCAACGGAGTTAATTGTCTCATCGCGTCCATTCCAGTTCGGCCATCGGAACTTTTGGATGGTCGTGTGTTTCGTTTAAAGACCGAACCCGATGCATTATAGTTTTTGTTTTAATTTTATTTAATATGCACGGCATATAAAAGTTAAAAAGCCCGTGAGGAAAATGTAATCATTTATGTTTTAAGCACAACAGTGCAGAAACAGAGTGTTTGTTTTTTTTTAACACAACAGTGTTTGTTCGAGAGACGAGTGTGTTAATTTGGCACTATGCTTAGAAGTAGTCGAGTAGTTGTAATCCCTCTGTGTTGTGGAAGCATTGTAATAGTTTTTTTTTGAAGGAATAGAAGCTTGTTTTAAGAGTTGAAACTTTGTCTCCTGTGAGTGAAATTTTTATATTTCTCTGTGTTAGTAGAGGAGAGTATTATTCTCTCCATTGTTGTTCTGGAATTTTCAGAAATTTCAACAAGATTAAGTTGGCATACAGTATTTTTCCTCAAAGAAAATTTGTGTATATTCGCTAATTTTAAACCAATTTGAAGTATCGTGTTTTGGTTATTTATTTAAGTTAGTGGCATACAATATTTTTCCTCAAAGAAAATTTGTGTATATTCGCTAATTTTAAACCAATTTTAAGTATTGTGTTTTGGTTATTTATTTAAGTTATAATTTTGTGGCACTTGATTGATGTGTGAGTTGTAATCAATTCCATAATCAATTCCAATCAATTACCTAGACCATAATAGCCTAGTGATAATCTAACTCCAAGAAAATTCGTCATCGTTGGGTCATCTGGTGCAACTTGTCTTCATGAAGCACGAATTGGGGTTCTCTATAGGGCTAAACTGAATTGGACTTTACTAAAACCTTTTGCATCGCTTATGGTGATGGAGGAGAAAAAATAATGACATCTACTGTGTGAGAGTTTGCATTGGCCTCTTTTGGTTAGCTACATTTTTTCATACCTAATCTTTCATTTTTTCTTTTTTCTCAATAGCATTTTCAATGGGATATTATTTTCTCAAAGAATTTTTACCTCAATTATGTAGAAAGTACATCATTAAGGGGAAAATTTACCTCCTAATTACACAAGATGACAAAAAATGTGTTTTAAACTTTGCCTTCCAATTATATAAAAGAACAAAAAAGGCCTTCTAATTACACAAAATTACCTACGAATTACACAACAAGACAAAATTAATTCCTTCCAATTGCATTAAAAACATAAAATAAGTGTTTGCTATTGCTATTTTTTTTTGTAGGATATGCTAGGTAATCTACAAACATGATTTTTTTCTACGAGAGAATGAGATTGGGAAATGTTACCTCCTTGTATTTAGCCCACTAAACATGTAGGATTTTACGCCCTATAAAAGCCTCAAGTTAGCCCTAAAACCCCTTATTAAGCACTATATATCCAATTATTACATTTCTACTATCATATTGGTAGTTTGGTTAGAAACTTTCATTGTACCCTTTGTGACCTATATATATACTAAGTAGACCTAGTCTTAGGATTATAAATGTTGTATTATACATTGTATTCATTGTAAATGGAGGTTTCCCTGTTGAAGTGGATTGTAATTATTGCTTTCTTAGCATTTTAAGGCACATAATTCATAACATTTGGTATGAGAGCATACAAAACTAGGGTTTTTCTTCTATAAATAGGTCATCTTTGAGTTTGCATTATTAGTTTTTTTCTATGATATTTTAGATGGTGAAAATTGGAGGATATTGAGGATATATTTTCTTAGATATATGTTGTGGAAGTTAGGGTTGGTGATTAGACTTGAAATCTGTTTCAAATGAGACATTTCAACATTTTCACTATAATTATTCTTTTGGGATGTTTAAGAATGTGAAATTTTTAGGTGATTGAGAAGGGATCATAAGGTATGATTTGTAAAAAATTTAGATTCTATTTCACCATAATTTCTAACATATGCCTTGTGGAAGTTGAGGTTTGTAAATGGTCTTGAATTAGTTTCCAACTAGTGATCATGGCATATTCGCTATAATTTTTTCTGAGGACACCTTAAACTATGAAATATTAAGAGATTTGAGAATACATAATGAATTACCCTACGTAAAAAATTTATAATTAGATTTGAAGAATTGGATAATTGACTTGTCATCCAAGTTTGCTCTTGGGAGGAGGTCGAAAATTAGCAAGTTTTTGGAAAGTTACGATAACTTTCACTTGTCACATCAAATTCTCATTAGACCTATCAAATTACAGAGAAAACATATCATAGAATTACAGGTCAAAATTTCAAATTCAAAAGGGCTCAAATTGCAAAGATATATATCAAGAAAAAGGTCGCTGATTCATATATTATCCTATTTAAGATTCTAAATGTACATAACTTACAAGTGACATAACTTTTAATTAGAAGATCTAATTTATTTTTTTGGTGAATGAAATTTTCAATAAACAAAAGTACTATTACTACGTCTCTAAAGAAAGCTACTACTCATCGAGGACTCATGAAATAAGAGAAGACTTAGAATTTACGTTCTCCCAATTAGAGTATAAATTTAATGAAATGGATGATAGTTTGTTGAAAAAGGTTCTCAAGAAAATATGAAAAGATAAATGATGGATGAAATGGAAAAGAAGATGACCAAAAACAAGGAAGAACTAAAAAATTCCATGAATGCCAGAAACATTTCTCTTGGAGAGGCTTCCTAAAAGGGATATTAAGATCTAGGTGTTATACTTGTATTTACACCCTAGGTTTCACAAGAAAGTTATTATAAGTTGTACGGATGAAATCACATAATTGAGTAACTTATCACAATGATTTTGTCACAAATTCATAATTATGAAATAATAATTATTTCATAATTGAGAATAAAATTCATAGTGAGTTAGAAAAAGATCATAATTGAGTACAAAACTTGTGCATGCATTGTAAATTCTTGGTTCACATGCCATCAAGTATATCCATGACTTGTATCCAATTAATTCACATGCCATCAAACCTAAATTCTCTTGGTCCTAAGCGTCCAGATTCATCCTCCTAGATCTATCAGAAGCCTATATAATGAGGCCCTTCCAAGGGGTAGGGGGAGATAGAGAGACATAGAAAACATTCTTATGATGCTTAATTTCGTAGGAATGCATCCATGTAATGTTGTAGCAGGTCCAACCATAACTAATAAATCAAGAAGGACTAAAAGAAAAGATGATCAGGAATACGTGACCTTACACCAATGTGACTTCATTTTATTAATATAATTCTATGATATGTCTCCCCAAAAATATTATTGTTAAGTATTTGCATATGAATGATATTTCATGTTTAATTTTAGATGTATATTTATGCAATAATATATCTTCGGCAGAAGAAAAAAATTTCTTTGTTTGGTTGTGATGTATATAGGATATAGGGATCGAAAACATGAGTGGGATCTATAGACTTAGAGCAAGATTGACTACAACATATATAGTCAAAACAACACCAACCAACAAAGGAGAAATGTGTGCCTTATTTTCATTCTCTTCTTATTTTGAATAAGAAGAGGTTTAAGCATATGATATAGGGGAAATACATTGCTGATTTATCATTAATATCTAGTAGATCTAGAGGCAAGGTTGATGGAGAAATGAATCCTTTTCCAATAAGAAACTTTTATACAAATATATTTGGTAACTCTCGCGAGGAAAATTCTTTGGTTGATCCTTCTCTTTGTTGTATTTGTTGGTTTTATTGATTTCTTGAATATTTTCAAGTGTTTCCTATCTCTTGTACATTATTTTGAGCTAGATCAATTCAGAGTCCATTAAGTATAAGCTTTATTTAAAAATTATTAAAAAGAGAGAAAAAAAGGAAAGAATGGGTTTGAGGTTTCAAATCAAATTTTGTAACTTTACACATATAATTTGAATTTAACAACTACAGATTTGATTTCTGATCAAAATTTCAACCCATTAAAAAAAATATAGAAAGATGTGGAGATATGGTTGATTGAAAATCTATTGGTTTTCTTATTTTTCATAATCGCTGCATAGATTTATTTATTTTTAATATTTTTAGAGGGATTTTTTATTCCTTTCATACCAAAGACATTAGGCGGGAAATTGTATTCATGGAGAATTTTAGAGGCTAATATTTGCAAATGGGCTAATTTTCTATCAATTTTTCAAAAAAAAAAATTCCAATTTCCATTTCTTCTAAAAATGATTCGCCCAAATTTTATAGTATAAAATTATTTTACCCTAAAAGTCACCAAAATTATATGGACTCTACCTATAAAATAATTAGAAATTTGGATACTTTTATAAAGATATCAAAAAACATTTTTTAGTTTTAATATTAGACACTATTGAGATTCACCAAGATTTATAAACTTTAAAATAAATTTCAATCCTTAAAAAATTCATTGATTTTAGTATCTTTATTTTTATATATAATATGATTTGTTTCTAAAAAAGGTTCAGTGATCTAATCTCTTCGAAAATTTATGTTCCTTTTTTTTGAAATAAAAACTAAAGGCAAGATTATATTTTGATTTTCCTAGTTCATTTTTTTTAATCTCTAAGGAAATAAACTATAATTTCTATTAATGATAATAAAAATTGCAATGATTATGTGCCTTGAGAACTCTTTTCAACATACTATGTTTAATTAGATAATAAGCTACTTGTCAAAGCAAAACCAGGCCATAACGACAAAATATTGTTGGAGTGCAAAACAAAATTTAGGAATAGGATAATACATAAAAAAAAAATTCTATCTCTTGTGACTTAGAAGCCCCCAAAAATGTTTAGGAAAAAAATAAGTGTGACCATTTTTCCCACTAGAGAAACTAGGTGCCACAAATTAATGTCACTTGTTAGTTGTTCGAAAGTAGCCCTTCAACGAAGGGTTTGTGTAAGAAAAATGTTTTTTTCCCATTCATATGTTTGATGACTTTCCATACTCCAAAAGCTTGAAAAAAAGCCACTTTAGAGAGTGCGCTTGTGGTTTGTTTCCACTCCCTGTAGATGTTTTCACAAGAAATATGGTCAAAATAGTGCTTCTGATAAAACATCCTCAAGTAAAGGTTATAGAGTGTGAACATGAAAATTTTGAACTTCATTAAACCAATTTACAACCACCATCGAGTCCCCAAAAGTCTATAATATTTTTCATTCCTTTTATATTTCCAAAATTAGAAACAATTTGAGATTGAGAAGCTTAGTGTGGTGATTTTATCCCCTTCCTAGACCATTTTGTAAATTGTAAAAGTGATTTGATTGAATGTATAGAACTTCCCCTGCTTGAAAATTCCCATTTTTTGAGGATGCACCATGTTGTACATATTCATCCCTGCCGTAGCCTAAAACCCCATGACCCTGCTTGACGCTACTATCTCCGCCCGAAAACCCGCATCGCAATAGTTCAAAATTCAAATTTAAACAATCGGGCCGATCCTTTAAGATTTTGGCTCCCTCCCGCTTCGGCCTCCATATGACCCAGGTCAGAGAACCACAATTCAAAGCAAGAAGGGGCCTACTGTTTTAACAATCGGACGCAATATTGGCCATCCGATCTAGCTCAAATCGACGGTGCGGCAATTAACATCTATGGTGGGTCCGCGCGCAGTCGATCGGCGGTTTTCATGGCTCCACCACTTTATTTCCCTCCGATGCAAGCACAGCCATCGATCTTGTTTCAATATCGAACGGTCCTGGGTTGATCGCAGCCCTGTTTTCAATCGCAATCGGAATATAAAAGATGTGCCGCTCCCGCACTACCCACTCTGTTTTCCGATTTCGATTGTCGATTCGGGTCCCACCTCCTGTGGCCGTGTCATCATGTTTCACAAGTGTACGCTGCGTTCTTCCTCCACCATTCGTGTGTCCTGATGACGTGTCATGGTTTATGAACCCTTAGCCCGTTCATTCATTGTCGCCCCATTGCTTTCTGCCTCGTCACTCTCCGTTTCTTCATTGTGGTCATGTGTTTCCTGTCACCCTGCATCCTCTCAATGTCTCGCCTAAAATGCATTACCGACTTCATGGCCGCTGTTGTAACCACACTCCATATCGCCGAGTCGTTTTTCTCTAATGATTTGCGGGTTTTGTAGGTTTTAATTTGGTTTTGTTGGCGCTTTAATTTTCCGCCTCAATTGAAAAATCTAGAGCATAACAAAGGACAGAGCATACTGGCAGCAATTAAAGGAAGGAGCCGAGGGTAGGTGGGAGAGATGACCACCATTAAAGAAGACAGGGATATGAACTCTCAGAACTCTCCGGATGCGTCTGCCCCGCATTAAAGATCCAGGATTCAAATCCATAGCCGAAAGCCGAGAGTACAGTACTTAAATCCAGATTGTTCCAAATCTCTTACGGCAGCAGATTTTCTTTCAGCCGCGGGCAACAAATTGTATATATTTTATTACTCCCATCTTGTATATAAGGATATTTTATCTCCCAGCATTTATTTCTTGAACAGGATGTTCAGTACCATCATTTATAGCCAGTCATTCATAAGAGATGGCGCGAATGTTTTCCGCCATTGGGTTTCAAACTGAGTCATTAATTGTGCCTCGTTTTCCTCCTCCTCGAGAAGTTTCTGTCTTTATAAATACTCAAAAATAAGACATTGTAGAGGTTCCAGATTTCTGTCAGCAAACTGTGCAACGAGAAGACTACTGTATTCATCTTGTAACATTTATGTATGAAGTTTCAGAGCCCGTAGGGTCTCAGTGAGGAGGGGTTATGACTGTATTGAGGATTCTGGTCTTTGGTATCTCACAGTATGTAACTTTTCTTATGTGTTAATATATCATCCCTTTTCATGCAAATTTTCTTCTTGTATCATGTTCTAGAATGCGAGTGGCTCACTAGTTTGCAGTAAGGATTCATCTTAAGTGGTGCCCTTTCTGGAATTAGTCAAGCGCTTTAAATAGGCCTAGAAGTGATATGATGTTCCATGTTCACTCTTTTCATAATTTCTGCTATATTAGTGGCTTAAGGATTCGTAAATTGGTGCGCCCTTTTGCCAGTAATATCTTCTTATGTTTCCTCACTGCCTGCACATCCTTATATTTGATTTCTGTGATATATTATTTGAATCGGCCCTCTTTACAGTAAGCGGTCTCTTAACTATCTGATACTTTCATGCTGAAGTTTTACATGATGTCTTTACATTACTCCTATCCTTGTATCAGCCTCTGAGAGAGAAATTGGACCAATTCAATCTAATTTAATTTCCTTGTTTAGAACAAGAGATAGCAGGTGAGTCCCTTGGACTGACAACCCAAACTATAAAGGACTCCTTGCTATATTAAGATGTCCTAGGCACTGGTCTATGGCAACTCTAGGCTGTCTCTAGGAGGGTGACAAAATCATCCACAACATCTTTCTGGCGCCGTTGCCGGGGACCGAATTCAAGAATATCCGTTTCCCTGGGTTCGACATCTCATATTCACTCTCTAATCAGGTGAGCACAGAGAGGTGAAGAGTTGTAGATTTCTCACCTTGGCGACTCCACTGGTCTTTATTTGATAAATTTTATTGGAAGTTCTGGCTTCCCGGAGGCCCCATTTGAGGTCGGATACCTCACCACCGAAAACACCCGTGTCTGACCCGGAGAAGAGTATTCGTAAAAAGGGTTGGAAAGAGAAGAAGTCGGTTCGTCCCGAAAATTCTGAATATTCTGTTGAAGACTACCCGCCTTCTTCTTCTCAAGAAGTTAGAAAAGAAAAACCCGAGTTTCACTCAGAAACTCCACGTAGAGGAAACGCCCGGATTGAAGGAGGATCTCACCCTACTTTCGAGGCTGAAGAAATTAAAGAGGTCACAGAAGTAGCTACTGTTAACCGTGAGTTATTCCCTTCTACACCTCAGGCTTCTGTGCAATATATTCCCATTGTTATTCATACTTCACTTCCTCCTACTTCTCCCCCTTCATCTGTATCTCAAATTGTTGTGCAACCCCCACCTCCCCCAATGGCCAATGTTCCTGCTTTTCTGTTAAATAAATATGCTCCACTGGCTATACCCCCAGTACTGCATGACATGCCACAAGATTACCTGAAGATCCTACCGAGGTTTAATGGTGAAAGTGATATTGATGCTCAGAAGCATCTCGAGACCTTCTTCTCTTTCGCGGAGAACTTAAATGTTGAACATCTGGATGTGGTTTTGAGGTTGTTTGTGCAGTCCTTAGAAGGCGAAGCCAGAAAATGGTTTAAGACATTGGGGAATACATCCGTGACTACCTGGGATCAAATGGAAACTGCTTTTCTTAGGAAATGGGGGGAAAAGAAAGATTATGGAATGTGCCTTACTGAATTTAATACCATGAAGAAGAAGCAGAATGAAGGGGTATCAGAGTTCATCAAGAGATTTAACAAGTTATACCTCAGCCTACCTCCTGAAATGAAGCCACATGAAGCTGCAGCCAAAGTTGTTTTCATAGCAGCTTTTGACTCTGATTTTGGTTTCTCGCTGCGGGAAAGAACGCCTGTCACCTTGGATGATGCTCAAACAGATGCTCTAGAATTGGAGGCAAATTTTGCCGCCACTGGTAAGTCAAAGGGAAAAGTTGAGCAAGATACTAGAAGGAGAGGTAAAGAAGAGGGTTCTCCCTCCAATCAAGACAAAGACTCTGACAAAATGGATGAGATAAGCAAGATGATAAAGAAAATGGTCAAGCTAGAGCTGGAGGCTAAGAATGCAGCTCCCAGGAACTATTATAATGCTCCAAACAGAGGATATAATCCTCAGTACAGAAAGCCCCCATTACAGATAATGCCAAGAGAACAGCAAGACCAGGTACCTCATCCCTTGTACCTGGAGGGACCAGAAGATGACTCCGCTAGAGATGCAACTTATAAACTTGAAGATTCAAATCTGGCCTTCTCAAATAATGATGATATGGAGTGCCCCCTACAAGAAGAAGACGAAGAAGCAGAGATCGACCATTACTGCAAGCAATTTGTTGATTTCATGGAAGCACAATTCAACGTCAAATATGACCTTAGATCCTCAAGGAAGAGGACCCGAACTCAGGAGCAAGAGGAAGAGCAGCCTCGTGAAGAAACATCTGCTCAGAAGGAATCAGCAGCAAAGAGGTGCATAGAAAAAGGTAAGAATCTTCTGAACATCCCCTTGCAGTCTAATGATCAAGTTCCCTCCTCTTCTAAACTAGTTGGCCCCCCTAATGCTGAGCTAGTGTCAAAAGAAGTCAAGTCTTAAGTTGAGAATAGGGAGTCCAAAGAAGTAGCGCTAGAAAAGCCCACGTCTGCTTTCAATTTGCAAAAAGAGCTTGAGAAGATTAAGATTCCTGTTCCTCTAACTGAATTATTAAAACAGCCTGCATATCAGTCTCAAGTTACCTCTTTCATTCTTCCTCCTGAACTACCCATCGCACCTGATAGTTTAAATCTACAAGAAGAGAGACCAATGGTAGTCTTTGGCCCACATCTCGAGGAGATAGACCCTTCTACTCCCCCCTTTTACGTGTCCCTAGTCATCCATGATCTGCTGCTACACAACTGTATGTTAGATTCTAGGGC
Organism: Pinus albicaulis; assembly: GCA_034641835.2. Taxonomy (NCBI): domain Eukaryota; kingdom Viridiplantae; phylum Streptophyta; class Pinopsida; order Pinales; family Pinaceae; genus Pinus; species Pinus albicaulis. The sequence continues at coordinate 1,213,044,854 of CM076578.1, read as the reverse complement.
TTCCCATAATCTTATGCCTTTGTATGTCATGGAGCAACTAGGGCTGCAAATTACAAGACCATATAAAGATTTATATTCATTTGATTCTAAAAGGGTTAAATGCTTGGGAATGATTAAAGATTTAGTGGTCAATCTAGCTCAAATCCCAGCAAAAAGTGTGGTCATGGACATCGTGGTTGCTGATATCCCAGCCCGCTTTGGCATGCTGTTGTCAAGGTCCTGGGGTACCAAGATTGGGGGGTCGATCAAATTAGATCTGACATATGCTACTGTCCCAGTCTTCGGAGGTCAAGAAAGGAGGGTTATACAGGGAGACCAGATTTGTCAAAACGGTAACCAGGGCTGACTGCTCAGATAATTCCCCAATTTATAACAAAGAAGGGGAATTTTCATGTTTTATGTTGGAAGAAAATCAGGATTACGCACATGAGACCCTTCTTGGTCAGGTTCAGGCTGAGCAGCCTAAAGAAGAGCAGAAATCAGGAATATGGACTTTGCATTTTGATGGAGCTAATTCAAGGGAGGGTAATGGAGCAGGAGTGTTTTTGATTTCCCCTGCAGGAAAATGGGTGCCACTGTCTTTTAAATTGGAATATGAGGCTACAAACAATGTGGCTGATTATGAGGCGTTATTACTGGGGCTGCAGACAGCTAGAAACATGGGCATCCACTGTCTAAAAGTGTTTGGAGACTCTGACCTAGTCGTAAGGCAGATTAAAAATGAATGTCAAACTAAGCACCCTCGGCTCAGAGCATATAGAAATGAAGTATGGGACATGATAGAAAACTTCTTTTCAGCAGTTAACATACAGTTCATGCCCCGGGAGCAAAACAGAATAGCAGATTCTCTTGCGGTAGCTGCCAGTACTTTCCGTCCTCCTCAGAACCCACTCCTAAGATATGAGGTGGAGGTACGTTACAGACCATCTATTCCAGACAATATAAAGCATTGGAAGGTATTCGAAGATGATGAACAGATGAAAAGATTTATAGAGACTGTGGGAGAATTCTCCAATATGGAGATTGATGATAATGGAGAAGAAGAAGAAGTTGAAAATATTGCTGAAAATAAATGGGAAGAAAGAATAGCAGGTAGTAAAGTGCTGCAGCTAAAGGGTAATGTCATACCCAGAGGGTTGGTACCACTAGAGAAGTTTTTCAATAAAGATGACGTACCCGTGCAGCCAAATAAAATAGTAGAAGATAATCAAGTAGAAGATTTGAATCTGGGTACTTCCACTGACCCCAAAATTGTTAAACTGTCCAAAAAGGTCCCAGAAGAATACAAAGAAAAGTATTTGAAGTTGTTTCAATCTTACAAAGATGTTTTTGCTTGGTCCTATGAGGACCTAAAAACGTTTGATGTAAATATTATACAGCATAAAATTCCGTTGAAGGAATACGCAAAGCCATACAAACAGAAGCTCAGGAAAATAAATCCTTTGCTTATTCCTTCTATTGAAAAAGAAATCAAGAAGCTGTTGAAAGCCAAGATAATCGTGCCACTAAGGTACTCAGAATGGATAGCGAACCTTGTTCCTGTCAGAAAGAAGAATGGAGAAATAAGGCTGTGTGTGGACTTCAGAAATTTGAATAGAGCATCTCTCAAAGATAATTACCCACTGCCTAAAATGGACCATATCCTGCAGAAAGTGGTGGGAGCATCCAGAATGTCAATGATGGATGGATTTTCGGGCTACAATCAGGTAGCTGTTTTCCCAGAAGACCAGAAGAAGACTGCGTTCACTACGCCATGGGGAACCTTTATGTATGCGAGGATGCCATTTGGATTGATTAATGCAGGTGCTACTTTTCAAAGGGAAATGGACATAGCCTTTATTGGAGAACAGGACAAGTTCTTGGTGGTATATCTTGATGATATCACGGTATTCTCAAAGAATGATGATGAGCATATTGTGCATTTGAGAAGAACTTTCGAAAAATGCAGAAGGTATGGCCTTTCTCTTAATCCCCAAAAATCTTTGTTTGCATTAGACGAAGGAAAACTCTTAGGACATATCGTGACTAAGGATGGTGTAAAAATCGATCCTAAGAGAGTTGAAGTGATAAACAGTATTCCTTTGCCAAGAAATAAGAAATAAGTACAGGTGTTTTTGGGGCGAATAAATTTTTTGAGAAGATTTATCCCTAACTATGCAGAGATAGTTATGCACATTACCAATATGCTGAAAAAGGAAAATGAAGTAAAATGGTCTCAGGAGTCTAGAGACGCATTCACAAGGATAAAACAGGCATTTGCCGAAGCTCCTGTATTAGCAGGACCAGATTATAGTAAGCCATTTATGGTATTCTCATTTGCTTCACCTCATACCATTGCTGGAGTATTATTGCAGAAAAATGAAGAGGGATATGAACAGCCAATAGAATTCTTCAGTCAGGTGCTATACGATGCTGAATTGAAATATAATATATTGGAGAAGCAGGCATATGCCCTGGTAAAGTCCCTTAAAGCTTTTAGAGTTTATATTTTGCAATCTCATATTACTGCTTATGTTCCCACAACAGCTGTAAAAGACATTCTAGTACAAGGGGACAGCGAAGGTAGGAGGGGAAGATGGATTGCAAAAATTCAGGAGTATGATTTGGATATAAGGCCTACCAAACTGATCAAAGGACAGGGACTTGCCAAGATGTTATCTGAATCAAATCATCAAGCTTTGGGGATTAACCTGTCTGTGATAGCAAATGAAGAATCAGAAAAAGAAGAAGAGCAACATGGACTAGAGACGGCTACACAAAAGATACATGTGAAATATCTGACTAGTCCTTGGTATAAGCAAATAGTTGAATATCTGTTAACACTTAGCTGTCCTCCAGGATGTGACAAGGCTAAATACAGAGCTGTAAGGATGAAATCTCAGAAATACGCAATTGCTAATGGACAGCTCTACTGGAGAGACCCTCTAGGCATATTACTTTTATGCCTTACCGAAAATGAAGTGCAAAATGTAATGATGGAATTTCATGAGGGGATATGTGGAGGACATTACAGCTGGAGGGCAACAACCCATAAAATCTTGAAGGCCGGTTTTTACTGGCCAAAATTGTATTCAGATACTTTTGCTTGGGTCAGATCGTGTGACAAATGCCAAAGGTTTGCGGAAAGACAGAAATTAGCGGCACTGCCCTTGATCCCTATTCATGTAAATGAACCATTCCAGAAATGGGGATTAGACTTTATAGGAGAGATACATCCCCCATCAAGTGGCCAGCATAAATGGATATTGACAGCCACAGACTATTTTACGAAATGGGTGGAAGCCATACCTACCAGAAATGCAACAGATGCTGTAATAATGAATTTTATAGAAGATAATATCATATCCAGGTTTGGCTATCCTGCAAGAATTGTAACCGACAATGCACAGGCCTTCAAGTCTGCCAGGTTCGTAAAATTCTGCCAAAGATACAACATTATCCTTACTCATTCTACAGCATATTATCCACAGGGAAACGGTCTAGCAGAGTCATCCAATAAAACCCTGGTGAGAGCCCTGAAGAAGACAATAGCTGAAAATCAGAAGAACTGGGATTCTAAATTAAAGTTTTCCCTATGGGAAAATAGGGTAACCAGCAAAAGAGCCACCGGAAAGTCACCTTATGAGCTGGTGTATGGGCGGGCTGCAGTGTTTCCTTTGCAATTAGCATTGCCAGTAGCACGTTTCATGCAAGAGAACCAAGAAGAACCAGATAACATGATCCGAAGAATTAATCAGCTGGTAGAATTGGAGGAGACAAGGAACCAGGTAGATCAGAGACTAATAGAATACCAAGAAAAAATGAAGAATGTCTTCAATCAGCACGCGAAGGATAGAAATTTTCAAGTTGGAGACCTGGTTCTTAGATGGGATGTTCGCAGAGCAGAAAAATGCAAACATGCTAAATTCGATCCATTATGGTTTGGGCCATTCAAAATAGTGGAGCTGGGGAGAAACAACACCTTTACTTTAGAAAATCTACAGGGTGATTTGTTGGATGCGCCCATGAATGGCCAGTTCCTCAAGCCTTATTTTCAATTCTGATCTCGGCTAGGAATGCCTGGTTGTATATACTGTATATAGCTTGCTTTAGTTTTTATTCCTACTTTTTATAAAGGAAAAGAACGCTGATCATTACTTGAAGTAAAAGTGCAGGAGAATTCAAAATAAGATGAAATAATTGATGGTCTGCATGTTCTCGACATGTCCGAGGACGAACATGCCGTCCCTAGATGGAGCCGATGTTGTACATATTCACCCCTGCCGTAGCCTAAAACCCCATGACCCTGCTTGACGCTACTATCTCCGCCCGAAAACCTGCATCGCAATAGTTCAAAACTCAAATTTAAACACTCGGGCCGATCCTTTAAGATTTTGGCTCCCTCCCGCTTCGGCCTCCACATGACCCAGGTCAGAGAACCACAATTCAAAGCAAGAAGGGGCCTACTGTTTTAACAATCGGACGCAATACTGGCCATCCGATCTAGCTCAAATCGACGGTGCGGCAATCAACCTCTATGGTGGGTCCGCGCGCAGTCGATCGGCGGTTTTCATAGCTCCACCACTTTATTTCCCTCCGATGCAAGCACAGCCGTTGATCTTGTTTCAAGATCGAACGGTCCTGGGTTGGTCGCAGCCCTGCTTTCAATCGTAATCGGAACATAAAAGATGTGCCACTCCCGCTCTACCCACTCCGCTTTCCGATTCCGATTGTCGATTCGGGTCCCACCTCCTGTGGTTGTGTCATCATGTTCCACAAGTGTACGCTGCGTTCTTCCCCCACCATTCATGTGTCCTGATGACGTGTCATGGTTTATGAACCCTTAGCCCGTTCATTCATTGTCGCCCCATTGTTTTCTTCCTTGTCACTCTCCATTTCTTCATTGTGTTCATATGTTTCCTGTCACCCTGCATCCTCTCAATGTCTCGCCCAAAATGTATTACTGACTTCATGACCGCTGTTGTAACCACACTCCATATCGCCGAGTCATTTTTCTCTAATGATTTGCGGGTTTTGCAGGTTTTAATTTGGCTTTGTTGGCGCTTTAACTCTCCGCCTCCATTGAAAGATCTAGATCATAACAAAGGACAGATCATACTGGCAACAATTAAAGGAAGGAGCCGAGGGTAGGTGGGAGAGATGACCACCATTAAAGAAGACATGGATATGAACTCTCAGAACTCTCCAGATGCATCCGCCCCGCATTAAAGATCCAGGATTCAAATCCATAGCCAAAAGCCGAGAGTATAGTACTAAAACCCAGATTGTTCCAAATCTCTTACGGCAGCAGATTTTCTTTCAGCCACGGGCAACAAATTGTATATATTTTATTACTCCCATCTTGTATATAAGGAGATTTTATCTCCCAGCATTTATTTCTTGAACAGGTTGTTCAGTACCATCATTTATAGCCAGTCATCCATAAGAGAAGGCGCGAATGTTTTCCGCCATTGGGTTTCAAACTGAGTCATTAATTGTGCCTCGTTTTCCTCCTCCTCGGGAAGTTTCTGTCTTCTCTATAAATACTCAAAAATAAGACATTGTAGAGGTTCCAGATTTCTGTCAGCGAACTGTGCAGCGAGAAGACTACTGTATTCATCTTGTAATATTTATGTATGAAGTTTCAGAGCCCGTAGGGTCTCAGTGAGGAGGGGTTATGACTGTATTGAGGATTCTGGTCTTTGGTATCTCACAGTATGTAACTTTTCTTATGTGTTAATATATCATCCCTTTTCATGCAAATTTTCTTCTTGTATCATGTTCTAGAATGCGAGTGGCTCACTAGTTTGGAGTAAGGATTCATCTTAAGTGGTGCCCTTTCTGGAATTAGTCAAGCGCTTTAAATAGGCCTAGAAGTGATATGCTGTTCCATGTTCACTCTTTTCATAATTTCTGCTATATTAGTGGCTTAAGGATTCGTAAATTGGTGCGCCCTTCTGCCAGTAATATCTTCTTATGTTTCCTCACTGCCTGCACATCCTTATATTTGATTTCTGTGATATATTATTTGAATCGGCCCTCTTTACAGTAAGCGGTCTCTTAACTGTCTGATACTTTCATGGTGAAGTTTTACATGATGTCTTTACATTACTCCTATCCTTGTATCAGCCTCTAAGAGAGAAATTGGACCAATTCAATCTAATTTCCTTGTTTAGAACAAGAGATAGTAGGTGAGTCCCTTGGACTGACAACCCAAACTATAAAGGACTCCTTGCTATATTAAGATGTCCTAGGCACTGGTCTATGGCAACTCTAGGCTGTCTCTAGGAGGGTGACAAAATCATCCACAACACACCATAAAAGTAGGCCCATGGTAGGGATTTGTCCACTTCTTCCTCAACTACATTCCTATGGATTTGTGTAACTTACTATACATGCATAAGCGATAAGATTGGTATGCTCTTCATTGCCACTCATTCAAAGACATAATATTTTCCTTCGAATGTGTCTCTCTTATACATGTTCTAAATGCCCCAACAAGTTATAAGTGATATGTTTCTAAAATTCTTTGGAGATACTTAGTCCCACCATTTTTTCCATGCCTCCTTGAAGGATTATCCTTGTCATATCACAAGACCTCTAAGACTGAGATGTATAACATGCCAAAGAACCATTGTGAAGGAGCATTTTATGAAAAAATGTTCTATGGATTTTACATCATTTTGTTATAGGGCACACTATCTTGGTCTCAATATACTTCTCTTTTGTAAATGATCCTAGCTTGGGGATTTATTTTCTAGTAGGCACCAAAGGAAGAGGCATGACTTAGGAGGGCTCTTTAGCTTCGAAATCTTCTTCCACCACCATTCTGATTCAGTTGGCTTCCTTGTAGAAAAAATATATTCATACCCATCCTTTGTGATGTATTTCCCTCATGGGGAGTGGACCCATCTCAAGAAATATTCTCTCTCTGAGTCAAACATGAGCAATGTTTAAAGCCATAATATAATTTTTCCATGTATCCTGAAATTCTGTTGGAAAATTTATGTGAATAACATTGATCCATCCCTATGCCCAAATATGTGTGCTACTATGATCTACTACCTGGTTAAGGGTATGCTTACATTTATCATTAAGAATTTGAATTGATTCATGCAGCAAACAAAAAATTTCACCACTTCTAACCCATGGTTCCAACCCAATCTTCTGGTTTTCCCCATTGCCTACCTACCATGCTAATCCATGTTCAATAACAAGGAGTGAGGATAGAACTGCTTTCTAAATCATGGAGATGTTTGGCCACTTTTTGTTAAGAGACTGAAGCAATTACTCCTTAGAGAAAGGAAATATATACTTCCTTTGTGCAATAGAAGTACAGAGGCTTTGAGTAGAGAAAAATATCCAACCACCTTGGCAGCCAGGAATTTGGCCAAGGGGGAAATATTTTTTACTCCCCATCAACCCAAACCTTTTGGAAGAGAAACCTTATCCCATTTGACCAATGGGAAAGCTTTTATGTCTTTGTTTCCCAACCACAAAAACCTGTTACATAATTTTTGGATATATTTAAGATCTCGGATGGAATCCATGATAGAGAGATCCATAAGACAAAATTTGACTCCATAACCAATTTAATAATAACAAGTTTTTTGGCTTCTACACAACCATCTAAATCACCATGCTTTGATTCTTTTATCTTTTTTTACAATGAGACACATCCATTCATTTCTTTTGTAATAATTTGGCTTTAAATAAAATCCCATATACTTAATTCATGCTTCTCAGTCCAAATATTGGAGTGGGAACAAGATATGAACTTGAGTGGCTTCATCTCTAGATAACCTAAACAATGAGAGGGAGGATTTTTTGGTATTAACCTGTTGTACGATACAACAACCCTCCTCATTTCAAAATTTTAGAATAAATTTTATTTAGAAACAGGTCCCCTTTTTTTTTTTTTTAAAATAGGAATAAAAGACTTAGAGGAAATCTGATCATTTTGAATAAAATAATAAAAATTTCATAGATTAGAAAAGCATATATCACATATCGCAAATCACAAATGCATATAAAAAAATGCAACATTGAAAATTTCCGATCTGATGAAACATAAAGTCTTTTTTCACATCAACATAATACATAGAATTATTTATATTAAACAAATTCCGATGTGATAAAGTAATCGCAATTGCAAATCGGAGGTATCTTAAGTTTCCACATTTGTTTTATAAAACTCCGATGCGATGCGATGCATCGCAAATCACATTTCGGAGAAGGAATGTTACATGGAATTGTTTTATAAACTCTGATGCGATGGACCCCATCGCAAATCGCAAATTGCAAAACAAAAAATAAAACTCTTCATTTGGTCAATTGAAAAACTCCGATGCGATGCGATGCATCGCAATCACATTTCGGAGGAACAAACCTCATATTCACTCATATTACAAAATCCCAATGCGATAGACCCCACAGTAATCGCAATCGCAAATCAGTAAATATCATTTGCAGTTTATTTCCTTTGGAAAGAGCCGATGCGATATACAATCATCACAATCGCAAAGATCATGAAATGTTATTTGTTATCCCTTTTGAAAACCCCCGATGTGATGGATATTTCATCTCTATTTTATCATTATTTTATACTGCGCATATGTTATTTATTCATCGCAATCGCAAAATTCAAAAGGAAAGTGTTATATTCTCATTTCAAAATCGCTAATCTCCGATTGCACATCATTATTAAATAGAAAATCAAATGAATAATGGTGATTGATTCTATTTTTAATGTGTGAGTGTGACTCTTATGGAGGGCATTTAAGTTTAACCACGGAGTTAATAAATTCAAATCAACGAATAAATATTTTCATACAGTTGTTCTCCTTACTTCATTTTTACCGCGTCTGGAATTTTTTCTCATTTACAGAACAATAGAATACTTAATCCTCTCATTCACCGAGCAAGTGAAACGTTCCCAGATGACACAATTTCTAAGAGATCTAAGAAAGAAAAGGCTACTGACATTGCAAATTTCCTTTCTATTACCATGATACCAAAAGAAAAACTAGCAAAAATTAAGCTGGTTATGGACACATCATGCCAGGGTCTTGGAAAAATCTCTTGGGAAGATGTATATCACTTGATTGAAAACCCTAAAGTCACTGAGGTGAAGGTGAAAGTTCCTGATGAAGAAGACTCAGATTCTGATTCTGAGACTCCTCTTAAAGTGCTTGCAAATTCATTCCTTCATAGAATTGCAGCTCGAGCAAAAATTTTCCCCTACTATGATGTAATTCGGTGGGTGGTAGAAAATGTCACCATCCAAAAAAGGACATTTGTTTCAGCTGCTGGAACAATATTTGGGTCTTTCAGAGTAGAGGACATAAAGGCAATGTACCATCTTCCAGACCCTTAGAAATTCTACAACAAAGCCTTCTTTAAGGATTTTGCTGCAAACAATGAGACTCAGTCGAAACCAATCAGAGAATGGAGAAGAGCTCCAAAGAAACATAAAACTAAATCATCAGGTATGTACTCCATAGAGTCTCTTTCACCCCCATATTGTTATTCTACCGCGATGATGTGTAGGCTTTTCGGAAACAATAATTCTGCAAGATTTTCAATCTAAATGGTACCTTTAATCCATTATGTTATGAATTTTGAAATAATGGAATGGTTAGTTATCCTTTCAGAAAATATAGCCAATAGAATCCTAGACTATAGAAAGGATAAAGATACAGGAAATACGACCTCATTTTACTTCTGTGCCTACATTTGAGATGCCCTATGTTTCAATTCAGAATTCCCCATTTTAGGTTGGAAATGGACCCCCCAAGATCCTGTTCCTATACATATTTACCATAAGCTCTTATGGAAGGCCCATTTTAAAAATCATGTATATAGAATTTGTCACGGTTTTCTGATTCCTATCTATCAAACCATTTTTAACCAATTTCCTCCCCGGCTCTCTAAAAAGGCAAAGACTGATATATCCCAGATTGGTGACTGGTTTGGAGAAGAGAAATTTACCTATGTCAGAGTTTTTGGGATCATTGTGGAGCCCCATATTTTACCTCTGTATGTTCCTGACAAACTGTTAGCACAGGAAATTTTTTACCAGTTAACAGTAGAAGGTATGTCAAGGTGTCTGAAGAATAATAAGAAATTGATGTGGCCCACTTTTCCCTTTCACTGTGGGAATTATACTCTTAATGACTTCAGACATGCTGAGAAGGAAGTCATTAAAATAAGGGATCTTAAGCTCTCAACAGTCCCAAGAAGGCAGTATGACCTGAAAAAGGTAGCATTTGATTTCACAACTTCAGTTTCAATCGCTCGGTTTGAGCATGAACCCGATGAGTTTGATGATTTATTTGTTTCTGTTGATAAATTTTCCCAAGTCTATAACTTGGCTAAATCCATGTTTCGGACTGAAGATATGAATAAATTCATGTTGTTTCGGAGCCAGAGAATACTAAAAGCTCCTCTTAACCAGTTAAAAATTCCTTCGCAAGAATATGAAAATATAGAAACAGAGTAGACGGAAAAAGAAGATACAGCTAACAAAGCAGGAAAAGAAGCATCTACCAACAAGGGTAATGTACAGACTGAAAAGGCAAGGACTAGTATCAAGCCTAATGTGCAAAAGGAGAATACTGGCAGCAAAATAGATGAACCTATGGAGAAAGAAACTACATTTCAGACAGAAAAGGAAAACACAGGTAGTAAGGCTAATGTACAGACAGAAAAAGAAGATATTGGTAATAAGCCAAATAATCAAATTGAAAGAGAAAATACCACTGAGAAAGTGGTGGATTCTACTGAAGCTATTGTTTCTTCCCATTTGCTAAGTCAATATGAGCAATTCGCTCAGCAAATAGATTACAAAATAATCCTCAAGTTGAAATTCTGAAAGATCAAGATATGGAAATCATTCCTGAGCATCCTACAGAAGAAATTGTGTTGAAAGTAGAAGAAATTCCTCCTCTAGATATCTTTTATAGTCTTAAGCATAGAGCTATTATTAGGAAATAGAGGAAGAGAAGAAGAACAGATCAAGAATCACTTTCAACCTCACAAGTTGAATTTATGAACATTGTCTGGAAAAATACTAAGGTGAATCCTTCAGAGGATCTCACCGAATTGTCACAATATGCAGGCACCTATAGTGCAGCCACTATAGACAAAGCTTCTGAAGTCACCCAAATGATGAAACAAAACGACGCACAGATAGCTATGTTGGAAGAACAAGCAACAGAAAATCAACAAATCAACAAACTTCAAGGAATTTGATGGGATATCATGTGGACATATCTAATCAAGCCACACAGTCAGCAAATGGAAATTAAATGCCTTTCCAATGCCATTAGTTGCATCATTCCACAGTTTTCTGATGCCACATATACTGGTTAGTTACATTCGAGGCTAAGTCATCCAGCAAAGGTCAAAGATATGCTCAAAATTTGCCACCTCGGCACATTGAATGTAACAAAAAATCAATGAATCTGTTTCTTTTTAATATCACAAGTCTATTTCTATATTTCCAATGATAGATTGTACCAATTGTTTTAGTTATTTTGTTTTATTAGTTTCCTATTTAAACCCCTTCCGTGCATTTGAGAAGGGGTCCTGAATTTGTAATATTTTGGCTTGGATGTTACATTTTTGTACTCCATTGGCTACTTTATTTTTATAAAGGATCACATCCTGTGGTTTATGGAAAATTATCTCTAAGAATTGCATTTCTATACCTTAGAGTTTGATTTACATTGAAGCACTGGATCTGAATATTGAATTGCATTAGAAAAAGTATCGAGATGAATCTGGTATTTCTATCAATTTACTGTTATTTTTCTTATGTTATGATATATTCTCTTTGAATTTTCTATCATTTATATATACATATCATTTCTGAGTGTATAGAAATAATTATCTCTCACAGTATGTGCAAATGATATATAAAATGATGAATGCAATGTGTTATTATAACTCTATTTAATTTCTTAAACAGAGTTGTCATTATTTGATACTGCATATTTCAATTAAATTATAATACATTTTCATGGTTATTAGTTTGATTGAAACAATCTTAAAGTTGTATTCATATTTGACGCCCGGGTTAGTTTTTTTTTAATTATTTATAGTTATAGATTAAATTTGATACATTATTTTAGTCATTTAGTTTCATTATCCACTCATACAATCATCCCATCACCAACCCATTAGTTATTAGGAAACTGGTCCTATAAATCCAGTCGGAGCCATCACACCAAATGGAAAAGGAGCTGTCCTAAGGTCCCGACCGGGTGGTTTTTCCCCCAATGTTTGAAGCATCGATTTTTGAGGCTTCAACATAACCATAATTCCTGTGGCTTTCTCAAAAAAAGTAAATACTTCCTTAATTGTTGCTAGATTTCTTCTATACCCATCACTGAAAAGTAGCACATAGTAAAAAGTGACTAACAAATCCTATTATACCCAGCACCATGGAGATAACCTCTCCTTTTTGCTTCCCTTAACTGCCTTCTTAGCCATTTTTCTACTAGTAAAAATAAAATTGGTTATAAGGGAAACATGTTTTTGAGGCCTCTTTGGGCTTGGACAATTTTTGACATGGAACCATTTACCAGAACAATGAATGAAACTAAGGAAATATAATTCATTATATAGTTAATGAAAGGCACTTCGAAACCAATATGAGTGAGTAAAAGTATACTATAACTCTAGCTCACCCGATCAAATGCTTTTGAAATATCTAATTTTATTATCATCCCATTTTTCTTCTAGGATTTTAAATTATGTATCACTTCCTAGGAAACCTCAATTGCTTCATCAATTTGATGGTCTACTAGAAAAAAAAAAATCACTTGAAATATGTTTATATATAATCAACTTCACCTTGTTGGTAATAATATGAGTGATTATCTTATAAATGCAATTGAACTATGATATTGGCATGAACTCATTGAAGGAATGGGGGCATCATATTTAGGGATCAACAATATGAATGTGGAATTGAAAGAGGGATGGAATTGTCTTGTGATTCTAGAGTCCTCAACAACATGGAGGACGTAATATCCCAGGATCTCATAGAACCCTAGGTAGAACTCCATTTTTCATTCGTCCGAAGCTGGATTTTGTCCTTCTAGAAGCTATGTAGGATCTTATGAAGCTCAAAGTTAGAAATAGGCTCCCCCAAGTCATTGATTTCCTCCTGATCCAAAAACCAAAAGAATACTTGGGTGGTTTGGATGATTTCTGCAATAGATACCTCACGTGGAGCTTTGAACAACCTTCTGTAGTGATTCACTTCAAGCCTTGCTAGATCCTGAAAATATGAGTCAAAACCTCCTTCAAGATTATCCAAATGCTATATGGTGTTTGAAACTTCTGCCCATTTGCATAATTCTGGAAAATTATTGTGTTTTCATATCCACTTTGTACCCAGTTAAAAATACTCTTTTCTCTCCATTTTTCTTCCCTGTCTCTCAGGAATTTCCTTTTTTTCTTGTTTAGGGTGGAGAAATAGTTTTTTTTCTTCTTCAGTAATATTTCCTTTTCCATTCATATTTTCCATTCTATCTAAATCCACCTCCAAAGTTCTGAGAGATTCATCATCCCTCAACTTATTTTTGAACACCCATTAAAGAGTCTCCATTTTTATCATTTTTTAGGATTGCAACAATTTTCTCAGTGTTTAACCCTTCTTGGTTTGGGTTATAAGGAAAACAATTTTCGACCACATGTTCATGAAAGGATTCATCCTTTAACCAAGAATGCTTGAATTTAAATGTGTAGGTTTTCACCCTATAAAAGAATGACATGCAAAGAAATTCTTAAAATGAAAAAAAAATATACAATGGAGAGAACATAAAATATACACATGTATTTTCTCCTACTATCCAAACTAGGAAAAATAGAATAATTTTCATTATAATCCTTTAATTGTTATAATACAACATATACAGGTCAAAACATTCATAAATCCCAATCCATTAACCCTAGATTAGAACATAATCATAGTTCCCTCGACTGGATCTTAAAAATACCATGGGAAGAAACCACCATGCGCAAAACCATGCACGAAAACCATGAAAAAAACCGCGGGTAGCGTTAGGTGCCAGTTTGGCACTTATTTCCTCCATTTGTTTCCCCCATTTTTACCTTGTGGCTACAATAATTGGGACTATATTTGCCTCTTTTTCTGCCTTTCTATCTTAAATAGTGTTGTTTCCCCTTATTTTCATTATCTTTCCATTTCATCGATTATTATGATGTATCGTATCTTTTTTTATGACTAACTGGGGATGAATTCTTTGAGAAGTTCTCCAGTCTTTTGATGTCCTTCCAGATGTTATTTTTAGCACAAAATATCTAGAGCATGAGGCGTACAAGAGCAGTTGAAGGTGTGTTGTTACAGTGAGTTGTTACACCATGATGTTGTTACATCATGGTGTTGTTACATACCTGCTGGATAAATTGTTGTTACAACTGTACTGCTGACTGGATATCGTCAAATTCTAGATGCCCACATGTCCTCTATTGTTGTTACGCTACAGCTGTGATTTTCCACAATAGCTATAGAAGTCATTACATATTGTATTTTAGGATGACATCTTTTAGGCAGTTTTGATTGTAATCTATATTCTTCTAGTCAAAATTTTTATTAAGAAGTGGTTATAACTATATGTATCTTATTTTGATCAGCATGAGAATCATAAGATTCTCATGATGGATCCATCCCTCATTTTTTTGAACATGTAACCACTATATAATTCTCGACCCTTGAGGTCAAAATGTTAGTGGATAATAGTATTACTTTTGGCTCTGTAAGTTTGGTCACCTTAATACAAAGTTATCACATTGTTGTTGTTACATGCATTGTCTGGTTTACTTTCCGTTTAAGTTTCTTTCTCTTCCCACACCCTGTTAGGGAGGAAGGGTCCTCCTCTTTAGGATGGATTGTAGTGGTTAAGGTAGTTGTAAATATTTCTTATTTTATTTATATATCAGTGGAAGTGTTGTTGTTTTTGTTCTGGATGTGAGTAGATCTGCTCCAATTTCAATATTATTATGTTGTTACACGAATGTGATTAGAGATACCAACTGGGTAATTGTTGTGTGGCATGCTAGGTACAGTTAATTGAGGCCTGATTACATTCCTGTAGATTTTTTTATTTCTTCATGAATGAACCTGCGCATCGCTCTGACATACTTGGGCAGGGTCACTGCTGTAGAAATTGAAGCATTTGTAGGATGAATTGATATGCATAGGGTCCATGTGTGCCAGTAGGAAAATAGAAAAATCCACAACACCCCCCACTCTAACTAACTACAGGAAAGATGGGTTGTAAAAAGGAAAATAAGAGTGTTGATTTGGGAAGAAAGACATTCTTTGGAGATATGATCTCAAAATAATAAAAGGAACAGTCTACTCCATATAGAGACAACAGGAAGACAAGACCACAGAAATTTTCTACTATATCGAAGTTTGAGGCATCGGTGCCTTCTGTGTCTGGACCTCACTACCCTTCAAATAACATATCCAATCCTGATATCAAGACTCCAAATCTGAAATAGTGGTGGAAAATCATTGATCAAAATTTGAAAATTGAAGGACAAGGGGAGACTAGTGGGGAGCATCAGGGACCTAAGGAACAACATTTCGTTGATCATCATTTGGATGCGGGTAGTGCAGTGAAACAACTGGTTCTGGAACAACTTGATCCTTTATTTATTTGAAAATATCCTACATATTACGAGGTTAGTTCATACCATTAGGAAGGATCAACCATGGGGGATGAGAATGTCAAGACAGATGGTTCTGTTACTTTTGAATTCCCAATAGTGGCGACACAGGATGAAGCTCCTGTGAAAATCATTCCTTTATCATCTCTACCTTCCTTTCAAGGGGTGGTTGTTGAAGATCCTGATACTTTCATGTTCGAGTTTGATGTGTTGTGTAGGATTTATGACTACACTTCATACACCCAGAAGCTGAAATTGTTTCCTGCTACTCTGAAAGGGGAAACATTAAGATGCTTCATGAGATTGGGTGTTGGCATGATCTAAACTTGGAATGACATGAGGGAGGCCTTCCTCTTTAAATATCAGGATTACTGTCGAACCAGGGATTTGAATGAAGAAATATTCATAATTGCACAGAAGGAGGAGGAGAGATTGGAAGACTACATGGAACGACTCCATTATAATATGCAAAGGTATAAGTTTGGAAAATTAGCCCTCCAATTCATGAAACCTATATTCTTAAGAGGTATAAGATATGATTGTCTTGAGAATTTTAATCTATTGGGAAAAGGAGACATATCATAAGAACTGCTTGAAGAAATATTGAAGCTTTGTTTGTGGAGTTCAAGGGGATCGGTCAAGGGGAGAAGTTTAGTTCAGATATAGAAGTCCACAAGTGGAGGAGTAACCAGAGTAGAAATCGGGAATCTATTTGATGATTTTAAAACCAAACCCTTGAGCACTCTCTCTGCCCAGATCACTATGGTACAATTTAAGAAAGCACAAGCAGACGCTAAAGCAGCCTAAGCAATATTTTGTCCTTGATGCAAAAGGAAACATTTAGAAAGAGAATGTAGACTGAATAGCGTCAGCTTGTGCAATATCTATGAGTTGGCACATTCTACTACTCAATGCCCTGAACTGCCCATATTGAAAATTGTACTTCAAGAATCAAGTGAGGATGTCCAGTCTTCCTACTTCATTGGATCAGAGAGACCATGGCAGCCACAACCTACAGGTATGCCTGCAAAATTTTCCTCTTTTAATACTTGGAATAATGTTTATAATAGTCAACAATTTCCATGGAAGTATCCTTCTCCTTCCTCGACAAAATTTCCCTCACCATGCAACTAGTGGAGTTCCCCTCCACCAATGCAATATCCTCCATCGCAATCTCATCCTTGGAGCTAGAATTGGAGAGGTAATGGCCAAGGTCTAGCACCCCTTGCACTACCAATGCAGAAATAGTTACAACTGCCTCCTCTTTAAACTCCTACACCTCCTGTTCGACCCCAATTACATGTGCAATCTAACCCCAATCCAAATAATAAGGCAGCTCAAAGCATAGACGCCCCAGTTACCTTCCAGAATTATCTTATCACTCATATTGGGCTTAACGAGGTTAAACTTTAGTCAAGAAAAGTAATCAGACCTGAACATACTCCCATTATTACTGAGGAAGAATGTGAGTCACCTAGAAAGGACACAGTTAATTCTGAGACAATTGTTACACCTGTAACAGTTGATACAACACTTTTTGTTACACCTCTAGCATTTAGCTCCGGAAGGCCTATTGTTTCTACATCAGCCAACCCGAGCAGGGATGGTGCATTTGTGACAGCTGACTCAAATGTTAAGTTTCAGGATCCTCCATACCCTCAACAATTAATTGAAAATGGGCCAGCCTCGCAAACATAATCTAAGTTCCTAAAGGAATTACAGAATTTGTATGTGCGGATTCCACTGTTACAAGCTATTAAGTAAGTAACTATCTATGCCAAAACAATGAGATATCTATGTGTCAAAAATCCTCGAAGAAAACCAAAATACGCTGCTACTATCCATGTTATGGGGAAACTATCTGAAATTATGATTGATTAGCCTTTCTTGACTAAATATAATGACCCAGGTAATCCTACAATGGCTATCCATATTCATGACATGCCCATAGCTAACACTTTGATTGATTTTGGGGCTGCCATTAATGTAATGACCAAATATATCTTTATCTCCCTAGGACTTCATGGACTTATACCTACACCCACAGTGCAAAAATTAGCAGATAAGTCACATTTCAAGCTCGAGGGAATGACAGAAGATGTGGTGATCACTATAGCTTCCTGGAATTATCCCGCTTATTTTCTCATTTTACAAACCAAATCCAATCTGGGGGGTCATCCTTTAATCCCAGGAATATCGTGGCTAGCCACTGTGGATGCATATATCGGATGTAGGTCCAGATCTATGGTGATGTTAGATGGGTAGGCCACTAAGAACCTGAAACTTTACCCCCCAGCAGAATCGCATATGGATTTGAATAGTCCCTGGTGGGATGAATTTGAACTTGAATCTATTTTTCCCTACCTCTCCTCACACTTGGAAATGCACAATACTTTAAGTATGTGTTGTAGTTACTATGATTTGGAAAATTTGGCAATACCAAATGATAAGACAACATCAAACCACTTTGGGATCTCAGGATCTAGCCCTCCTAGATCCAGAGAGGGATCTCTCTATGAAGGCAAAGAAAAATATATCTTTGAAGTTCAATTTAGGGTATTAGGCTAGTTATAGGGCACAAGGGTTGTTTGTTTTGTTTTGTTGTTTGGTTGGAAAACATGAAATAAGGGTTCAATGTAAGGTAAAGAAGTGAGTAAAGAAGGATTTTAGCAAATGGGGAGATAATTCAAAGAAAATACAAGTCCATTGGGCAATGGGGTCATAAAAGGGTTTACTTGCAATTCAATATCCAAGGCTTTCAAATGGGCTAGTCATCTAAATCAAAGGATCTCTTAATATGACAGTAATGGGATGAAATGATAAGTAAATGAAGGTGAATGACAAGGAAACCTTGCAAGGTGACCACGTAGGAGCAAATATAGGGACAGGGCATGCCTTAACCATCTGTGATCAAAATCCTAATGAGGCTAACTCTTCAGATGATAGAAAACATTCAAGATGGACACAAAGAGAAGCCTAAGATCAAAGAAAGACTTTTAACCTTATCTTATTTTGACATTCAATTTAAGGGATCTTAGAAAGGCAAACTATTGGAAAAGGACCCTAGTGAGACAGAACTAACTCTAAATCTCCCAGTTTCCCAATTCTTTCAGTTAAAACCAAACAAGAACATCTAAAAACAGACTCTAAATTCATACATCAGCAAGCACGGATAAGACCAACTACTATATTGGTTAAATTATCTTGAATATGTTCTTAGATTACACAATTAGCAGAAAAAATAAAAGATAAGAAGTGTAGGTAGCATTAGGGTACTTTAAAGCAGTAAATCCTAAGCTAGATTACTGATTCTTATCAGAGAAATGCAATGCGATGCATAACAGAGGGAAAACAATACAAGATAGGACACTTCACCGATGATTTAGATCAAGATCCAATGAACATGCTTGTCATATTAAAGAGCAACACCAGTCACATACATCATTGTCCAACAGCTTGATATCAACTAGAAATCATCTCCTAGCTTATTTTACAACTAATACACACAGAGCTCTATCTCAATGAAACATCTTACAATCCACACTTAACCAACATTTACAATGTATTTCTGAAGAGCTCTTATAGTTGAAAGAGTGGCTGTAGAGGTAGATAGAAATTAAATGCATCATTAAAACAAAGGGAGAAGTGTTCTCATAGCCCATTCTATCTTAATATCCCTGTATTGACTTTTAGTACTCTTTGGATGAACTAGGGGTCTTTGACATGCTGATAATTACTTCAGAGGTATGTTTTTGAGGTACTTTCTGGCTGTTTGTACTCTATTTATTCTCTGGGAAAAGTAAGGCAGATAAATTACTTTCAGGCCTTCCATACTTTGTAACTGATGCTTTGGAAATATTAGGACTTCTGTCAGGGTGATAATGTTCTTAGGAACTTGATGGAGAATAGAAAACTTTATGGGAACTTGTCCTTTCTTGGGAAATAACATTCTGCTGATGTGAAACACTGATATGGCTTGTTTCATGCGCTTCATGCCTTATTAAGCCTCTGGATCATTGATAAGGTCTTCAATCTGTATCTTTGTCCTTAAAACACTATATTATAGCATTTATCTTCAATAACAGGCACTTAATCCCTTTAATTTGTCACTGATACACTTTGCCGCTTCCTTTCTGATATGTTCGTGGATACACAGGTTTTAATGGCACAAGAGGGTTTGAAACAGAGTTAATAACTTAATCTTTACTGAAAATCACGTTTAAACCCTCTCAAGAACCTTCCCTACAATATTTGGCTCTGAAAATATCTTCCTGTGCTCTAAAAAACACTGTCTGTGACTGTGAATCAGAGTGGATTCACGCCCCTTTAAAACCTGCAAAAACACGATAAACATATTAAGAAATCCATAGGCAGTGGGGTGGGGTTGTTGTAGAGGCTGGTGGATATGGTGGCACAATGATGGAACTAGTGGATGTAGTGGAAAAACGACTGAAAATTGCCACGTAATGGTGAAAAAATGATCTGATGGAGGTCAGGTGTGAGGAGGATTCTAGACCGTCCGATTAGACTGAATAGTGGTGATCTACGGTCGGGATTCACCAATGCAGTTGTTTAGGAGGTTAGAATGAATTAGAGGGAAACACATAACTTTTAGTGTTAAACATAAAAGTTTAATTTTTGGGCTAATACAAAGTAAAAAGGCTTAAACGAAGGAGATCGGGCACATTTGGTGGTGGGACCGAGAGGGCGGAGGAAGATATAACATGGGCCGTCGGATCATGAAAGAGATCAATGGTGGAGATCTTCCGATGAAGTCCTTTGGAAGGTTTGATGAAAGTAATATGGATGGGAACACGATATAATATGAGCCATTGATCTAGATCAAATGAACGGTCGAGATTAAATGAAGGGTTATATCGGGGAGGGGTGGTTTTAGCAGAAAACTGTTGGTTTCGAGCAGCTCCAAAGTGGTTTTGAAATTGTGCCAAAAAAAACGTGATATGCCTCGCCGCCTGACACGTGTCCTCCCAAAACCGCTTTAATCATGTAATTTTAAAACATTAAACTTCGGCTGCAAAGTTACGTCATATGCAATAGCGATCGTTGGATCCAGGACCTCAAATCCGATGGTGCAGAAAGAGCGTGATGTGTTGAAAGCTGCAGGGTCAAAACAGAGTGCGGGATTGAATTAGGACCGTTAGATCTATGAGAATGGATGACTGAGATCTAATCAGCAGGTAGAAAATTGTGTAAAGGGGCAAAGAAACAGCAGAGCGCGATTAGATCCTGGACGTTGGTTCTTGTGGATTCAACGGTCAGGATCGAATCGAAAGATCAGCGTCGGAAGAAACAAAAAGGGAGAAATTTTGGATTTGCAATGCACGATTAAGCACCAGCCATCCGATATGGAACAAGATCGACGATCAATACTCAATTAGAGGGCTAATGAAGAGAGGCAATGGGCGGAGATGAATAAATTGCGATGGCCATCGATCTATGTAGATCAATGGTGGAGATTGCAGCAGAGGTCGAGAAGAGGAGGACTAATCACATTGGAGATTTTTGGAAGAAAAAAGGAAAGGCGTTAATAGAAATTTTCGATTGCAATTAGTGCCCGAGGGCTAGAGCTTGGTTCTGGCACTGGGTTATATGCAGACAAAGGGGCTAAGGGATAAGCCAGAAGGGGCTTAAGTCATAAATGTAAACAAGGGTGTTTTTAGGCCAAAATCAATGTTTTTAAGGCTAAGAAAGGGGTTCCGGTAGGCAGAAAAGGGAATTTTTAAACCAAATAAAGGGAGTTATCAGGTTTAAAAAGGGAATTTTAATGAGATGGAGGGTCAATGAAGGGATTTTAGGGGAATTTTGAAAGGGGAAAAAGTGGTGAAAATGGAGGCTTTGTGGGAATGAAATAGGGAAATGGAGGCCTTTTTGAGCAAATTCTTTCACAAATAGTGAAGCTTATCAAATGGAAGCAGCAGTGGGGATTTTTTAAAGGAAATAGGACAGATAGAGGCTTCAAGAATGAAAGATTTTCAAGGGAAAATTTTCTCTTGAAGGCTCAGAAACATATTTAGCCACCTGTTTGCTTCACAAAATTTTATAGGTGGCTAACAGTGGCTCCACATAGGGATGGAATCTTCTTGAAGGTGTCAAGAACTTCAGAAATAATCTTTGGAATTAGGCCAAATGCCTTCTCTTGACCATCTTTCTTCTTTGATCAGCTGCTACAAACATGAAAGCATTATATCAGCAACAATACTTCCCCAAACAATCTACCTACCCATCCTACTGTCCTAACATTTTTTTCTTCGAGGTGCATTTAGACATGCAGACCTTCTTCATCATTTTTTTTTTTGAAAGCAGAAAAATCTAATCTAATTCTACGCTTATTCCTCCATGAGACCAGATTAGACAGTTGGCCTCATAGCTTCTCTACCTACACTAATATCTGCTAGGATTAAACTGTCTAGCAGATTTCTTTCTCTACATTCTAAGATAGAAATTTAAAAACAGTCAAACCAGGATTAGACTATCTGGTTTGCTGTGGGTCCATGGCATAAAGAAAGCTTCACATGAACTAAACTTTGCAGGAAACTGAAACCAAAATTGTGAAGGCTTGAAATTGTGAAACTTTTAGAGCATCCTTCTTTTTCTTGCGACTCAGATTTTGGGCTTGTTATAGTCACTTTCCTTCTTCTTTTTAGCTCTAGTTTTGAGTTTTTTAGAGCTGATTCTTCTTCTTTCTTTGCTGGTTCAGGTTTTGAGCATATTAGAACCAAATTTCCCTTTCTTTGGCTCAGGTTTTGAGCTGATTTGAGCCATTATTTTGGAGCTTTGAAGGTTCAAGTTTTGAGCTTGTCTGAACCTTTTCGTTTCTCTTTTTTTTGTATTTTTCCTTCTTCTTTTTTTGAAACTAAACAAAGCAATGATATTTACAATGGAAGTGAAAACTTAAAACTCTGAACTTCAGCAGTGATAATTTTTGAGCATCCTGCCATTGACAGGACCCCCAAACAGATTTGTACCATCTAACTCTTGCAGGAAAAATGCATTTGGGCCAATGGTGGATTGAATAACATAAGGGCCTTGCCATAAACTGTCAAATTTTCCATGCTTACCCTTATCTTCTCTTCTAGAGTCCCACTTTAGCACCTTGTCTCCAATTTTGAAGTCACAAGCTTTTTTTCTCTTATCAAACAACTTTTTGATGTTTTCTTGCACATTTTGAGCTCTATTGTAGACCTCTTCCCTTGTTCGCTGGAGATGTATTGTTTGATTGATCCTCCTTACCATGCTGTCTTCTTCTGACTATATTTCTTGGACTAATTTTATCACTGGTACTCCTAGGTTGGTAGGGAACACTGCATCAACCCCATAAACAAGCTGGTATGGTGACATACCAATGGATTTCTTTGTAGTCAATCTGTCTGCCCACAAAGCATGCACTAATTTGTTATGCCATGATTTTTTTATTCTCTTTGAGCAGCTTCTTGATGATGGTCACCAAAATTTTATTTGATGATTCTGCTAGCCCATTTCCCTAAGGGTAATAAGAAGTAGAATTACCAAGTGCAATCTGACACCTATGATAAAATTCAATCATCTTTTTGGAACCAAAAGTAGTAGCATTATCAATAATAATCTTCCTAGGGTAGCCAAATCTAGATAGGATATGGTCTTCAAGAAATTTTATAAGGACAGAATCTGTGGCATTCTTGGAATGTATGGCCTCTATCCATTTTGTGAAATAGACTGTGGCTGTAAGAATCCATTTGTGTTGGGAAGATTAATCCGGATGGATTTCTCCTATAAAATCTAGGTCCCACTGTTGAAAAGGAGCTTCAACAGTGATGGGTTATAATGGTAAAGGGAGGAGTTTTCTTTTGCCCTCAAATATTTGACACTTATGGAAGGCAACTATCATTTTATGTACATCTTGGAAAAGTGTGGGCCAGTAAAAGCCAGCCCTAAGGATTTTTTTGGTTGTGGTTTTCCAGTATAAATGGCCTCCACACTCTCCTTCATGGAACTCATGTTTGATCCTCTCTGCATCCACTTCAAGCAAACATTTAAGAAACAAACCATTTTCATTTTTCTAGTATGAAAATTCATTTAAAATGCAGTAATTTCTAGCCTTTAACTTTAAAAAACTTTCTTTTGTCTTTGATAAATCAGGAGGGGCATTGAGATTTGTAATTACATACAAGATGTCTGCATACCAAGGTGAGTTTTGTAATTGTTCTTCAACAGTAGGAGCAGGCAGTCCTTCATTTTCATTCAAGGCATCTACCATGTTTATGTCAAGGACTTGTAAGTTAGATTCAACCATCAATTGTGCCAAGCCTTGACCCTTGATGAGTTTTGTGGGTTTGATCTCCAAATCATACTCTAGTATCACTGCAATCCATTTACCTCTTTTTCCATCTGGATCTTGTGACAAAATATCTTTCACCACTATGTTAGGCTCATAAGAAATGATGTGAGAATGCATAATATATGCCCTGAAATATTTTAAGGCCTTTACCAAAGCATAAGCCTATTTTTCCATTATATTATATTTCAAGTGAGCATCTCTTAGTTCCTTGCTAAAGAAAGCAATTGGTTGCTCTTGGCCTTCTGGGTTTTTTTGCAACAAGACTGTAGCCATGGTATGCTCTGATGCAAAGGAGAATATAAGGAAATATTTTGTGAAATCTAGGCTGATTAGAACTGGTGCTCGAGTAAGGGTAAGTTTTACCAGCTCAAAGGATTTTCTGGCCTCTAGAGTCCATTTAACTCCTACTTCTTTCTTAGGCATGTTTGTCATATTTCTCAGGAGTTCTGCTAAGTTGGGAATAAACCTCCTCAAGAAGTTAATTTTCCCAATAAAGGACTGCAATTCTTTTATGTTTCTTGGGTGGCTAATCTGCAGTATTCCTTCAACTCTTTTTGGGTCTATTTTAATTCCCTTTTCTGATATAATATGGCCCAGAATCTTACCTTCTTGGAGGCCGAATAGCATCTTTTTGGGATTTAAATATAGCCCAAACTTCCTGCACTTCTCAAAGACCTTTCTAATATGTTTAAGTTGCTCTTCATCATTTTTTGAATAAATTGTTATAGCATCAAGGTAAATTACAATGAAGTTCCCTATTTCCTCTGAAAATGCAATGTCCATAGCTCTTTGGAAGGTTGCACCAACTTTCATTAGTCCAAAAGGAATTTTTACATACATGAAAGTGCCCCATGGAGTGGTGAAAGTTGTTTTTAGTTGATCTTCTCGGAGTACTAAGACCTGGTTGTACCCTGAAAAGCCATCTAATAGAGAGATCCTTTTAGAGCCAACTACCCTTTGTAGGATGTGTTCCATCTTGGGTAAAGGGTAATTGTCCTTTAGGGAGGCTCTGTTAAGGTTTCTAAAATCAATGCACAGTCTGATTTCTCCTGTCTTTTTCCTTACAGCTACTAGGTTAAAAACCCAATCAGAAACCTTACAGGCACTATGATTCTTGCCTCATACATTTTCTTGATCTCCTTTTCCACTAGAGGCAGTTGTATTGGGTTAATTCTACGCAGTTTTTGCCTAAAGGGTTTTTGGTTTTCTTTCAATGGGATCTTATGCTGGATAATCTCTGTGTCATAGGCTTTTAAGTCCTCATAGCTCTAAGCAAACACATCAAAAAACTCTTTAAATAAATCAATGTATTTCTTTTTGATGTGTGCTGGCAAAGTTTTGGCCAATTTAATCATCTTAGGCTTATATTTGCTGCCTATATTGCATTCTTCAACATCTGATTCGGTGTGTTCTATAGTTGGTTTCTTTGCCACATCATTAAAGTAAAAAAGGTCCTCTAAGTGTGCTAATCCTCTGGGTATGTTCTTGTCTTTGGACTGCAGCACCTCTATGTCTTCTTTTTCTGTGTTTATGTATTCTTTTGATTGAATTTTGAATTATTTGGTTAACATGTTTATTTCTGCATTTGGGGATGGTTTTTCTTCATCAGGGGGCTCTCTATCTACACAGTTTTCATCATATATAGAGTCTGAAACAGGTAATTCAAACTCATTCCTGCAGAGCAAGAAGTCCTCTATCTGTTTGTCACCCTAAAAAACCTGCCAATATTTCTCATTATCTGGCACTGAAAGTCTATATTTTGTTTTAATAATGATATGTTTTTCACTAGGTGATTTCTGATATGAACTAGCAACGCAGCCCTATCCATTTGCAATAATGCTTTGACTACTAGGGACAAACACAAGCTCATACTCTACAAATGTTTTCAATAGATCCATAGCATCATTCCTATATGCCCTTAATCTAGGATGCTTTGCAGTGTACTCTCCGTTGATTTGTTTGATGACTAATTCTGATTCTCCTTGAACAACTATTCTCTTAGCTCCTAGTTTTTTCAATAAATGCAATCCTAAGAGAAGAGCTTCGTACTCTGCAATTTTGTTTGTGCACTTAAAGTCTAGTTCAAAAGCATGGCTCGATATTTATTTTCAGAATTTTGCAACCATACCCCAGCACCTGCATTCTTTCTAGTGCAAGATCCATCAAAGTTCATTTTCCACAAGGGATTGTTTGTAGAATTGTTATCAGTTTCATCCCTAATGCTATGTTCACCATTGTGTACTGTTATGTTTTGTTCTTTAGGACTGTCATGGAGTTCAGAGTGATGAGTAATTTTCTATTTGCAATCTTGGTTTTTCTCACTCTGATTTTTTGATTTAGCACATTGTTGAAGGGTTTCTCTCTTGTTTTCCTCTATTTCTAGAGATGCCATTATGTTTGAATTTGTGGCTTCTACTCTGTTATTTAAATCTGTGTTTCCTAGCTCTTGTTCATTAGTAAACTCATCATTGTAAAGGATAAAATAATCTAGGTATGTGTGGACAGAGTAGAGAGGGGAATTCTCTGGTTTTTCAGGGCTCCTAACCATGAATTTCATGTGTGCCTCTCTATATAGTCTTCTAAAATAGCTAAAGACAGGGATAGTGGCATAAGTCCCATCCATCTGCATTGTACCTTGCAGCTTGGCACCCCATGATCTTGACAACAACATGCCATACTTAGGAGGTACATCTGCCACTACAACATCCATAACCATGCACTTGGCTAGGATTTGAGTCAAATTTACACAGAGATGTTTGATTAGGCCAAGGCACTTCACTCTACTAGAGTCAAAGGAATATAAATCCTTATAAGGTCTGGTTATCTCTAGGCCTAGCTTCTACATAATCACTTTTGGCATAAGGTTGTGTGAAGCCCCAGAATCATGCATAGCATTATGCAGGATTTTGTCATGGATATTAAGGCTGACATAGAAAGGAGGTATCACCCCTTCTTGAAATTTCCCTTCAATTTTTGGGCCAAACAAAAGAGTTGGTTGATCATCATTCAAATTGACAGTGTCACTACTTTCTCGTAAGTTTAAATCTTTCAAAATTTGACCTTTATATACATCCTGAGTAGCCAACTCAGTGAGAGGAACATAAATTTTGATTTTGGCTATCTCACTTTCCAAATTGAAAGGAGACTGACTTTTTGAAAGGTTCAATTCTGTCTTTTTGGCCACTATTTTATTGGCAGAATAAGCTTGCTAATTCTCACTATGTACAATGTTTGAAGCTGTTTTATCAAGAGAATTAGCTGCAATGCTAGTGCTGCTAGTTTCTTGACTTGGTTTATCATTAGTTTGGATGTATTTTTCTTTAATTTTTCCAGAACTTTTAGCTACTGATTTGTTACTTTCAGCAGTCACTTTAGGAGTCTTTTCGGGTCTCTTTTTAATGTTGATTCCAAAGGAATTTATTTTGGGAGTGTCGATATTCTTCTTGCTTCTGAGATCATATTGTTCTTGGACCTGCATGATGGCATTTTTGAATCCCAACCTATAATCTTCAGATTCTAACCCTTCCTCATCCCAATGTGAGTATGAGGTCTGATTATCCTATGTAGAAAAGGTATGATCATGGTTATCTACTTCCACCATGTTTATGTCAGTTCCCTCTGATTCTTCTATTATTCCCTCATCCTCATCAAGGAATTTCTCTTGGAATGGAGGTATGACTTGTTGATCAAAGTCCCTTTGTCTATTTGGGGGGTTCTTTCTCCTAAAATTTTGGTTCTGGTTTTGATTTTTGTTTCTATTCTGATTGTTGACTTGGATCACCATTTTTTCCATCATTCTTTCCATCCTCTCCATGTTTTTGGCTAGACTATCATATTTGGGATCAGATGAAGAAGCTATGTTGTCATCCCTATAGGTTACCTTTTTCTCTGCCCTCATTCTAGCTCTTTTTTCAATCAGGTTTGCTTCTATACTCACTGCTCCTTTCTGCATGTCTTCTAATGTGTCATAATCTCTCTCCCTAAGCTGGTAGGCCATATCAGTATCAAAGCCTTTAGGGTATTTCACTAGGGCCATTCCTTGGGAGGTTTCATGTGTGGTGGAAGGGCATTATAGACACTGTTAAATCTAGTAGAGTAGTCATGGACACTCTCTCCCTGATTTCTATTGAGATTCTTGTATTCTGCTAAGATTTGGAGAGGTTTTCTTTTTACTTCCCATTTGTTTATAAAGGTTTGATGTAAGGAGGGAAGATAATTGATGCTATTGGGAGGTAAACCTTTAAACCACTTCTTCACTTCTCCTCCTAAAATTTGGGCAAATATTCTCATTTTAATTGTCTCATCTGCTATTTCCATATAGTCAAAGGCATCTTCCATCCTATCTACATGATGTTGGGCTATGGAGGATTCCTTCCCAGTGAAATGAGGGATTTTTGACTGATAATCATTGGGTAGTGGAGCCAAAGGCTGTGGTAACATGAAGGGAGCATACCATGCTGCCATGATAGTGTTTTGTGGAGGTAAAGGATTGGTTTAAGCAACAGGTATATGGATGACAGAAATGCTAGGACCAACAACAAACTGTTGAAATAATTTAGGGTGATAGAGGCCCAAGTTTTGAATGAAATATATATCAGGAGGTGTTGATGGAGGGGTTTCTCTGTCCCTAATGTGTTGACCACCATGTGGTGCTGAACTTGGAGGCTCTAAGTCAGTCTGATCTATAGCACTAAATGACTGTGTTCTTGGTAGATCACTTGGTAAATCTAAGTCAATTTGAGTGTCTAATAGAGCTACAAAGTTTTCAGGTGCTAAATTAGCTCTATTAATGTGTCTCGAAATAGTTGATTCTTTACATGTGAGAGACTTCCTAAGAATACTCTCTAGATTATCAATTATTTCGGGTGGTTTGGATTAGGATAAGCTCTAGTGTGGATTTTTCTTGAAGCCAGTATGTATAACAATCTCAACAAAGAAAGTTAGCCAGGTATGATAGTCTTTAAGGGGAAAAATATCTTTAAAAATAGAAGCTTAATCCTATGTGTTCCTTCGGTATGGATGATGTTGTAATGAAACTGGTCTCCCAGTGGAGTCTTGTGAAAACAAAGATAATCAGCAGGCCTACTGATCACCAGTGGAGTCTTTTGGTCATTTAGGTACTGTGGAGTCGCCAGGTGGAGGGTTTAAAGTGTTTCAAAAAGGTTTACTATCCACCACAGTGATTAACTACCAAATCAAGGCCATTGGTCTTCTTTGAGTTCTTAGAAATGTTTTAAGGAATGTTTTACTCAAAGTTCCCCAGTGCAGTCGCCATTATGTTGTGGTTCCTATCATTTGGAAGATTTGGAAATACCAAATGAGAAGAAAACATCAAACCACTTTGGGATCTCAGGATCTTAGCCCTCCTGGATCCAAAGAGGGATCTCTCTATGAAGGCAAAGAATAATATATCTTTGAAGTTCAATTTAGGGTATTAGGCTAGTTATAGGGCACGAGGGTTGTTTGTTTTGTTTTGTTGTTTGGTTGCGAAACATGAAAGAAGGGTTCAATGTAAGGTAAAGAAGTGAGTAAAGAAGGATTTTAGAAAATGGGGAGATAATTCAAAGAAAATACAAGTCCATTGGGCAATGGGGTCATAAAAGGGTTTACTTTCAATTCAATATCCAAGGCTTTCAAATGGGCTAGTCATCTAAATCAGAGGATCTCTTAAGATGATAGTAATGGGATGAAATGATATGGAAATGAAGGTGAATGACAAGGAAAACTTCCAAGGTGACCACTTAGGAGAAAATCTAGGGGTAGGGCATGCCTTAACCGTCTATGATCAATCTCCTAATGAGGCTAACTCTTCAAATGATAGAAAACATTCAAGATGGACACAAAGCGAAGCCTAAGATCAGAGAAAGACTTTTAACCTTCTATGCTTTTGACATTCGACTTAAGGGATCTTAGAAAGGAAAACTGTTGGAAAAGGACCCTAGTGAGACAAAACTAACTCTAAATCTCCTAGTTTCCCAATTCTTTCAGTTAAAACCAGACAAGAATAACTAAAAACAAACTCTAAATTCATACATCAGCAAGCATGGATAAGACCAACTACTATACTGGTTAAATTATCTTGAATCTGTTCTTAGATTACACAATTAGCAGAAAACATAAAAGATAAGAAAAAAAAGGTAGCATTAGGGTACTTTACAGTAGTAAATCCTAAGCTAGATTACTGATTCTTATCAGAGAAATGCAATGTGATGCATAACAGAGGGAAAAAAATACAAGATAGGACACTTCACCACTGATTTAGATCAGGATCCAATGAACATGCTTGTCATATTAAAGAGCAACACCAGTCACATACATCATTGTTTAGCAGCTTGATATCAACTAGAAATCATCTCGAAGCTTATTTCGCTAATACACCACAGAGCTCTATCTCGTGAAACAACTTACAATCCATGGTTAACCAACATTTACAATGTATTTAGAAGAGTTCTTATAGGCTGAAAGAGTGGATGTAGAGGTAGATAGAACTTAAATGCATCACTAAAACAAAGGGAGAAGTGTTCTCACGAAGCCCCATTCTGTCTTAATATCCCTATATTCACTTTTAGTACTCTTTGGATGAACTAGGGGTCTTTGACATGCCAATAATTACTTCATAGGTATGTTTACGAGGTACTTTTTGGCTTTGTACTCTTTTTGTACTGCGGGACAAGTAAGGGAGATAAATGACTTTCAAGCCTTCCATAATTTTTAACTAATGCTCTGGAAATCTTAGGACTTCTGTCAGGGTGATGATCTTCTCAGGAACTTGATGGAGAATTAAAAACATTATGGGAACTTGTCCTTTCTTAGGAAAGAACATTTTGCTGATGTGAAAATGCTAATATGGCTTGTTTCATGCAGTTTAGGCTTTATTAGGCCTTCTGGATCATTTTAAGGTCTTCAATCTATGTTTCTGTCCTTTAAACACTGAATTATAGCATTTATCTTCAATAATGTGCTTTAAATCTCTTAATCT
Source organism: Pinus albicaulis (assembly GCA_034641835.2). NCBI lineage: Eukaryota > Viridiplantae > Streptophyta > Pinopsida > Pinales > Pinaceae > Pinus > Pinus albicaulis. The sequence continues at coordinate 1,213,013,853 of CM076578.1, read as the reverse complement.
TGTCACTGATACTCTTTGTCACTGCTTCTGACTGTTTTGGTGACTGAACAATTTTAATGGCGCTGGAGGGTTTGAATCAGAGTTAATAACCTGATTTTAAATGGAAGACATGCTTTAAACCTCCCAGTAGTGTATTTCCCTATGTTTTTCAACCTCTGTGATGGTCTTTTGCATTCTGAGTCACTTGTCTATGACTGTGTAGAAAAATGATTTCGCGACCCTGTAATCCCTGTAAAAATACAATGAACATGTTAAGAAAACCAAAGGGAGTGGGCGGAGATTGTTTCGGAGGCCCGTTGGAGATGGTGGCGCAGTGATGGAACTGGTGGATGCAGTGGAAAAACAGTTGAAAATTGTTGCGTAATGGTGAAAAAAAATGATCCGATGGAGGTCGAGTGCGAGGAGGATTTTGGATCTGTCCCGATTAAAGCCGAACAGGTGGCGATCTATGGTTAGGATTCATCGGGGAGCGAGTTGTTTAGGAGGTTAGAATGAATTAGACGGAAACAAATAACTTTTAGTGTTAAACATAAAAGTTTAATGTTTGGGTTAATATAAAGGAAAAAAGGCTTAAATGAAGGAGATCGGGCCCATTTGGTGGTGGGACCGAGAGGGCGGGAGGAAGATTGAACATGGGGTACAGTCGGATCATGAAAGAGATCAATGGTGGAGATCTTCCAATGAAGACCTTTGGAAGGTCTAATGAAAGTAATATGAATGGGAACATGATATAATATGAGTCATTGATCTAGATCAAATGAACGGTTGAGATTAAATGAAGGGTTATATTAGGGAGGGGGTGGTTTTAGCGAGAAAACTACTTATTTCGCGCGACTCCGAAGTGGTTTTTGAAATTGTGGCCAAAAAAAATGCGATATGTCTCGTCGCTCGACACGTGTCCTCCCAAAACAAATTTTATCATGTAATTTTAAAACATTAAACTTCGGGCACAAAGTTACGTGATATGCGATAGCGACCGTTGGATCCAAGACACGAGATCCAACAATGCGAAAGAGCGCGATGTGTTGAAAGGCTGCGGGGGGTCAAAACGAGTGCGGGATTGAATCGAAGCCGTTAGATCTATGAGAATGGATGGCTAAGATCTAATTGGCGAGGTTGCGAAATAGTGTAAAGGGGCAAAGAAACGGCAGATCACAATTAGATCCTCGGCCGTTTGTTCTTGTGGATTCATTAGTCGGGGATCGAATCGCGGGATCGGCATCGAGAAGAAAGAAAAAGGGAAAACTTTTGGATTTGCGATGCGCGATTAAGCGCCCGACCGTCCGATCCGGAACAATATTGACGAGTCAATACTCAATCGGAGGGGTAATGGAGAGAGGCGATGGGCGGAGATGAATAAAGCGCGATGGTCATCAATCTATGTAGATCAATGGTGGAGATTGTAGCGGAGGTCGAGAAGAGGAGGACTAATCGCATCGGAGATTTTTGGAAGAACAAAGGAAAGGCATTAATAGAAAGTTTCAATTGTGATTAGCGCCCAAGGGCTAGAGCCTCGGTTACGGCACGGGGTTATATGTGGAGAGAGGGGCTAAGGGCTAAGCCGGAAGGGGCTTAATTCCTAAATGTAAACGGGGGGTGTTTTTAGGCCAAAATCGGTGTTTTTAAGGCCAAGAAAGGGGGTTCGGTAGGCGAGAAAAGTGCATTTTAAAACCAAATAAAGGGAGCTATCGAGGTTTAAAAAGGGAATTTTAATGAGATGGAGGGTCAATGAAGGGATTTTAGAGGAATTTTTGAAAGGGGGGAAAAGTGGTGAAAATGGAGGCCTTGTGGGAATGAAATAGGGCAAATGGAGGCCTTTTTGAGCATTTTCTTTCACAAACAAGTGAAGCTTATCAAATGGAAACAACGGTGGGGATTTTTCAAAGGACATAGGACACATAGAGGCTTCAAGAATGAAATATTTTCAAAGGAAATGTTTCTCTTGAAGGATCAAAAACATATTTAGCCACCCTGTTTGCTTGAAAATTTTTTTATAGGTGGCTAACAAGTATGAAACGAGAGGATGATATTATTAATGGTTTGATTAGAAATTCACTCTATGTTTCCTCCATTAGAGATCCGAGTGTAAAATGATGAGGTAGATGATGAAATTATTTAACATTTGAAAAATACTCGCATACTCTGTCAAAGCAGTCTTGTTGAAATTGAGCTTGGGAAATATTTAGACATTAATCCTCACTTGTACTGCTAAACAAAATAGATAGGCTGATACAATTGTTACGGAAATATAAAAATGCATTTGCATGGGACGATATTGATATGAAAGGAATCCACCCCTGGCCTATGCACTCACAACATTTACCTTAAAGAGGACTGCCAAACCAGGTTAGACAACCGCAACGTCGAATGAATCCTGCACTTACGGAGATAATGAAAGAGGAATTACAAAAAATCCTTAATGCTAATTTCATCTACCCCATTTTCGATAGTTAGTGGGTGTCTCCGCTTGTCATTGCTTCAAAAAAGAACGACAAGTGGAGAGTCTTTGTAGACTATAGAGAGCTTAACAAGGCCACCCAAAATTACCATTTCCCTTTACCATTCATTGACCGAGTCCCTGGATACTCTCTCTAGGAAAACGTTTTTCATTCCTAGATGGGTTCGAGTGGCTATAATCAAATACATATTGCCCCGGAAGACCAAGACAAGACAACCTTTACCCGCTAGTGGGGTACTTTCACATACTGAGTCCTTCCTTTTGGCCTCTCGCAATGCACCAACAACTTTTCAAAGGGAAATATTGGGTATCTTTTTGGATCTCTTGAGTGATTGTCTTGAAATTTTCATGGATGAGTTTACACCCTACGGGGATGCCTTTGAAACATAATTAGTTAATTTGGAAAAGGTGTTGGAACGTTGTGAACAAAATAATGTTGCTTTGAGCACGGATAAATGCCACATGATGATGACCAAGGGAATTGTGTTGGGAAATTTCATTTTTGGCAGATGGAATCAAGGTAGACCCTCGCAAAAATTGAGGTAATCTCGAGAATCCAAATTCCTAGAACTCAAAAAGAGGTACATAGTTTTTTTGGACATGCGGGGTACTACAGGGAGAATTTTAGAAAAAAATTTCAAAGATTATATCTCCTCTATTTTCTTTCTCATGAAATATGTGAAATTTGTGTGGACGAGGGAAAGTGTGAGAAAGCCTTTTTGAATATAAAGAACTGTGTAGTAGCAACACCTCGTTTTGTGAGGACCAAAGCTGGAAACTTCCATTCCATATCGCCACGGATGCATACGACATAGCTCGTGGGTGTTGTTTTGAGAGAGATGGAGGAAAATAAACCTTATGCCATTTACTACATTAGCAATAATTTAACTTTAGCTGAACTCAACTATACAATGACCGAGAAGGAATTCCTAGTATTTGTGCATGCTATCAACAAATTTTGACACTACATCGCCGGGTATCAAGTATTTGTACACACTAACCATGCTAAAATTTGATTTTTTAATGAATAAACATGTTACCAATGGTAGATTTACATGATGGTTATTGGTTTTACGAGAATTTTGATATCACTATTTTAGATAAACCTAGAAAAGACAATGTGGTTGCTTGATTTTATTTCTAGATTAACTATAGGTGATGATTGCACTCGTCTTGAGGATTATTTTGTAGATGAATATATTTTTTTCCATATATACTCACTCACTATGGTATGAATATATAGCCAATTATCTTGCTATAGGAAAATTCCCACACAACTTATCTTCCAAATAAAAGAGGAATATCATACAAAAGAGTGCTACCTACTCTTGGATAGAAGGAAATATTTATCACGCTGGGACCCAGACTTTAAGATTAGGTAGTGTGTTAGAGAAGATGAGGTTTTTGATATCTTGAAAGCTTGTCATGAGGAACCATGTGGAGGGCACTTCAGCGACAAAAGGATGGGATATAAAGTACTTTCAATAGGGTACTACTAACCAACTATATTGCGAGGATGCCAAGAAGTTTGTGAAGGGATGTGATAGCTGGCCATCCTCACGAAATCGAGATGAGATGTCGTTGCGGCCTCGGATAGTGATAGAACCATTTGAGAAATGGGCTTTGGATTTTGTAGGGCCAATTAATCCTTCATCGCAACAAAGATCATACATATTGGTCTACACCGACTATGTCACAAAGTGGGTTGAAGAAAAGGAACTAACTAGAGTTACAAAGCAAGCTATTTCAAACTTCTCGTTTGAAGATATCTTTGTTCGTTTCGGGATACCCAAGGAGATAGTAACATATGGAGGGCCTTAGTTCACATCTCATTTGATCCATAAGCTAGTTGAGAAGTATGGAATTCATCACATGATCAATTCACCTTATCACCCATAAGAAAATGGTCAAGTGGAGAGCACCAATAAAGTTATTAAGGGAATCTTAATAAAGAGAGTATCCAACCATCGAAGAAATTGGGCGAGAAACTTCTAGAGGTGTTGTGGGCTTACGGAACAACATGGAGGAATACTACGGGTTTCTCACCATATGAATTGGTGTATGGTAAGGATCCTTTATTCGCCATAGAGTTAGAACAAATAAATTAAGAACAACATTGCGAGGTCAATCGGATTTAAGCACAACGCAAAGAGAAAGATTTAACCTGACTCAATGAGTTGCAAGAGAAATGGTTGGCTACCATTCAACGAGAAAGAGATCATTCAACGAGAAAAAGAGCTAGATGGCATGACGAGGTTCATTAAGAAGAAGAAATTTCAGAAATGAGATTGAGCTCTCTTGTGTGATTAAATATTCAAGGATTTGAAAGACAAGCTCTACACCGGATGGCTAGGTCCTTATAAAGTAGACACGGTATTTGAAAATGGGACTATACAATTGGTGATCGTTGATAGTGCCAAGACACTATTACTAGTTCATGGGCACCGTCTAAAGTTATATCATCAACCTCGCTTTGAAGGAATCTTTTGTTAAAATTTTTTGTAGATTCTAATATTTATGTTACGATAGCAGGGGGAATGTTCCCCCTATGCGACTTTAAAAATTTAAATTCCAATATTAAGTACAACGAGTTGAAAGCCACCCTTGTGGCGCTTGTTACACTTGTTTTAAAAAAAATAAAAATAACAAGAATAAAAAATAATAATAAAAAATATGGTTATGAAAACCTCTTTTTTGGGGTGCATCAAGACAATTTGTAATAGTTGAAAACCACTTTTGTGGTGGATTTTACACGCTTTTTTTTCCCCTTTTCCAAAACATCATCCTTCCTTCTCGATATATTTTACAATATGATGTTACTTATTTGTTTCTTTTCTAGTATCTATTTTTTCCTAATCATCATGTTTTCTCGAAGAATAATACAAAGGTTGTCTTTTTGTTACACATGTAACGACCGAAAACCATGAACAATGTTTCTTATTTCGTTGCATGCAACAATAATTGTAACAATCAAGTGTGACCACCATGATCATCTGCGAGCAATACGCCGTCAATTCAAATTCCTCCTCCACGTCGCCCGTGTACATCATTCAAAAAAGGTAACGTCATCATTTAATAGTTAGGTGATTAATGACAAGTGATGATATTCTTGTGACAAGCATGGGGGGGGATTAATCTCATAATCATTGAAAGAAATCTATAGTTATGAATCGTTATTAACTGCACATGCATCTAATTAATAGCACGATAGCCAATTATGACCAAATTCGGTTGAAAAGGCATTTGTACTTAGAGCCCATTACATTCCATAATGAGACATTTATGTAGGAATGTGTGAAATGCGATTCGGTAATTCAAAAATATTGTCCCCCTCCCATCACCTTCCTTAGTTGAAGTCTTGTATCCTCATCTAAAACGTGTCATCCGATATACGCGAGTAGGATGCCGAGAGGAAATAAGCACTACATCGACATTACGATTGGTTGAGCAATAAAGAGTGAATTCGGAATCACAATAAGATGGGAGGAGCAGAAGTAAGACATGAGACATACTCCATGTACGCCTTTTTAGAACTATTCGAAAGCTTACCGGGTATTTAGGGATGCCACGTGGATTGAATATTTTTAGAAATTGGAAGGCTCGAGATGAGGCTATTACAATTGAATTCGCTCGAAATTTGAATAACCACCAAACCCAAGTTAGGGGCATGCAAATTGAAGTGACGAGAAGAAGTGATTTCCCGTAGTGACCGCATTGCTAGCGGGAAGGACGGAGATGATTCAACGGGAAAAATTAATGACCCTTCTTTGAAGGAATATTTTCTTGAAGTAGAGGAAAAACTGGAAAATAAGGGGAGAGGATTTGACAAATTATCACTCCCCCGAGCCATGGGATGATGTTTCCCCAGGGCCTAATCAAGTACATTACTTGTGAGGGAAGATCCAAAATCATCTTCAATTACTACTTCCCTCTACTAAATCATCTTCGGCATCAATAGAAGATTAACCTCCCATTTTTCCTATTGGGAAACCATTAAGCTTATGGCAGCGATGATGAAGACAATAACACATCCGAAAGAATGTGTGACCAATCATGGACAATCAAAAAGGTAATGTCATCATTATGAACAATCATTTCACGGGTGATGTCTCTTGATGACCTTTGTGTTGAGGGGACAAACATATGAGGTGTAGAATGGGTCACTGGAATAAATCATAGGTACCAAGGCTTTTTATTAGTCATTTTCTTTCCAATGGAGCTCTCGAAATCACCAACCCTATTGCATCTGAAGGAAACATTTGTCTTTGTGGTGGAGGGTAGATCGCAACACACGAACTTGCTCTGGCGCTTTGAATGATATCAAGATGTCTCATGTCCGGGGATCGTGTACTACTTGCCCTGTCTTTTCTCTATGTTTATCTGGAAACCATAGACTTTATCCCACAGACCCAACAGAAACATAAGAACACACAGAGGTCCTTTTTCCTGAAGTGTCTTCTTGCTCGACGACCGATTTGAGCCATTCATACTAGCACCCCCTGCGGGAGATGTTTTGTTACAATAGCTTTGATCAATGGAGTCTCTTTCACGTTGCGCCATGATGATGATGCCTCAAACTTCAATTTATCTTCTTTCTTAGGGTACAAAACCAAAAACTCCGCTTTCTCTAGATTTGAACATTTCGATCTTAGCCCCTGTTTTTTATCATCACTTTCCCTTAGAAACCTTGATTCAATGTTTCACTTTGTTTATTAAAACAAACTTGTGCTTACGATCGGCTTGCAATTGTTCAAGTCATCATTGGCCATCGCCCTCTACTTGTAGATGAAGGAGGCGCCTTAACCCTCTCGCTTATAGATGAAGGAGGTTCTTGGCCATGACAAATTACAAGTCCGTTTGACAGATGTAGTCTTTCTTTTATCCGTGCTATCAAAGTCGAATGAAGTCTGTAAGAGTTTGATGAGTAACTCCTTACCTCGCGATGTATCTCGAGCTCATGTTCACATTAAGAAGCAGCTTGTTCTTCTAAATGTGGATTCAAGAATTTTCTCCGAGATGATTACATGTTTCCCTGTCTTTGTAAAATCCATAAAACACTCTGTAAAAAACCTAAAATAAGCTTGAGACTGGGGTCTATGCATTGTCGAAACTTAGGGGTGTGTAAGTGGCGCGACTTAGGGGTCGTGATCAATTTCATTAGCGAGTGGAAGGTACTGTTATGATCGATGCTCTGTAGCAAATGGAGGTTTTTTTTGCTATTAGATGTTTGCCAAGGGTAAGATTCCTTAAAGCACCACTTCCTAACTTAAGGGAGGCTTTTTGAACAAACTTGGATTGTCTTTTCGTAGATGATGGGCAGACTAGTAGGGGCTGAGGTTAGGTAGGATTTGATAATGGAATTTCAACTTGTCATGGGCGAACTAAAAAGGAAGGAGAGCAAAAAAATTTTATGGGTGTTTTCCACTGGAAAACTTGACAAATTTTAGGATCGGTTATTGGAAAATCGGGCCGTTGAACTAGTCATCACTAACAAGTAAAAAATACTAATGACTAACGGTGGCTCCATTTGGGGAGGGAAGCTCCTTTTTAGGGAGGTGTCCGAATTTCAGATCTTTGGCTTATGAAGACCGGTGCCTTACCCATTGGCACAAATTTTCACTTTTCTTTGATGCTACTTCGAAGAAACGAGCATGATTAGCATCGATGATATTTCTACTTACCCCACTATCTTTCCTAACGTTTTTTTCTTCCTTTTTTTGGCACATTTGAACTAGCGACCTTTTTGACAATGCATATTTTTTATTTTTGCAAAATGAACCTATCTAACTCTACACTTATATCCGCAGGGAGTTCGATTAAATCGATGAACTCCTTCATTACTCTATCTAAACTAGATCAACTCGTCAAGATTAAACCGTTTGACAAGATTTTTTTCTCTAATCTAAAACATGAAATTTAAAATGATCAAATCGAGATTAGACAGTTTGATTTGTCATGCATTTGCGGCATAAAAGACAAGTCGCACACAAATATTATTTTGCAACAAAAGGAAAACTAGACAAGCGGGGGCTAAGATGTACAATGTATTTTTTCATCCCTCGCTTCTCTCCTTGGTTCTATTTTAGGCATGTGGAACCAAAATCTCTCCCTAATCTATACTTTGTGATAAGTCAATCTTACACAATGTTGACCATCTTTTTCACTCACTAACTTATCAGCAAATAAATTTAAACATGCTCGGCTATGATTAGGCTAGATAGTCTGAACAAGACATTGAAGTGCTAGTATCGGCATTTGGACTTGCGCGCTTTTCCGAAAGACTATTTTTTGGAACATGGGGATTTTGTTCTATCTTCACTCACCCTCTTTTCTATCTTTTACTTGTTTTTTGACTTTTCTATTTTTTCTATGTTTCAAACAATGGTATATACAATGAATGAAAGTGTTTCAAACTCGGAAATCTTGGAAATGACGAAATTTGAGCATCTTATCCTCGTAAGGATCTCCCTCTCACCCTTGGCCCACTCAACTCCCGAAAAGAGAAATTTGGAAAGTTTTCTCTCTCTAACATGACATAGGGATTCATGCAAGAATCTCTGAATAGACCGAGTATCTTCCCGTTGTACCTCTTTGTATATCGACTCCCACTCCTTTCCTTCATCGTACATCTTCCTTAAGTGATGCATGTACTCTTGGTAATTCTTGAAATAGATAATGACATCATCAAGGTATGCAAAAAATGCGAGAAATTTAAAAGCTGGGAACATGGTCTTCATGAACAGATTTCGATATTGGGTGGTTTTGGAGTTTTGATTCTGAAATTAGATCTACCTCCCGCAAACCGGAAAAAAATCTTTAAGATCTGTCTACTTTGCAAGGGAATATTTTGAACATAACCTCGAAACATCATCTTGCGAAAACACATGATTAAAAGCACCTTTAATTGGTATATCATGGTCTTGGGTAGAAAAAACGAATTTCTGTTATAGGAATATGCGGTAGTATTTCTAAAATCGAAACAGACTCTATGACCAAAAATTTGTTTTATCCCTAATTATTACGGTTTGGTTCAGATTGTTATGCTTTCTCTTGTCGAAAGTTATTCTTTGAGGGAAAAAAATAATATCACGACCCTTTTCCCTTGTCAAAGTTATTCTTTGAGGGAAAAATAATATCACGACCTTTTCCCTTGTTTTTCTTGTAGAAATTGGTATTCTGCATGAGATTTTCGATTTTAGCATTTCGAGTTCTTTATGAAAAGACGTGAATATGAGCCAATTTTAGTGGCTCGTGTATCTTTCGAGGACCTGAAGCTATCATCCTTGCTCATAAGAAGTTTATCGGGAATTTTTTCTAGATTTTGAGGGTCATTTGGGGCTATAGTCAAAGTTTCATTTGCGAGTGGATGATCCATATGATGGTAAATCTTTGAGGTATGGTAGAAACATTAAACTCCCTTGCTCCGGGGTTCCAAACGGGTTTATGATGTGTAAGTCTTCTAAAGCCTTTACCCGGAAAAAAATTTCCACAGAGTTCTTCAGCTGGTGTTTGACTAGGGTTAGAGCAATTCGCTTGATAGTACATAAGGGTTTGCGCTTCTTGCTCTAATCCCACCCCGGGAAGGGGCATACTTACTTTCTTGAAGACACAATTGTTCATGATCATGGTAGTTTTGAGTGTCTAGTTCATCATATAGCACCAGGGCGGTCGATGTGGTGGATCTAAGCTTATTTCAGTCTCTTCGACTCCTCCTCCATGTTTTCATTAATATGCATAATAAAAGAGTTCGGATGTCGGAATGTAAGGAATACATTGGAATGTTGTACGGCCTCTCTTGACTACTAATCATTTATTTTTATGTGTGACTCTCGGTAGAGTATTCTTGTCACGGTTAAACACGGGAATGGTGGCGTATGACATGTCCAGATTGAATATTCCCTTGGAGTTTGGCTCCCCAAGATCTGGATAGAAGCATCCTCGTACTTGGGAGGGATGTCTGCTACTACTATATCCATGATTAGATGTTTCGCGAGATATTTGGGCCGGACTAAAACAAAGGTCTTTGATCAAACCTGCATTTGAGTCTACTTGAATCAAATGAATACAAGTCTTTGTATGGTCTTGTGATTTCCGAGCCTAGTCTTTCCATTACTACCTTCGGCATAAGATTATGCGAGGCGCCGGGAAGTCTAGCATGGCATTGTGGAGGATTTGGTCGTGGATGTTTAGGCTAATGTAAAAAAGGAAGAGTAGTTCCTTCTTGGAATTTTCCCTCTATTTTTGGACCGAACAACACTTCGGGAGTGTCATCGACGGATTAACGGTGTTCGCATCATTCCCTAGATTCGGGACCTTTAACACTTGGGATTTATAAAAGCTTTGTGTGATGAGTTCGGTAAGAGGCATGGTGATCTTGATCTTGGCAATTTCGCCTTCAAAACTAAAAGGCAAGTCGAAGTTTGGATATGTTTGTTTCATCTTTTTCAGACCATGACCTTCTCTGTATGTTCGAGTTTGTTGGCCTTGTTTTGGGATATTGTTTGCCATAGTTGCTTCGGTAATTTTTGTGGAAGTACTAGGAGCATCCGAGTCGGGACTAGTTTGGGTAACTTTAGTTTTGTTTTGGTCACTCCTCTCGACCATGATTTTTGTTACTCATGTTCTTTGCTTTCCCTAAGGATGGTATCGGGGGTTTTAGCGATGATCCGAGTTACCTTTCTTGGAATTATCTTGGTTTATTTTGCTTCTAAGGTCATATTGCTCGGTGAGATTCTATTATGGCATTTTGAAAATCTATGGCGAGGGTCGTCGAGATCTTCATAGTTGGCCTCATCCTAATTAGGAGAAAAGAACGCTTGTTCTTCTTCTCATGAGGTACACCTCACTCTCATTATCGGACCCTATAAGGTTAAAATAACTTTCATCAATGGGTTACGTATCCCTATCCTCTTCTTCCACATAATTTTCATTAAATGGTGGCCTAATTTGTTGGTCATTTTCCCTTGGTCTCGTTTTTGGGGTCTGCTCTCTCCTAAAGTTTTGGTTCCGGCTCTGTTTGGAGGGTTTGGGTTGGTTGTCCCTAACGGGGGCCTTTTCATTTATCTTTTCCCACATTTTGGCCATGGTTTTGACTAAGTCATCTATTCTAGGATCTAGGGAAGGCGATGAAGTGGAGACCTCGTCTTTATATGTGACCTTTCTTTCCGATCTAGTCCTAGCCCTTTTTTATGCTAAGTTGGCATCTCGCTTTTATGGCTATTTGTTGCATTTCCTCTAAGGTAGGGGGATCTTTATCTCTCGGATGATATGTCATGTCTCGATCGAAACCCTCGGGGAATTTTTCCAAGGCTAAACCAAGTGGGGGTTTGAAATGAGGTGGGAGGGAGTTATACACATTGTTGAACCTCGGTGCAAGATAGCTCTGGACACTTTCCCCATTTTCTCGTTTTTAGGTTGTTATATTCCGACAGGGATTTGAATAGGGTTCTTTCGGATTTCCCACCTATTTACGAAGACTTGATGTAGTTCCGGGATGTTGTGGATGCCCTTGTTTGGAGTCAAGCTTTTGAACCATGTTTTGGGTTCACCACCCGGGCTTTGGGGCGAATATTCTCATTCTGACGGTCTCATCTTGTACCTCCGGCTATTCATAAGCATCACTAATCCTACTTATATGTTGTTGAGGTGTGGTGGTGTCTTATCCGAGTAAAGTTTGGGATTTTGTCTTGATATTTATTTGGGAGAGGAGCCAAAGGTAGTGGCAACACCAAAGGTGCGTGACAGTCGCCATGACGGGAGCTAATGGATGATGTACAAGATGAGGACTAGTGGGATGAGATGAGGTGGTTTGAACAAAGTGGGTGGTTTGGACGAGTGTGACGGATGAACTTGGACTAGTGACCGGGTTTTGAAGCGATTCTGGGATGGTAGGAGCCAAAGTGATGGAGAAGTCTGAATGTCGAGGGGTGTGGAAGGTGAAGCTTCTATACTAGGACTCGTGGTGGGTCTAGGGGTTCAAGATCGTCAAATTTTATCTTACTATGTGATTTGCTTCGAAAAGAGTTTTTTGATGACTCTAATTCAAAAGGTGAATGCGGTAGGATAGTGAGATGTTTAGGATACCGATCTTGTTTTATGGATGGATCTACCGGTAGCTAGATGGTCGGGCTTTCGGAAGCTTGCCACAGGGAATCTTCTCCGGGTCATCTACTATGATAGGGGGATTTGGGTCCGGATGGGATCCGTGTTGATTCTTTGCGAAGCCCAGGATTTTGGATCTAGAGTTTAGAGAGGATGGTATCGACGAATGTTTTGGATGGATGGTCTCTCTAAAATTCTTCTAAGGTGAAGGATGGTCAAAATAAAAAGAGATGGACTAGTGGAGTCGCCGGGTGGAAGTTGGTTGTTTTGTGAAGATAGCTATGGTCCACCACCGAGTAACTAATCCGGAAATGTTTTGGATTTTCTACGAGTTTTGTGAGCAGATCTATGGTTTAAAGTATTCTAAACTTGTTTCAACACTTTGCTAGGGTGGTGATAACAAAAAGAGTTTACTCTAAATGAGTCCAAAGAGTTTACTCTAAATGAGTCCGTGGACCGCTTTGGTCTGCATTTAAATATCTAAAGGACTTAAAGAGTCTATAAGAGTTTGCTAGAATGTCATGTACTCGGTGTCCCACCATCTTCCGCTATGTTAGTGAGCGATGGGATAGGTCGATCGGATAGTAATCTAGAGTTCGGTAAAATAGTAAGGCCCTATCGGAGGCTAGTGGAGTCGCCGGTGGATTTTTTAGTTGTTTTGAGGTATATGTGTATGGTCCACCACCAATGCGACAAAAAGCCAACTGCAGGAATATTTTGGGGTTTTTTTGAGTTTTTCGTGCTTAAGGTTTGGAAGAGTGTCCTATAGCCGAGTCATCATTTTGCTAGGATGGTGAAAGAGCTAGTTTCTACTCTTCAAGCAACACTTAAGTTTTCTAAGATTGATTGAGACTTCAAGAAATCTAAGGTGCACTTAGACCGTCACTAACTCGGAAGGTCCCGCCGTGATCGCCATTATGTTAGTGAGCGGTGGGATAAGTCAATCGAGATAGTGTTCTTAAGGCTGCTAGAAAATAGGGAAACTAAGTTTGTTTAATACTCGAGAGTCCCACACGTGATCGCCATTATGTTAGGGTGGCGATGAGGTGGCTCAATGGTAGGTAGTGCTTAGTTCAAAAAGGGGCTTTCCGTGAGTCTTGCAAGATATTCATATTAAAATAAACTCCGAAAAAGTCCCACCGTGATCGCCATTGTGTTAGTGAGCGGTGGGATAAGTCAATCAAATAGTATTCTCAAAGGTCTCTTAAGGTCTAGGGAATCTAAGTTTGTTTAATACTCGGGGGTCCCACCGTGATCGCCATTATGTTAGGGTCCCGTGATTTGGCTGATTGGCAAGCCAAATGACGAGTGTAACATAAAACCAAGCTTTGGAGCCCGAGGACCTAGCCTTCCCGGACTCGGAGAGGGCTCTCTCTATATGCATAGGGATATCCGTGTGTTTGTTTATTGTGTTCTCGATTTTAGGCTAGTTATGAAGTAAGTTTTTTATTTTTGTAAGTTGTGAGGGATGAAACTCGATCAAAGATATAAAATAGATAACAAGATGTTAGATTAACCGGGCTATGGGGTCAAAAGGTCAAGAAAGATATTAGATGATGATACAAAGTCATTGAAGGGGACGATTTGATTCAAGGTAGAAAGGATCTTTGGGCAAAATGGAGTAAATGGACATCAAGTTTGTGAACAACAAAGAGTTTCAAGAATCACTAGTTCAATAGATAACATAAACATGGTAGGGCAAACCATTAATCATGCAAATGTAACTATAAAACTAATCAATACATAGAAACAAACATTCGAGCTACATGCATAGAAGTATAAGACCCTCTAACTTTGGGAAATGGCTATCGGACTTTGGGGAAACACATAAGACGGACTAACAACTCAAAACACTATGCCGAAATTCCTAAACACATTACTTCAAGCTATTCGTCACTTTGAATAACAAGATTTTCATAGTTTTAGGCAAAGGGCTAGATCGGAACTAGGCCTCCTTGGTTCAACAAGATGATAATCTAATCGATGTCAAAGAGATAGTTTCATGGATGGGACTATGGATAGTCATAGGTAGGGCGGGCACACACTATACATCCTACTTAACATGCATAGAACTATGAATGAAACTAGCAAAAATATCCTCAAGTTGTTAAAAGAGCAGGCTAAGAATTCTTTAATGCAACTAAGGAAGAAGAAAACATAAAGCTATGAAGATTCAGGAAATTTGGAGGTGCCTCCATGGGCATATCTCAAATTTGTTCTCTATTGATCTATAGCAAGCAAGAAAAAATGTATTCATGAATGAAAAATAGAAGACAACAACAAAGCAAGAGACACTATACCATTCAACCAAGTCATGGAATCCATCAACAATCCTTCATCATTCATCCAAGAACATCCAAGGGGCAATCCAAAAGCATAACACAAGTATGTTCTCCAAAGCTCATATGACCATATATTGCTTCTCTTCTCGAGTTCAGCCTTGTTTACAATCGGAGCCTTTAGAATATATAGGCTAAAGTGAGGAAAACCTCATGGTTCAACTTGCATCCTCATTGGCCTAATCAAAATATCTAAACTTGTCCTTGAGGCTTTGCAAAGCCCAAGGCACAAAATATTTCATAAAATATCTAAGAAAATGCTAAAAATGGGAATTATATTGACTTTACATCATTTTTCATGTGAAAAAATAGTTAAACGCACATTTGGAAAAAGCGATTTTAGAGGTTCAAAAATTACAAAAATACTTCAAATTTTCATCGGTAAAAGTCCCTGACTTGCCGGAAACATTTGAGCGTTCTTCCGATGTCAAAATGAGGCTCATGATAGCTCGTTGGAAAGCTATGAGTGTCTAATTGCTAGTGCAGCTGAAATTTCCCCCAATATGATTCATAGAAGTCCTCCAAATCTGCAACTCGTGTGTAAAAAACCAGAAAATTACGAGTATGCCGATGGGTGACCTGAGCAGAGTGTACAAAAAGAGAGCCTTTTTCGCCGTTTGAGGGGGAAAATGATCTCCAAATACTACGAAAATTGCTGAGGGAATGCTCATGAAATTATGGAATTCAATGATACCATTCTCCTCCCTTGACGAATCCTCAAAATGAAATGGCGAATTTATGAGTTTTTTTACCAAAATCCCAAAAATGCCAAAAAACCAAAAAATTGTCAAAATGGGCTCAAAAATTGGGGTGCATGACCCTCAAGGGTCCTTAGCAATGTGTTCGAAGCTGAAGCCAAAATGTCGAGTGCTGATGTGCCTTTCTTCTCTTTTCTCGTGCCGGGCGCTTAGCCTTGCTTCCTTTAGTTTCTCTTGGGTGGCCTTTAGCTTGCGCTGCAAAGCAAGCTGATTTAGCTTTTGATAGTGTTGTGTCATCTTCCTATGCGCTCCACCTCTCTGTTTTCCTTCTCAAGCTTCATCTCCAAATGTTTATTGGCTCTTTCTAGCCATGCCTCCTTATTGCTTTCAATTTCTTGCTCAAGTAGTGCGCGTGAGGGGAAAAGATTGAAGATGGGCTTGTTCTTCTTCCTTTTTCTTTTTCCGGGGCTCTTTTTAAGCCCTATGGTTCTATGCCTCTTACGCACAAGCGGGTCTTCTTCTTCATCTTCATCAAATTCACACAGATGAGCTCCTCTATCCTTACTTGTGCTTTAGCGAGTCATTCTTGTATTTGATTGCTCGTGCCTCATGGAAAACCATATGGACACTCATTTGTTTATTTTGGATCTCAAAGAAATGATTGAAGTTCTTTGCCCGATGAAGGTCATTTTACAATGCTTCAATTTGACCCATCTCCATGGATTAGAAGGTTTTTCAAGGGCTTTGGTAGAAAATTAAATATTACGAGGCAATGAAACACATAAAATATGCGGAAAATACAAGCACACAAAACACATAAAAACCGGAGAGACACAGATATACGTGGTTCACGACGTTTTGGGCTATGTCCACCACCGAACAGACAGTCCTTCCTTTATATTTATCAACAAAATGAAGAGACAAAACCCCGGCATGGGCATCCGTCTGTATATCCTCCGTTCTCTCTCACGGTCTCCCTCTCAGCTTTCTCGCTCCCGAGAATACACTCATTAATTCACGGCTCGCAATCAATGCCCTCTATATATATCGAGGGGTTTCCTTCTAGGGCAAAAAACCCTAATCTAAACATATATCTCTACCGTCGAGATCATTTGCCTAATGAACGGACCCGGATTGACTAGAAATTACTATACTTTTACAAGGCAATTTTACATCTGTTTTTGACCCCCCACGGCAGCGATTAATTTCGGGCGGCGTTGTTGCCCCTTTTTAAGGTATAGGGGTCCAATCTTTGTGATACAAAGTAGCAAGATAATCGAGCTCCACCCAAAAAATCTCCCACTTGGAGGCTGATTGTAGCAACTCCACCGCTGCTTTATTTGTCGACAATGACTCCTCTTTGGACCGCTGTTTCTCATCTTCATCGTCATCCTTGAAGACCAATTGAACCGAGCATGTTCCTCGGTTTCTCACCGATTACAACTGTTTGTTAGCATATCTGCAGGATTCGCGCTGAGTGTGTATCTTTTCCGCGCCCGGCTCTCCATCTTCCAATGCGACCGTATGAAATGGTACTTGAGATGTATGTGTTTAGTCCTGGAATGAAATGCGAGTTCTTTGCAAGATGAATAGCACTTTGGCTATCATCGCATAGTGTGCCCATATCATGCTTCTTACCTAATTCATCCATAAACCTTTGTAACCAAATCATTTCTTTACTAGCCTGCATCAGCGAGCAACATTACTCGGCTCATTGTTGAAAGTGCAACAACACTTTGGATTTTGAAACCCAAGCGGCAGTACGTTCCACCTACGGTAAATACATATCCTAGTGGTCATCACTGTTATCTCTATCCACCGCCATATACTGCATCTGACATATCCCTGTGCAGAGCAATGTTTGAACCACCAAAGTCGCAATGACTTGATTTGTGGTACCTCCCAAATATACGAGAATCCCATTTCTTGCCATCAATGTTCTTTTCACGGATTGTTCATATACACGCTTCCACAACTCCCCACTTTGCGTGTGCGATATCGGAGCCTTGTGCGAGACCATTGCATACATTAAGCTTCCAACTGCTGATGCGTATGGAACTTTAGACACATAATCCATGTCTTCTTGGGTCTTTGGAGGCACATCTCCTTACTAAGTTTGAAATGGCTAGCAAAAGGTGTACTAGCTGGTTTTACATTACGCATATTAAATCTTTTCAACACCTTTTCTATGTACTCATTGCGAGACGGTGTTAATTTGCGATTTTTCACTGTCTCTAGTTATCCTCATACCAAGGATTTGTGCAGCTCCCAGATCCTTCATTGCGAAATGAATTTGCGATTTTCTTTTGAGCACATTTATTTCTGCATGTTAGACACGCAACAAGCATGTCATCTACATACGATAACGTTGTGATATCGCTTTGCCATCATTTTTCCTTTTCGGATAAACACGATGATCGAGTGACATCTAGTATAACCTTGTTCAAAAATAAACTTTGTCCAAATTTTAGATACTGCTACTTGCCTTGAGCCTGTTTTTAAGCCATACAAACTCTTCTTTAACACACTCTTTAATTTTTTCTTTTCCCTTTTACCTCATATCCTTCGGGTTGCTGCATGTATATCTACTTCCTCCAAATCTCCATGGAGAAATGTTGTCTTTACATCTAAGCTGATTTCAAGATGTAAATCTTCCGTTATTTCAAGACTTAAAAGCGAGTCTGATTGAATTCATTTTAACAACGGGAGAAAATATTTCATCAAAATCAATACAGCTTTCTTCTGTGCAAATCCCTTCACCACAAGTCTAGCTTTGTACCTCACATGTTTTCCTCCATATTCCTCCTTCGACTGTAAACCCATTTGATACACGCAAATGCGGTTTTTGCACCTGGGCAACGACTGAGGTCCCAAGTTTGGTTATGCATTTAAGGAGTTCATCTCTTCTTCCATGGATAGCTTCCACTTCTTCACTACTTTCAGCTTTGCATTGCTGCTTCATAACATTCGGGTTCACCGAAATACGAGTCAACAATAGATAATATAGTGAAAGGAGAGTATCGTTCAGGAGGTCTACTTATCACGATAGATCTTCTAACACCACTTTCGAGGTGTTTGGGGTGCCTATTTGCTTGTTGTGGTGGTTCTTCTTCTGCTGGTTGTTGATTATTATTATTTTGAGGCACCTTTACTTTTTCGAGATATCTCATCGAGAACCGCGTGTTCCTTGCTTTCTTTTTCTTGTTTCTTTTCTCATGCAGTTCTTATACAAGACCTTTTCATTGAATATTACATCTATTTCTGCTCCTAATGATTTTTGTGATTTTCATAATCATATAGCGATAACCAAAATCATTAGCACCATATCCAATAAAGGTACATTTTCTTTGAGTGCCTCAAGCTTTGCATTTCTTTATTAATATGGACCAAAGGCCTCACCAACCAAAGGCTTTAAAAAGAGCAGTGCACCTTTTGTCCATCGCCTTTCCTGCGGAATACCACCATCCAAGGAACTTGAAGGCCCTACTGCTTCAGTAGATAAACGGCGGTATCTACGAGAAACATCTGCCCAAAACTGCAAAGGCAATCCTGTCCATGCGATCTCATGCACCTTGCATGCTCCATGATTGTTCTGTTCATCCTTTCTCACCATTTTCTTGTGGTGTTCTTGGAGCGCTTGTCTTATCTCTCACGAATTCCATGCTGCTGAACAGCGGTACCTATCAAACTCTTTGCTTTGAAATATTCACCTCCATTGTACGATCTGAGACACTTCAGCTAACCTCTCTGTCTCAATCTCAACCAAAAGCTTTCCATTTCTTGAAAAGTATCAAATACATCGCAGTTGTTACGAATATAATAAATCCAACGTTTCTCTTGATTGCATCATCAGTAAAAGAAGTAACATAATAATGAGAGCCAGGAGATGATACCGAGGCAGGGTCCCCATACATACGTATTACTGGCTCCAATTTTTTTCGCTCTTCTTTTCTTTCCCAACTGCGAGAAATCACGACTCTCTTACATTTTCCATAAATGCAAATTCTCATAGAAATCCAAATCAACATTCTTCAAACACGGCAGCAAATTTCTTGGGTGAAGAATCTTCATTCCCTTCTCACTCATGTGTCAGAGCCTATGATGCCATAATGCTGCATACTGCTCCTTTGGAAGTTAAAGCATTAACGGAGGTTAGAAATACCCATTGCATAAATACAATGTACCAACCTTTTCACCTTTTTCTATTACCGGCGCTCCTCTAGTGACCTTCCAGAGTTTTGTCACCTGTGAAAGTTGTCACACAGCCTTCCTTTGCTAGCGCCCTTTGTTGAAAATCAGATTTTTCTTCGGATGCGGAACATGCCTTACCTCCTTTAGTAGCCATTGGTTTCCATTCTGTTGTTTTACAGAAGAACTTTACCCATTCCAACAATTTTATAGGGTTTATCATCACCCAAAACGAACTTGTCCAAAATCTCCTTGAACATAATCATGAAAATATTTCTTATCGAGGTGTGGCATGGAATGAAGCCCCTAAATCTACAACGCAAGAATCGGTAGCATTTTCGAAAAAGAAAGAATCAAAGCATCTTGTAACACATCACCTGTCACATTTGCTTCATGATTTGTTTTCTTGTTGAGCTATTGTGTCTCCTTCTTTTCCCTTAGAGATCTATAGTCTTTCTTTAGGTGTCCTTTCTTTCCAGCAATTCCGGCGCGCTGCTCCCCAATGCGGACTTGGATCTACCTTTCCTTGATTTACTACGATATCTCTGAGCTCTTTCCTCTTGGCATTCTGCTTCCCCTAGACTCTACACTCAAAGTACACGATGTCTCCTTGCAAGACACTGAAATCACATTTTCCTCGCTAAGGATAGCACCAACAACATCATCGAAAGCTTTCAGAAGTACTAGATCCAGAGAAACGAGTTACTAGTGGCGTTACTAAAGCCATTCCAACTCTGCGGCAATGAGCACAAGACAATAGGCTCTAACTTCATCATCAAAGTTTACCCCTACTGAACTTAGTTTGGCCATTGGCCTTGCTAAATTCATTTAAATGAGTCTGTACATGAATCCACCTTACGACATCTTCATATTAAATAGTGGTTTCATAAGAAATACCTTGTTTGAGGGCGAGGGGCTTTTCATATCTGGTTTCGCGATGTACTGCATCAAAGCCTACTTGTTGTTGTTTCCTTGCGAAATATTGAAAGGCGTGCCCGACGCGCAGGAACACAACGTCTTGTTCGAGAGTGCCTTTCTGTCGAGAATGTTCCATTCCGCGTCTGTCATGGAGGTCGCCGGCTTCTTTGTTTTTCCGCTCAATGGGCGCGACGGATCTCGAAATACGGATAATCTTGTCTACATGCATCTTCCACGGGCGCAGAGATGGCCGTTAAATTTCTCGACCCTAAAACTTACCATCGTCAGCCATTGCTCCCTCGGGCAGAACCCTTTCTTCCTGCGAGTTTTATCGACCAAATATACCTTCGGCTCCGATACTGCAGTTGTTAGAAAATTAAATATTATAGAGCAATGAAACACATAAAATATGCGGAAAATACAAGCACACAAAACACATAAAACCCGGAGAGACACATATATACGTAGGTTCACAACCCGGTTTGGGCTACGTCCACCCCGAGCATGACTAGTCCCTTCCTTTATGTTATCCAACGTAAAATGAAGAAGAGACAAAACCTCTGACGGATGCGTTGTAATATCCTTTGTTCTCTCTCACGGTCTCCCTCTCTGTTTCTCGCTCCAAGAATACACTCATTAATTCACGGCCAGCAAATACAATGCCCTCATATGTACAGAAGGGGTTGCCTTCTAGGGCAAAAAATCCTAATATAAACATAACTTCTACCGTCGTATCATTTGCTGACGAGCTGGCGAGTTGACTGAAAATTACTATACTTTTACAAAGGCCATTTTATACATTTCTGGTGACACGGCACGACGGCCCCGAGTCATTTCGGGCGGCATTGCGCGCCCACTTTTTAAGGTACGGTCCAATGCGCGATTACAAAGTAAAAACAGAGATAATCGGGCTCCACACGCAACACAAGCATGCGGGCTTCATTGCTCCTTCGTCATCACTTTGGATTGGAATGACGGCCAATGCACCTCCATGATGCTTGACTTTCTCCTATCTTGCCTTTCCCTTTGCCCTTGAAAGCTAACCTTGCACTCTTCCTTCTTGGCATGCTGGTAAGGAGACTTTGGCGATTTTTATTTTGCTGTAGGGGACAACTCTTGTCACTTTTGGAGTGGCGAGTCTTAGGCCTTTCTGCTGCTTGTTGTCTTGCGGGCTTTGTTTTGGGAGAAGGGGGCACAATTGCTTTGCCCTTGTCATCTTCTTGAAAGCTGCTTTGCTCTCCTTGAGGCCTGCTGTGTGTCTTCTTTAGTTTGCTGCAGTTGCTTCCTTCAATGCTCCATGATGCTGGTCTGTCCTCAAATTCTTGTTGCCCTTGATCATCAACATCATCTCTCTTCTGTGTGCTCTGGATTTCTTGTTCATTTTGTGGCTCAGTCTTTGCTCAAATTCTGCTTTAAAGCTAGCTGTTCATGACCTTCAATATCCATTCCTTTGCTCTTCCTCTTATCCATGCTATTCATTTTTCAACGAGAATCGTTTAACATGTCAGCACTCTTTTCTTCTTGCTCTAACTGTTTGACCTTCCCTGCCACATCACTGCTGGTGTTCTTCATCTTCGAGTTTCTTCGCTCCTTCATCCCTTTCTTCTTGCTCATGCCCACTTTCTCTTCTTGCTTTCCCGCCCACCCTCTCCCTCTTCATGCTCCTTTGATTGTCACTGTCTTGAATTTGAGCCTTCTAGGAGTGGCTTTGCTGGAGGAAGGTGAGGGGCGATGAATAGGCGATGTGGGAGATGTATGTGACGGAGGGACGGTGGAGAAATCTAGGTGACTAATGAAAACATCCCATAAAAGCCTCTTTCTTCTCTAGGCTGGTGTAGGATGGTAGGTTGTCAGATCGGAAGACGTGGCATAGAGGAAGCTATTTGTTGTGATGGAGGCTTTTTCTAGACGGAAGGAGGCCATTTTCTCAATATTTTTGCACAAGAAGTAAGGAAGATTGAAATTTGCTTGGTTCTAGTGAAGTGCATCAACGGTCGAATGTGGTATGCATACACTGGGGAGAATCTCCCTTCACGAGTGGAAATATTTCATTATGATCTTCATGAGAGGAGCATAGCTAGCGAAGATGATGAGAAAGGAAAAATAGCCGGTGCATGTCCTACGTACTCGGGCTTGATGAAAGGCTTGTGAGTCATCCAAGTCTGAGATATGCTTGCTTGAAGCATTTTTCAGCCAATGTATGGGATTTTAGTTGCCTTGGACACATACCTCGGAGAGAACTTAAAATCAAGGCACTGCTACTTGGAAATGTTTTTCTTTAAATCTCCAGGCACACAAGTGCGTTATTGGAGAGAAACTTTTGACCTCCTGCACGCCTACGGCGAAATCCAAACAACCTACCTCATGAAAATTAGAAAAGGATGGATGGATTTCGCATTGGCTACTCTCGGTAGAAATTGGCTCATATCTCTTGTGTAAACCGCTTCTGCTTGTCTTTCTGGGCATCATTTTGGAGTACAGACAAATGATTTTGAAGAACCAAACTATCTCACTGTCTTTTAAAATGCCTTCTTGGAGCTAAATCTCTTGTCAATCACTTGTCTTGATGTGAAATAATGTTTTTGGATGTTTGTGCACAATATCCTTCTCAGTACAAAACCTCTTGGTCACTTAAAATGTGGCCTTCCCAATCTTGTATGTCTCTCAGCAAGTATGTTAAGAGCATAACACGATCATACAAAAAGATACTTTCGGTTAAAAGGTTATTGTGATGGTGCAAGGTGACATGGCCACGGGTGTTTTGAGGGCAACGCACGCTTGACTTTGTAGTGAGGCAAACACTTCTTCTAATCAAAGACCACGCTGCATTTTACCAATCTTCACTCACAGCTTTGTCAGATGCTTCCAAGTGGCAACTCACGAGTTTCATATACTAGAATGCTGTTTATGGTCGAGAAAGCGACGCTGAATCTACTCTTCGGCATGCTGAAAAAACCTTTGAATGATGACCAAGTTACATGTGGATGATTACGCTTTGGTTTGAAAATTAGAGGCCGCTTTGTCTCAATTTGCAAAGCAACGATTTTACTGCCTTAACACAATGTCTCCATCTCTTACCTTTGTTTGGAGGGCAATCTATAGGCTCTTTGAAGCAATCTCCACGGTTTGTTTTAACGTTTCATCCTTAGCTAGCATAACCACGAAGTTAATCTCGTTTCTCTTTACAAATGAAAACACCAAACACAAGCGTGATTTTTCACCACGGAATTTTATCCCCTTTCACTCTACATCAAAAATTTTGCAAAGGTCATATAGGCATATAAATACCTTTAAAATGGTGGCGAGGCTTTTGGAGAGGCTGGACAGCGCTTACGAAAGTGACTTGGAGTGAGTCGTGCGAGCCGAGATTTGAAATGTGCGCGAGCGTCTTTGCAGTGTGAGAAAAGCGCCACCGCGAAGTTTGTGTAAGGTCAGCGTCGAGCCGACGCCAGCACGCACGGGTGCACCGTGCTCACCTACGGGCGCGACGTGCTACGGGTCAGAACCTGTGTGCAAATTTCACGTTAAAAAGCGCGGCGCGCTTGTACGAGAGCGCGCGCGCAACCAATCTCACCTTTGAAAACTGCTATAAATTGCCCAAAATCCTCCTTGTTTGATCTCGAGGGGCGGCAAAAGGGCTTTGCTTGGGCTTGAAGGATTTCAAAATGGAATGACAACGAAGCTTTGACCTTTGTTTAAAGTAAATAAAACCAACGGTCCCTTTGATATTTGATTTTGAGAGGGTTTTCAAAAGTTTTTGAAAAATGTTTTTTTAAATCCATATTTTAAACCTTACTTTTAACTGCAAATGAAACTAAAGTTGTTTGTGTTGCACCCAAAGGCAATGGTCACCTCTTTCTAAGCCTATTTTCTCTTCTCAAAAAATGACATAACCTTTTGGAGAAATATGTCTTTTTAAATTTTAAAGTGACATTTCTCACTTAGAGGAAGAAATGTCTCCTTACTGTAGCTTGTAGCATACTCACTTAATGCCTTTTCACTGTTCCTGGTTTTGAAACATATGTCGAGATTCATCTGCCCTTTACGAGCTGTATGCTTATTGAAAAGTCCTTTTACGAGGGAAAAAGGTCAGCTGTGTTTTATGAAAACCCTTTAATATTTACTGGTGCTTTTGCTATGAAAGAGGACATTTGCAGCAGGGATTTCTTAAGTTGCTGAGTATTCCTTGACATTTTGGAAAGAGCCTCTTTTTCCTTTTTACATAAGGCGATGCTTTGCTCTTAATGAGTTCTAGGACCTAAGAAAAAGTGCCAAAGCTTTTCTTGCATCTTATGAACTTGTATATTCACCTTTCGGTGCCCTTTGTTGAAAAAGCCGAAAATGTCACCAATATCTTTTATATTCACGATTCTTGAATGGCACTACAAATGTCTTTGTCATTTTGAAAGGAGAGGACTTATCTTTTTAACTTAGTTTTGACAACTTCTATCTTCAAGTGCTTCATCCAACCTTTTTCCAGACTAGTGAGGTGTCAAAATTTGTTGCATTTATTTAGACTTTGTCATCGGTACTATTGATCGAGAAATTTGCGCGCTCCAACACACTTTCTCTGCTCAAGATATTACTATGATGTCCTACTGTCCATTTTTGAGATAATGACAACCTATGTTTGTTTCAAGCTTTTTCACTAGCAGGTATGTCACGGCATATCTTTTGCCTATTATGAACAATCATTTCGGGGGTGATGTCTCTTGATGACCTTTATGTTGAGGGGACAAACATATGAGGTGTAGAATGGATGTTGGAATAAATCATAGGTACCAAGGCTTTTATTAGTCATTTTCTTTCCAATGGAGCTGCGAAATCACCAACCCTACTTGCCATGCTGAAGGATACATTTGTCTTTTTGTGGTGGAGGGTAGATCGCAACTACTTTGAACTTTGCACGCACTTTGAATGATATCGAGATGTCTCATGTTTGTGTGTGTACTACTTACTACCGCCTTTTCTCTATGTTTATCTTGGAAACCATAGACTTTATCCCGACTGCTGAAACATAAGAACACACGGAGAGGTCCTTTTCTTGAAGTGTCTTCTTGCTCGGCAACTTGATTTGAGCCATCCATACTAGCACCTGTGAGGAGAGTGTTTTGTTACAATAGCTTTGATCAATGGAGTCTCTTTACGTTGCAGCCATGATGATGATGCCTCGAAACTGCAATTTATCTTCTTTCTTGGGGTACAAAAGCCAAAAGCTATCTGCACTTTCTCTGGATTTGAACATTTCGATCTTAGCCTGTTTTTTATCATCACTTTCCCTGGAAACCTTCGGAGTCAACTTCATTTCCTTTGTTTATTAAAACAAACTTGTGCTTACGATCGAAACTTGCAATTGTTCAAGTCATCAACGGCCATCGCCCTCTACTTGTAGATGAAGGAAGAACCTTCGGCCTGCAGCATAGATGAAGGAGGTTCTTGGCCATGACAAATTACAAGTCTATTTGACGAGTGTAGTCTTTCTTTTCTTGTGCTCTGTCGAGTGCCGAATGAAGCTGCAGAGTTTGATGAGTAACTCCTTACCACTGCGAGATGTATCTCGGGTTCGTGTCCACATTAAGAAGCCAGCTGTTCTTCTAAATGTGGATTCAAGAATTTTCTCTGAGATGATGACATGTTTTCTTTGTCTTTGTAAAATCCATAAAACAACTCAGCAAAAACCTAAAATCGGAGAAATTTGGAGGCGGGGTCTATGCATTGCGCCGAGACTTATGGAGTGTGTAAGTGGCACGACTTGTGCATGATCAATTTCATTAGTAGAGTGGAAGGTACTGTGTGACTGGTCCTACAGACACGAGGTTTTTGGCTATTAGATGTTTGCCAAAGGGTAGTGCTGTAAGCGCCACTTCCTAACTTAAGGGAGGCTTTTTGAACAAACTTGGATCGTCTTTTCGGAGGCGATGGGGCGGACTAGTAGGGTTGGGAGTTGGGTAGGATTTGATAATGGGATTTCAACTTGTCATGGGCGGGCGAAAAGGAAGGAGAGTTTTATGGGTGTTTTCCCGAGCTGGAAAACTTGACAAATTTTTAGGATCGGTTATTGGAAAGCGGGAACATGTTGAACTAGTCATCACTAACAAGTAAAAAATGCGATGACTAACAATGGCTCCATTTGCGACTCCTTTTCGAGGTGTCCGCCTGGAATCTTTGGCCTATGAAAGGAACCGAGTGCCTTACCCATTGGCGCAAATTTTTCACTTTTCTTTGATGCTACTTCGAAAAAAACATCATGATTAGCATCGATGATATTTCTCTACTTACCCCACTATCTTTCGTAACACATGTTTTCTTCCTTTTTTGGCGCATTTGAACTAACAACATTTTGAAAATGCATGTTTTTCTTTTGCAAAATGAACCTATTTAACTCTACACTTATATCTTGCGGGAGTTCGGATTAAAGCTGATGAACTCCTTCATTACTCTATCTAAACTAGATCGAAAGCTGTCAAGATTAGCGTTTGACGGGATTTTGTTCTCTAATCTAAAACATGAAATTTAAAACGATCAAAATCGGGAGTTAGACAGGTTTCTGGATTTGTCATGCATTTGCGGCATAAAGAACAAAGCTGCGCACAAATATTATTTTGCAACAAAAGGAAAACTAGACAAAGCGGGGCTAAGATGCTACTATGTATTTTTCATCCCCTCGCTTCTCTCGTTGGTTCTATTTTAGGCATGTGGAGACCAAAATCTCTCCCTAATCTATGCTACTGCTGATAAGTCAATCTTACACTGATACCGGCCATATTTTTCACTCACTAAACTTATCGGCTTGAAATGCAATTTAAACATGCCCAACTATGATTAGGGTACAGATAGCTAAACAAGACATTGAAGTGCTAGTATCGGCACATTTGGACTTGCGCGCTTTTACGAAAGACTATTTTTTGGAACATGGGGCTTTTGTTCTTTCTTCACTCATCCTCTTTTCTATCTTTTTCTTTGTGTTTTGACTTTTCTATTTTTCTATGTTTCAAAGCGGTGGTATATACTGATATGAATGAAAGTGTTTCCAAACTCGAAGGAAATCTTGGAAATGACGAAATTTGAGCATCTTATCCTCGTAAGGATCTCACTCTCACCCTTGGCCCACTCAACTCTTGAAAAGAGAAATTTGGAAAGTTTTCTCTCTCTCCAACATGACATAGGGAATCATGCAGAAGAATCTGCGAGCGGTAGCCGGTATCTTCCGGCGTGCACTCTTTTGTATATACGGCCCATTCCTTTCCTTACTGTGCATCTTCCTTAAGTGATGCATGTACTCTTGGTCATTCTTGAAATAGATAATGACATCATCGAGGTATTGAAAAATGCGAGAAATTTAAAGCCCGGGAGACATGGTCTTCATAGGAAACGGATTTACGATATTGGGTGGTTTTGCGATTTTTGATTCTGAGTCTGGTCTACCTCCCGCAAGCTTGGAAAAAATCTTTAAGTTGTCTACTTTGGCAAGGGAATCTTTTGAGACATAACACTGAAACATCATCTTGCGAAAAACATATGATTAAAAGCACCTTTTAATTGGTATATCATGGTCTTGGGTAGAAAAATCGGGAAGGAATTTACGTTATAGGGATATGCGGTAGTATTTCTAAAATCGAAGACGAGACTCTATGACCGAATTTGTTTTATCCACGATTATTACTAGTTTGGTTTAGATTGTTATTCTTTCTCTTGTGAAAGTTATTCTTTGAAGGAAAAATAATATCCCATGACCTTTTCCCTTGTCAAAGTTATTCTTTGAGGGAAAAAATAATATCACGGCCTTTTCTCTTGTTTTTCTTGTAGAAATTGGTATTACGCATGAGATTTCTGATTTTAGCATTTTGCGAGTTCTTTATGAAAAAGACGAGATATGAGCGATTTTAGTGGCTCGGGTATCTTGAGACTGCGAAGCTACTCATCCTTGCTCATAAGAAGTTTATCAGGCATTTTTTCTAGATTTTTGTCTTTGCGCTGAGGGCTATAGTCAAAGTTTCATTTTGCGGTGGATGATCCATATGATGGTAAATCTTTGAGGTATGGTAGAAAAGATTAAACTCCCCTTGCTCCGGGTTCCAAACGAGGTTTATGATGTGTAAGTCTTCTAAAGCCTTTACCGGGAAAAAAATTTCTCACGGAGTTCTTCTGTGGTGTTTGGCTAGGGTTAGAGCAATTCGCTTGATAGTACATAAGGGTTTGCGCTTCTTGCTCTAATCCCACCCCGGAAGGCGGCACACTTACTTTAGTGAAAGAGCACTGGCTTGTTCATGATCATGGTAGTTTTGAGTGTACTAGTTCATCATATAACACCGGAGCGAGTGATGTGGTGGATACGAAAGCTTATTTCGGTCTCTTCGACTCCTCCCTCCATGTTTTCATTAATATGCATAATAAAAGAGGTTCGAGGTCGAGAATGTAAGGAATACATTGGAATGTTGTTTGGCCTCTCTTGACTACTAATCATGTATTTCATGTGTGACTCTCGGTAGAGTATTCTTGGCTACGGTTAAACACGGGAATGGTGGCGTATGACATGTCCCGATTGAATATTCCCGCGGAGTTTGGCTCCCCAAGATGCGGATAGAAGCATCCCGTACTTGGGAGGGATGTACTGCTACTACTATATCCATGATTAGATGTTTTCGCGGTATTTAGGCCGGACTAAAACAAAGGTCTTTGATCAAACGAGGCATTTTTGACTCTACTTGAATCGAAATGAATACGGGTATTTGTCTGGTCTTGTGATTTTCGGGCCCTAGTCTTTCCATTATTACCTTCGGCATAAGATTATGCGAGGCGCCAGAAGTGTCAGCTTTGGCATTGTACGGAGGATTTGGTCGTGGATGTTTGGGCTAATGTAAAAAGGAAGAGTAGTTCCTTCTTGGAATTTTCCCTCTATTTTCGGACCGAACAACACTTCGGGAGTGTCATCGAGCGAGTTAACGAGTGTTCGCATCATTCCCTAGATTCGGGACCTTTAACACTTGGGATTTATAAGAGATTTGTGCGCATTGAGTTCGGTAGAGGCATGGTGATCTTTGATCTTGAGGGAAGTCCATTTGAGGGCAGCTCCTTTTCAGGAGGTGTCCAGAATTTCAGATCTGTGGCTTATGAAGACCAATGCCTTACTCATTGGCGCAAATTTTCACTTTTCTTTGATGCTACTTCTGAAAGAGACAGCATGATTAGCATCGATGATATTTCTACCTATCCCACTATCTTTCCTAACATTTTTTCTTCCTTTTTTGGCGCATTTGAACTAGCAGCCTTTTGACAATGCATATTTTTCTTTTTGCAAAATGAACCTATCTAACTCTACACTTATATCTGCTGGGAGTTCAGATTAAACTGATGAACTCCTTCATTACTCTATCTAAACTAGATCAACTGTCAAGATTAAACTGTTTGACAGGATTTTGTTCTCTAATCTAAAACATGAAATTTAAAATGATCAAATCAGGGTTAAACTGTCTGATTTGTCATGTATTTGCGGCATGACAGGACAAACTGCACACAAATATTATTCTGCAACAAAAGGAAAACTAGAAAAGCGGGGCTAAGATGTACAATGTATTTTTCATCCCTCGCTTCTCTCTTTGGTTCTGTTTTAGGCATGTGGAACCAGAATCTCTCCCTAATCTATACTCTGTGATAAGTCAATCTTACACAATGTTGACCATATTTTTCACTCACTAACTTATCAGCAAATAAATTTAAACATGCTCAGCTATGATTAGGCTAGATAGCTGAACAAGACATTGAAGTACTAGTAGTGGCATTTAGACTTGCTCTCTTTCTGAAAGACTTTTTTTTGGAACATGGGGCCTTTTCCTGTTTTTTCAAATGCCCTCTTTTCCTATCTTTTACTGTTTTTGACTTTTCTATTTTTCTATGTTTCAAACAGTGGTATATACAATGAATGAAAGTGTTTCAAACTCAGAAATCTTGGAAATGACGAAATTGACATCTAGTCCTCACTAACAAGTAAAAAATAAGGGTGACTAAAAAAAACGGAAGGAGCTAGGAATAATTTAAATGAAAAATGCCTAGGATAAACCGGAGAAAACAGGCCACGACTTCGGAAGGAAGTCATGCAGAAGCTACTCGGCCCGTCAGGGTCAGAATTGGAAAATAACCCACTGACGAGCCAATTGGGGACAAACAGCCAAAACAAAGGTTGAGAGTTAACTTGCTAACAGAACCATTGCCCACAGCTAAAAAGCATAAAGAAGCAGAAGGATCAAAAGAAGAAGAAAGAGAAACCTCCTCGTCAGGTAAGGACGAAACTCATGTTCTGCTTTTAGAACCTGAAAATTTAATAAAGGAAAATGAATAGTTGAAACAAAGAATATATGATGGGAAGGAAATCTTAGTATCTATATGCACAACATGTTCTCAAGGACTAACAACAATAGGGTATAAGTTCTATGGTGAAAACACCAACCCAATGAAAATAGAAACAAAAATTTGGGAGGCTGTTACACAAGAACCTGCTAAGGATACTACTGTTACACAAGAACTAGTAGTTAAAGAAGAGCCTCATGTAGCGATTGACCTAGAGGTTGATACACAAGAAACTGTGGAGGCCACTGCTATTATAGAAGAAATAACAATGGACACTGAGGCTAATCAAGGAAAAAATGAAGGGGTTAATACATAAGAACCCACTAATGAAGTTGTTGTTACACAAGAACCAATAGTAGAGGTGTAGCAGACCCATCCAATAGAGGTTGTTACACCCATTATTGATATTGATATTGAATGCAGAGGAACGTCGATTCTTGTCATGGGATGGAATTCCGAGAAATTTTTTTTGATTTCCAAATTGTAGAAATGGAAACGTGAAGCAATCTCCCTTTGGGAGGGGTTGATTTCGTTTAAAGAAAATTATAATGAGATAAGTATTTTACAGAAAAAATGGATGAAAGAAGAGCTGAAGAAAGGTTGGGAAGAGTATAAACGAAAGGAATCCATAAAGAAGCATGAGGAACAATTGTTGTTGTTACAATAGTAGGATCAGGATTTGACTGTGGATAAGAAAAAAATCCATGAGATTGTCCTCAATCTATTGGGGTGTAGGTGAACTTCCCCATCTTACCCTATTTTCCCATGGGAACACTATTACATGTTTCATGGAAAAGCTGTCATGGATAATAGGCCCTATCTACGTTCTTCCACTCGCACATTTTTAGATGTCTTTTTTGCTTCTGATTTTGATGAAAAAAGCCTGTTGTGTGATTTATTTTGCATAATGTCATTTTTGAGCACGTAGGTATGAAAATTTTGGTGACTATATTATTCTACATGTGGGATTTGTAGCTACGAGCCTTTGTTTCATTCATGAGGAATTAGATTGAGTGGAATTTGTCCACCAAATCTATGGATGCCAATGAAGAAAAGACAACATTATGGATCCAGGCAGAACCAGAATGGGCCGTCAAGTTAAAGCAGGAATTTAGAATAATTTTGAGCACTCTTGGGAAAATGGAACCTACTGCCACTTATAGAAGAAGGATTGTGAACTTATGCATTAATCAGTTTTCACTAATGAAGAGTCGAGCCCTAACACGGTGTTTGAAATGTACAAAAGCCAATAGTGTTGAGCTACTGAAGGGGGACCTGTTTGCATTTTAGAACTTTGTGGGAGTTATTACACATGTACCAGCATATGCACAGATAATACAGACCATTGGTGCTTCCTGGTTTGGGTTAAGATTCAAGTTCCCTTTGATATGCCTACCAATAGAGGATTACCAGATTCATTATGAATTGAGCAAGTATGAATCAGAGTCTTGGGTACAACAACTGATAGCTATGCAAGGGTACAAATTTGCATATGAAGACATAGGCGACGCTTATGACCTCACTGACCTGCACCAAAGATATTCTCATGGGAGATGAGAATTTGCATGAGGACATGCAAGTGCTTCAGCTGGGGGGAGATGTTGGATGCCAATTTTGAACTTATTTCCTACATCTTCTTCCCCCATTTTTTCCTTATGGCTACAATCATTGGGACTATCAATCCCTCTTTTCCTGCCTTTCTATCTTAAACAGTGTAGTTTCACCTTATTTTCATTATCTTTCCATTTCATCGATTATTATGATGTATCATGTCTTTTTTTATGACTAACTCGGGATGAATTCTTGGAGAAGTTCTTTGGTCTTTTGTGTCCTTCCAAATGTTATTTTTAGAACAAAAGATCTAGAGCATGAGGCATACATGAGCAGTTGAAGGTGTGATGTTACAATGAGTTGTTATGCCACGACATTGTTACATCATGGTGATGTTACAGAACCACTAGATAAACTTTTTTTACAGTTGTACTGCTGGCTGGATAACGTCAACTTCTGGATGCCGACTTGTCCTCTATTGTTGTTACACTACAACTCTAATTTTCCACAAAAACTGTAGAATTAATTACGTATTTTATTTTAGGATGACATCTTTTAGGCGGTTTTGATTGTAATCTATATTTTTCCAGCTAGACTTTATATTAATAAGTGGTTGTAACTATATGTATCTTATTTTTATCAACATTAGAATCATAAGATTCTCATGAATGATCCATCCCTTGTTTTTCTGAACATGTAACCATTATATAATTCTTGACCCTTGAGGTCAAAAGGTTAGCGGAGAACATTATTACTTTTGGCTTTGTAATTTTTGTCACATTAATACAAAGTTGTCACATTGCTACTATTACATGCATTGTGTGGTTTAGTTTCCATTTAAGTTTCTTTCTCTTCTTGCGTCCTACTAGGGAGGAAGGGCCCTCCTCTTTAGCAGGGACTGAAGCGGTTAAGGTAGTTGTACATATTTCTTATTTGCTTTATGTATCGGTGGAAGTGTTGTTGTTTCTGTTCTGGCTGTGAGTAGATCTTCTTCAATTTCAATATTATTATGTTGTTACATGGATGTGATTAGAGATACCAATTAGGTAACTGTTGCATGGTGCGCTAGGTACAAATAATTAAAGCATGATTACATTATTGTAAATCGTTTTATTTTTGCATGAGTGATTCCTTCCAGAATTTAATTCAGCAACGATTTCTCTTTATTTGGATTTGCTTCTGGTTTGATGTATCAGGACATACAGTGCAACTGTCTTTGAAATAAAAGACATCCCTCGATTGATAATTTATGTGTACTATATTATTCATTTAACAGTAATTAATACAGTCCAATAGGTAGTTCCACCCACCATCCTTGGGTTCGCCCAACTATTATTCTGTCTACATTAAAAACAATTCCTGAGGCACTACCCCACACCCTGTGTAGGGGGCTACCGCCCCCCAGCAGGGGGGAATTCCGCCCCCCCCGAGTGTACCTAGTGTAATGTAACAACACCTAATTCTAGTCATGAAAATAATATAACACATACCTAATGAAACAAACCTCATGGTTTATTTAGGGCCCCTTTGAGCTCTAAGAAAATAAGGTGATGGTATGATTCACCTCCAACTCCTATCCACTAGTGATATAGAGGGATCCTTTCCATGAGGGATCCAACCATAAGGAATCTGTAAATTATTCTACCCACACTTACCTCACTAGTGCACCTATTCCTCCAAGTGGGTTTGTTCTATATCAAATCAACATCACACAATTTATGGTCCACTAGGAAATGCCTGAATAATTTGGCTTGCGAGTCCACATTATTATGTGGCCCTGAGATTTTCGATGCTCCTACCGAAACATTCAAGTCACACCTTACTATCAATTTTTTTTACCTCATATAGGACCTCTTCATCAGAGCATCCTAGAAAGGGGGTATCTCTGGATGGGGGCCATAGATATTTATCACCTTCAATTCCATTCAAATTTTGAGAAAGTATATATCCACTCCCAATATCAACTTATCCCCCGAGGACCCCTTCTATTTAAACACGATTTTATTAAGACCAATAGCCCAACCCCACACCCTCCCCTTCACATCAGTTCTAGCGAGGTAACAATGAAATTTGTCAAAAGAAACACCAATGTAATAAATTAATATTAAACCATCCCCATTGGATATAAGCATATGTGACATCATTAAAATCCATTTGAATATTAATGATACTAATCATATCCAAATTGAACACTATATGAAACCCAATTGGAAAGAAAAGGGTTTATTAATGTTTGGCCCAAAATATTACAACAATTTGATTGTATCTCACCTCAATATTTTTGCTATTGTTCAAAGGAAACCCCCACCGATTCTACTCACAGGAGTTCAAATTCAATGCTCAGAGGATCTAGGGCCTGAGCTAACTGATGCAACCATAAGGCCGCAAATAAAAACACATGTAGGGTTAGCGAAATTAAACCCATAATTACCACCAATAACCTTTATGGTTCTCCTTTTACAGAAATTTCACACAGAAGCTTTAACCATGAGTGACTCTTCAAGTTGATAACTCAATATAATAAACTTTACCTTTTCATCATCACCCCTTCACATTAGCTTATTTCATATATGACTTCACATTATACGAATACCTCATACTTGTGGGTTATGGCCCACATAACTCTCTTTATACACACAACAGATTACAAATCTGGAGTTAAATACAACATACATACATTAGCGATCAAACATTGCATACACTTTAAACCAGACTGCACATAAACCCAAATCACGTGCAGACATGAAAAATTTCCCACTGGAGGGTCCCACTATACCTTGAACCAATCACAACTCATCGCCAATACTTGCCTGCAAGTTTCCCACTCTACTAATAATGATAAACCGTAAACCATGTGAAGTGTGCTATTGTGCAGTGCTGACACATGGACTCCCTTCATCGCATCGTGTCATTCGATCCTTATGGCATCACAACCAAAACAACATAACTTATGATGTGTTAAATTTAAACCTTAAAGTTGTCGATGTGCGATGTTGTGATCCACCGTCTGCCGTTGATCTACTACAAAATCCAACGGTCCTCACGTTCTCCCTCCAACTCATCGCATGTTATATTTTTTGACTTGCAAAGTCATCACGTCCGTTCATATCTCACCTTCGTATCTGCAATCTAATCATGACAGTCCTCTCGCCTTCATGAGACTCTTCTTCGCCTCTTCTTCCTACTTTGATATTTACCGTCAATTCGTAACCCTCAATTCTACAATCTGATCCTCGTCGTCGATTCCCCCTTAATAATTCTTCTAAGTGCTATGTCTTTATTCGATTTATGTTCTTTATATTGCCGCTACTATGTAACACTAGTTCCTCCACGCTACTCCTCCTGAGCTTATTTAGAGTTCTTCAACGCAAATCTCTCCTGAGCTTTTTCTTTTGGTTATTCATAAAACCATTACACCGTCTCGAGCCTGAAAACAAAGCACCCTCTGTATTAATTCTACAAATCATAATTACTTGACTTGTACATAATTTATCTACACAAATTTTCTCTCGTTAACTTCATTCACAGCTAATTAATCCCCAGACTGGGATCATACCGATTCTAACCAACCATTAAGTCCTTTATTGCTCAGAAGACTTATACATTCAATCTAGAATTTTTTAGAGGGAATTATTACACTGCCATCGAATTCATTCTATTATGGATCACTCATCACATAACAGAAATGACACATACTCAATATGAAATTTGATTTCTCATTAAAAAAAAAAATATAAAAATACATTCAAATCTGTTTACAAATTTCCTTTGGCCAGATACGCCCTTTTACATGGCCCTTTTCTCTTCCTCCCTCTCTATGCCCATCGGCTTACAATTAAGCTCCCTCTCTAAGAATATATATCTCTTTTTTTTCACTTTTTATGCCTTTGAGGCTTTACAAATTTATACAAAAGGTTCTGTAACCAATTTTGGTTCAGATCCATAGGTTACTTAACAAAATCCTAAGAATCCTCTAAGCCCTCAATTAATTCCTAAAATCTCTTCTTTGTGCCTTGAGGATCTCAACATTCAACTAAATCCTAAGGATCCTCCATAAATCATGAACTACTTTCTATTATAAGATTTAAAATATTTTAGAATATCTCAATCCACACCAATCACTCATCAATCACTCATGTTCTCCTACATTCGAGAACATTTACAAATATGCCTCTCAATATTTAATTAAAACCTATTCTAAATGTCTCATAAATCACTCAAAATATTGTAAACTACATTAATTAAATACTTAAGAAATCAACTCTTTTGAAAAACATAATACCCCCTAGATTCTACTAAATGTACACATTTTTGGAACCATGATACTCCTGCATCAGACTCCCAAGGTAGAAAATAAGCATGATCTCTAGATCATGTGCTTTCATTCTTTGTCCTCCTGGATCCCATAATTTATTCTTCAGTGATTTCCATGCTCCTTTTAACTACTATCCACGTACTCTGTTGTCTTTCCTTTCTTATCCTAGTTTCCATACCTTCGTTTGTAACAATCCATTTAATTTTCCTTCAATATTTTCTATGTTCCAACCTTTCATATAACTGACTATTTGTCTTCTCTTTATGTGGCTCGTTTATTTATGATTTTTCATCATAAGTTTTATCGAATTCTCTATTTGTCTGTCCAAATTACTTTGCTATTGTGCTCTTCCCAACTATTGAGTTCTTATTGTTTTAAACTGTTGGTTACATTCACCTCTTAATTGTTGAATTCTTATTTCCACCCTTACATCTTTACCCTCTTCTTCATGCTTGTCATTTATGACAATTTCTCTTTCTTCTTTCTTCAGCAATTCATCCTGAGTATATATTCTCTGATTTTCCAAATTTCTTCTTTGAAGGTCTAACTTTATATATAACTCAACAATTTCAATTGGAGTAGAATTTGGAAACTTTACACAGCTTTCAATACCTTCACTTGTTGTTGACCAATCCTCATATGGTCCTTATCCCTTAGGTTCCTTGACATTTTCCATTTGTTGTCCTCTTTTGATTGCATAACTTACATTAACACATGAATTAAAACTATAAGGCTTAAGTGCCTCTTCCTCCTCTGGAAACATATCAGTATGCTACTCAGATATTTCCTTTAACTCCTTTGTTAGCACATCAATATGCTGATCTAAATTCTCTTCTGAACCCTTCAGAATTTCATACAGTCTCACCTCTTCCTCGTCATCATTATATAATGAAAGATAATCATTCGAATCTCCTTCAAGTTCACAAATAATTTCTCTTTGACCATAATCTCCTTCTGGATCTCTAATATGGTCATCTATTCTCAAAGTTTCCTTCTCTTCAAGATGACTGTTCACATATTCCTCACTCAAACCATTAAACATAGAATTCAATTCTCTTACCTGAGGATTTTTATCCCCGTGTCTTAACTCATATCTTCCATTCCAATCTTCACTGTTACCAACTTCAATATTTTGTTGTGCATTTCCATGAGACCTCTCTGTCTCCTTTCGTTTCTGAGATCTTGCTATCTCAGTCTTAATCTGAACAGATTTCAGATTCTACTCCTTCTTCTTAACAAACTCTAAATTTTTTTCATCATCCTGTGATGTACCTACAATCATACACAAATCATTAGTTTTAAAAATACAATACCTTTCAGTCTTGTTTTATGCTTCAAGCACCAATATGTACTTTTTGGTTTTCAACAGATCCTTTTTGTTTTGACTCAATTCCTTTGAGTCTCTCCTTCTCGAAAAATTCAATATGTCTCTTCTCAAGTTCTCTCAACTCGTTTATCAATTTGACATTCCATATTTTTTGCAATAGGTTCCATCTAACCCATTTCCTCATTCTCCAACCATGTCTTTGGTATTCATTCTCTTTCTCTTGTAGCCATCCCTGTAGTACTTCCAACTGTACTATCGTCACTACAAGATTTCTCTCTCGCTCCTCATTACTGATCTTACCTTTATGGAATTCTCTAGAACCTCTTCTATGACCCTCCATGTCAATATTCCTCATGAGCTCATCCATGCTCGATTGGTGATCTGCAAGATAGCCTTCTCTTGTAGCAATCTACTCTTGTAGAAATATGCTCTTGCCTCAATACCCTATCAAGCTTCTCTCAGAGCTTGATCTCTCTCTTGGTTCACTCCCTTTAACATTTTAGAGCTTTGATGCTCCTCCAGCTTTTGCACTCAGTCACCTCTCTCCTTTCTTCAAATATCTAGTTGGATAGGTTCATTGCCATCACCATCAAAAAATCTACTTTCTCTTGGCTACAATAATCAAACATCTTCATAGAATTTCTTTCAATCAATAATTCATCATTAATTAAATGAAAACATGAAGACCATACCTCACTGTCCAATTTTCTAAACACATGTTTTTGTTGCAGTTTCTATTTTTTGTCTGCTGACTTTACCTTTACTATTTGCAGTTGTCACTATCCCTTCATAAACATTTTTCTCAATTTGTTCTTCAATCTGATCTACTTTCTCCCAAAGTATATTTTTCTTCTATCTATTTACTGTTCTTTCAAAAATCAATTTATCAATCACCAATTTTAAATCAACAAGAAAATAATTTTATTTTTTTACCTCAATCATATTCAGTTCTGATTCTTCTCTTCGCTTCTGCTGCAGCTCTGATTTCTAAAAACTCTTCTTGTTCTATTCTCTTCAAAGAACTCTTGCTGTCTTGATTTCTCCTCCGAAGAACATACCTTCTCTAACTTTATGCCAAAAGAGCTTTTACTCACTCTGATACCAAATGATGCAACCATAAGGCCACAAATAACAACACATTTAGTGTTAGCATAATTAACCCCACAATTACCACCCTTAACCTTTGAGGTTCTTCTTTTACATCAATTTCACATAGAAGATTTAACCATGAGTGATTCTTCAAGTTGATAACTCAATATAATAAACTTTACATTTTCATCATCACCCTTTCACATTAGCTTATTTCATATACGACTTCACATTATATGAATACCTCAAACCTGTGGATTATGGCCCACATAACTCTCTTTATACACGCAACGGATTAAAAATCCGGAGTTAAATACAACATACATACATTAGTGATAAAACAATGCATACGCTTTAAACCAAACAGCATATATACCCAAATCATGTGCAGACATGTGGAACTTCCCATTGGAGGGTCCCACTATACCTTGAACTAATCAAAACTCATTGTCAATACTTGCCCGCAAGTTTCCCACTCTACTGATAACGATAAACCATAAACCATGTGAAGTGCGCTATTTTGTAGTGCTGACACATGGACTCCCTTCATCGCATCACGTCATTCGATCCTTATGACATTGCAACCAAAACAACATACCTTACGATGTCTTAAATTTAAACCTTAAATTTTTCGATGTGCAATTTTTTCATCCACCAACCACCGTTGATCTACTACATGATCCAACAGTCCTCATGTTCTCCCTCCATCTCATCGCATCTTATATTGTTTGACTTGCAAAGTCATCGTGTTCATTCATCTCTCACCTTCGGATCTGTGATCTAATCACGATAGTCTGCTCGCCTTCACACGAATCTTCTTCACCTCTTCTACCTACTTTGATCTCTTCCGTGAATTCTTAACCCTCGATTCTGCGATCTGTTCCTCGCCATCGATTCCTCCTTAAGGATTCTTCTAAGTTTTCTGCCTTTATTCAATTTCTTTTCTTTATACTGTTGCCGCTCTGTAACACTAGTTCATCCACGCTACTCATGAGTTTGTTTAGAGTTCTTCAACGC
Source organism: Pinus albicaulis (assembly GCA_034641835.2). Classification (NCBI taxonomy): domain Eukaryota; kingdom Viridiplantae; phylum Streptophyta; class Pinopsida; order Pinales; family Pinaceae; genus Pinus; species Pinus albicaulis. The sequence goes on along the minus strand of CM076578.1, from coordinate 1,212,973,508 downwards.
GAATCTCTCCTGAGCTTTTTCTTCTGGTTATTCATATAACCATTACACTTTCTTGAGCCTGAATATATAACACCCTCTGTATTACTTCTCCGAATCATAATTACTCGACCTATACATAATTTATCTGCACAAGTTCTCTCTTGCTAACTTCATTCACAGCTAGTTAATCCCCAGACTGGGATCATACAGATTCTAACCAGCCATTAAGTCCTTTATCGCTCAAAAGAGTTATACATTCAATCTAGAATTTGTTACGGGGAATTATTACACTGCCATCGAATTATTTCGATTATAGATCACTCAGCACATAACAGAAATGACACATAGTCAATATGAAATTTGATTGCTCATTAAACAAATAAATGTACAAATACAAGAAATTTGTTTACAATCTAGCTTTGGCCTGATATGCCCTTTTACATGGCCCTTTTCTCTTCCTCCCTCTCTATGCCCGTCGGCTTATAATTAAGCTCCCTCTCTAAGAATATATATCTCTTTTTTTTCACTGTTTGTGCCTTTGAGGCTTTACAAATTTATACAAAAGGTTTTGTAGCCAATTTTGGTTCAGATCCATAGGTTACTCAACAAAATCCTAAGAATATTCTTAGTCCTCAATTAATTCCTAAAATCTTTTCTTTATCCTTTGAGGATTTCAACATTCAACTAAATCATAAGGATCCTCCATAAATCATGAACTACTTTCTAATCTAAGAATTACAATATTTTAGAATATCTCAATCCACACTAATCACTCATCAATCACTCGTGTTCTCCTACATTCGAGAACATTTACAAATATGCCTCTCAATATTTAATTAAAACCTATTCTATTAGTCTCACATAAATCACTCAAAATATTGGAAATTACATTATTAAGAAATCAACTCTTTTGAAAAACATAAGACCCCCTAGATTCTACTAAATGTACACATTTTTGGAACCATGATGCTCCTGCATCACTAACCACCATGGGATTAGTGATGAGGTTAAAGCCGCTCTCTTCAATGGCTTAGAGAAGATCTTGTTGCAGGATGGGGAGAGGCCGATAGATTCGTGGCTCAACATCTCCGGTGACTTCGTATTCCTCCTTGGTGTAATATTCTTAGCCCAAGCCATTGTTATCTTTCCCATAGTCTCGTCTAAGTGCTCCAGGAAACTTGTGACCCATGATATATGTCTTTGTGGCTATTGGACAATGTGGATGACAATATTTGAGATGAAAAAAAGAGCTTGGTCCTCCAATCGATCTAGGAACTATTGAGACAGAGTGAAGCAGTCGATAATCCTTCTGTGCCCGATTAATGACCAATACATTGCTAATGTTGATGCATTTCCTTGCAAGCCATATCTCTCTCTTGGTGGTTAGCTTCCTTGGCAGAATTCAGTTCAAGCCTCACTTTCTTGATCTCTTTTCCAAACTCGAAAAACCACTAAATTGTAACAAAAATTGTAGGGCATATTTCAAATCCATGCTCATGAATTTAAAAATACAAATATATGAAACCCCTTTCAAATCAGACTTGGAATAAAATCGACTAGCTAGGGTGATTGAGGAGACCACCGAAGTTTGTTTTTCCTACTAGGGTGAGATCATATCCTACCAAAGATAGGTTGGGGATCTCACTTGAAAACCCTCACTTGAAAACTCGCATGATCTCTCAAAATATCTATGAAGAAAATACCTAATTCCTTGAATTTCTCTTGATCATCCTCCTTCTTTTATAGCTAGTCTTCTCGGAAGAAACTGGGGGAAATTACTTGGGGCTGAAAACAAAAATCCATGGGCTAATGCCACTTATTTATTTATCTATTATTAATATTATTATTTTATTATTATTTTTTCCAACCGAGTCAATTGGTTTGGGATATTACTGTTCCCCCTACCAAACATTGCTTGCCCTTAAGAAATTTCAATGTTGGATGCTACAATATGTGATCTCATTCCTTTGGTGGCTTCCTCGAAGAGCAAATATTTCCATCGTATGAAATATTCATGTATGGTCCTGCTCCAAAGCTTCCTCTATAGAACCTCTAACACCTCCTTCAGAACCAATTGAAGATGCCCCTCCTCATCTAGCAAGGGTAAATCAGGTGACAATTTGATGTTTGCTCCTAATGCCTTCTTGAAACAGAAAACATGAAATATGTTATGAATTTATCTCTCTGCGGGAAGCTCTAATTCATATTCCACTTCTCCTATTTTTTGGATAAATTGATAGGGACGGTAAAATAGTGGCTTTAAATTTTCTTATCCCTGTTTCTTCAAGGTAGTTTGAATATATGGTTGTAGCTAGAGATAAAATACATCTCCTACTTCGAAATTCATTTCTAGCCTCTCATGATCTGCATATAACTTCTGTCAATTCTGTTATGTCCGTACATTATCCTTGAGAGCCCAAAGAATATACTGACATCCCCAGATCTAATCCTTTGCCAATGGTGCTTTGTTATCCCCAAATGTTGTGTCTGTGAAAGACAATGCCTCATATCCATATAAGGCTTACAAAGTTGACATCCCTATGGACATGTGGTAAGTGGTATTATAACACAATTCTCCTAAATACAACCACTTAGTCCATTCTCTTTGTTGACGTGCGACATAGTATCTTAAGTAACCTTCTGCCTATTTATTCACTGCTTCTATCTGTCCATCTCTCTGTGGGTGGTGACTTGTACTTGGGGTGAGCTCTCTTCCATCCAACCTAAATAACTCCTTCCATAATTCTCCCATGAATCTTGTTGGAAATACTGAGAGGGGGTGGGGGGTGAATCAGTATTTCTTATCAATTAGCACTTTTAAATATTTTTAGAGCATTAGTTAATATTCAATTATTCTTGATGTTTATATAGTAACAAAAGTAAACAATATAACACAATAGGCACACTAATTTTAGGTGGAAAACCCCCTCCGGGTCAAAAACCATCAAATGATTTTCTAATAAATTCTTTAATATTCAGCCCCAACTGAAATGAAAGGTACAACTTCATATAATTATAGAAAATAATTATTCTCCAAATCCTACTGGAAGGACACCCCAAGGCCATGGTTTCTTCAGTAGTGGGCGGAATGATTTTGACATCTGGGCAAGCCTACACCACTGATGTTCACAGGCTCCAACCTGTAGGTGACTTCATGCACCAACCTAGCACCTTCCTGCCACTGTATAATGATCATAAATAATAAAAGAGTGTGGATTCCCATACCATATGAAATGATCCATGATACAATATGATTCACAATGATTTTCTTGAACTAGGCCAATCACCCAATCAAACTATGACCTGCGACCCAACCATAACATTATCCAACAATGACACTTATACCTCCCAACGAAGCCTCTCCAACTCTTGCTAGATTGAATATTCTACAATAATGAATCTTTTACAATTTTATAATGATAATTTTTACAATACTGACTTTTGACATGACCTGATAGTTGACTTGACACTGCTTCTTTGAACACTAGCAGCTGCTGAGGTATTGTTGTGCTTGGTTCAAGTAATGGTACTTTGGCATTGCATTGTCCTTATAGTATGTGTTTGAGTTTTCCTATTGTGCCCTCCTTCCTACACATCCATTAAAGAACAAGACCCAAACCAATATACGAACAAAGTACTTACACTGTCCTACAAACTATATGTCAGAGAAATATTCAAAATTGAAGTGTAAATACATTCAAAATTTATGAAAAAAACCCACTCAAACATACATACAAAATACTTATACTGTCCTGCAAAAAAACGTGTGAGATTATATTAAAATTAAAATTCAAACACTAATCATACATACCTTGTTGTAGCAGACTTACCCTTGACTGTTGATGTGTTGTCCTTACTGCAGTGATCCTTGAATGCATATTTTTATTGCCTCCTAGAAGCTTGATATTGAATCTGTTGTATCTATGTAATTTAAAATCTCCAAAGTCTGAAGTTGCATTCTTTGGTAATCCTATGAGTCCTATTTCCAACCCTGTAGGTCTGATAAATATTGAATTCTTCAAGAAATATTTATGCTCAATCTTTGATGATGACATGATTATAGACTGGTTCAATAGAGAAAACTTGTATGAAGTGCAACATGTCATTGTTTTAACATTTGGTCTTGAAAATAATACACAACAAACTACACCTGTTGTCTTTCTATCACTTCTTACGAAATTTGAATCTAATGCTCAGAGAGACAGTTATGACAATTTTCCCAAGGTCACCTATTTCACATGAAATTCGGACATGCGCTTCATTATGATTTTGGCTCAAATGGGTTTGTTTTCAATCATCTGAATCTTTGCAGAAAACAATTTATAGCAAAAATGTCACGATGACCTGTTTTAAGTAGCGAAATCCTTTCATGAGGAGGATATGAGGGTCACAATTTATATAAATGCTTAGGTTGAGAGGGTATTCAACAAGTAAACATTGGAGGGATTTTAGGAGCTTAAAAAATTATTAATTATTGACTATTCAATTACCACAACCAACGATTAGTGTCATGCCAAAACCACATGGGGTTTAAGTCGACTAAATGGGGTTACTAACTTCAAACACGAATATCTCTCAAACTGAGAATAATTATGTGGCGTCCCATATATCAATGGAAACATATAGAAAAGTAGAAGCCATCCAAAATATCCTTGAATTGGAATAGAGTACGTTGTCAAGTCAAAATTCCCATGCAATATCATGATATCCCCTGGTGTTGCTTGGGTTGAAATCAATGACAACCACTGATAAAAAATATACCACTTTAGCAATGATGGAAACACAAGTAATCCCCCTGCGATCATGACACCTTTTCCTACAAAATTGTCTCCCCCATTGTCATCAATGGAAAATGGTAACTCAGCTTGACAAATGTCATCCTGCAAACCTGTACACACCTCAACTCCCCCTTTTTATTTTTTACTTATTTAGATAAGAGAAAGAGTCTAATGAGAACTTGAGAGAATCCAAAGCTTTAGGAAATGGTACTCAAATTCTTCACAAGGTAATGGTTTGGTAAATATGTCAGCAATTTTTTCCTTTGTGCCAACATATTCAAGTTTGATATTCTTTTTGGTGACCTTCTCTCTAACGAAATGATATTTGATAGGAATGTGCTTTGTTTTGGAATGCATCACAGGATTCTTGGAGATATTCATGGCACTGGTGTTATCACAAAATATGGGAATATGCTCATCAAACTTGGCTTGAATATCTTGTAAATTTTGCTTCATCCAGAGAAATTTAATGTAACAAGTTGTTGTCGCGATATATTCTGATTCTGTTGTGGATTACGAGATTGAATATTGCTTTTTACTTAACCATGAAGCAAGGAAACCACCTAGATAAAATGTTGCTCCACTAGTACTCTGTCGATCATCAACACTTCTTGCCCAATTTTCATATGTATAAGCTTGGATAACGAGATTATTTCCTTTGGGATACCATAAACTATATACTGTTGTGCCCTTAAGATATCAAAGAATTATTTTGACGACAATAAAATGAAATTCTTTTGGCGCTTCTTGGAATCTTGCTACTTGTCCAACTACCTACATTATGTCTGGCCGAGAAGCTGTCATATATAGAAGACTTACAATCATAGATCTATACAAACTATGGTCCACATCCTTTGATGAATCATCTAAAATTAGCTTGAAACCTGTTACCATTGGGGTAAGGATAGGCTTGCAATATTCCATCTTGAATTTATTGAGTATTTCCTTGATGTACTTAGTTTTATATATAAATATTCCTTTATCATGATGAGATATCTGAAGCCCTAAAAATTATTTTAGCTCGCCAAGAAGAGACATTTCAAACTCTCTTTTCATATTTATGGCAAAGGTTTTAATTAATCTGTCATCAGTGCTTCCAAATATTTTGAAGTATTTGATGTTAGTCAGTATTCCTTTCCATAATTCGTGTGGAGTCATGTTACAATTGTTCCTTAGAAAACCTATGTTTATAATAAATACCATTGTATCAATTCCTTGAACCCATAATTTATCATCCAATTTTGAGTCATTTAACATTGTTCTAGCCATTTCCTGTACAATTTTGTTTTTTCTTTCAAAAACTCCATTTTTCTGCAGTGTTTTGGCTATTGAGATTTTCATTTTTATTCCATTTTCTTCACAGTACTACTGAAATACCTTGGAAGTAAATTCTCCAACATTATCTGATCTCAAACATTTGATCTTCAAATCAGTTTCAATTTCAACCAATTCCTTGTACATTCTAAAACACTTGAACGCCTCGGTTGTTTTCTTTAAGAAGTTAGTGGCTTTCCTTCTGGTGTATCATATATCACTAAAATAAAATATAATTGTCCATCTAAACCTTTTGTTGTCATAGGGCCACATAGATTAGTATGTACTAATTCCAATGGACATGATGCAAAATGTTCTTTTGTCTTGAACTCAAATTTTGTCTACTTTCTGTGCTGGCAAGATTCACATATCATATTGGTAGGTTTTGAAATTTTAGGCATTTCTCTTACTACTTTCTTCTTGCTGATCCTGACCAATTTGTCGAAATTTATATCTCCCATTCATTTTTGCCATAACCAACTTTCATCTTCTTTCACCAAAAAGCAACCTTTAGTTGTCTCATCCAAAATATATATGTCATTTAGAGATCTTCTTGTTGTATCCACAATCTTACTGAACTTGCCTTTCCTAATTTGAATTTTCTTAGAGTTAAATATAATCGTGTGTCCTTGATTGCACATTTGTCCAACACTGAGAAGATTTTGATTCATATTTTTAACCAAAAACACATATTTCGCTAATGCATTCTTGCTTCCAAGTGTGACTGTACCTACTCATATCACGTTTGAAGTCCCATCATTTCCAAAAGACACCGTTCCATCCTTCTTTTCCTTCAGGGATATAAAATTATTCCTATCTCTAGTCATATGAGTTGAACAACCACTATCAACATATCAAACATTTCTGTTTATTTGAGCCTTGAGAGAGATAACACATTTTTCAGTCTTCTTTTTCCATATTTTTTTGTTGTGATTTTGCAAGAATTCCTTTGAAGAACTTCCAAGTATTCAATATTTAGCCATGTGTCCAAAATTGTAACATTTGTAACATTTGACATCATCTCTCAAATGATCAAATCTATTAATATTCTGCTAAGTTACAGAATAACCCTTTCTAAAAGATCTCTCGAAACTGTATTTATTCTAAACATGTGTGCGACATTATATAGCTCTATGTCCAAACCTTCCATATGAATAAAAATGACCATACAAGATAGGTTGATACCTGGGAGGAAATATTCTTCGAGGAATTTCCTTCCATGGTTCTTCCTGAAAGTCCTTATCTCTTGAGTTGGCTGGGAGGTCTTTCAACTTGTATAGTTCAAATCTTAGTGATATAAATTTTTCTATTGAGCTTTCAGAAAATAATTCTTCTAGCTTATCATATATATATTTTTGGTGTCCCCAACCCTTCTACATATGGGAAGAGAATTAGAGGAAATTTCATCCTAAAAGTATCTGTCTAAGGAAAAATAAGAAAATAATAGTTAAAATAATAGAATAAGAATTATGAATTTTGGAGGGAAAAGAAGAAAACTACTCTTTTTAATTGTATTTTTGTTTTATCTCATTATAGGTTTACTCAAATTCAAGTGTAGACACTCATTGAATGGGAAATTAAATTCCACATTCAATGAGTACCCATTATACATACTTTTGAGACGACCTACATTGATTAAAAATGAATATACATTAAGAAAGTGTGTTTAACACGCTTTCTTAATGTATCTTCAATTTTTATCCATGTGAGCGATCTCAAAAGTATGCATAATGGGTACTCATTGGATGTGGAATTTAATTCCACATCCAATAAGTGTATACACTTTAAATTTGAGTAAATGCATAAGGATACAAGCCAAAATTATAATTTTAAAAGTATTTTTCTTCTTTTCCCTCCAAAATATTTACATCTACCTCTTTTCAAATTTCAAGGATTTTGATTGGTTTACAAATTATGACATGGAAATTATGTGAAAATTTCATGTGCAGTTTTAGGATGAAATTTGCTCTAATGAGAATATTTGATGGATTCTATGAGAATCCTTTTATCACTTAGGTACTTTTTCATATATTTAGATAGTTATTTCTCTTCATATGGTTTAGAGATGTTTCCTTTGACATGATTAATAACTTCATTTTCCTTGAGTACTAAGCCTATCCTTCTTTTCCATGCAAGGAAGTTCGAAGACCCAACTAACTTGTTGATTGCCTTGCAAATGAAGTAATTTTAGTATATTTAGATATAGAAGTATAAGTACTTACTATTGATTTGAATATGAACTCCTTAACTTGAGTCCTTTATTGATGATGATTGAGGATGACTTCTCGATGAAGCCTTCATGCTTCTTGATGATGACAAGGCCTTTGTTATAACTTTCCTTGGATGAGTAATATTCAAGATGATTTTATATTGAATTCCTTTCTTCCTTGAGTAGAGATAGGGTATTTTTAGGTCTCCTTCCTTGAGATGATGACTTGAGTGAGGATCCAAGAATACTTTAATTGTGAGCTTTATTCTTTGACCAATCTATGGTTTTTGACGTTTCCTTCAAGATAATGAAGTAGCCTTCTTGATTCATTCATGCCATGGATATCCTTATAGTGTAGAAATTATATAACTAATGTGTTATATATCCAAGATTCTCCTGATCACACACTATTTTAACTTCATGCACAATACATAATCTATTCCACCATTGATCATCACATGCAGAAATTAAATCAATTGCAAAGCACACATGAAACCATTAAAATTCACACACATTAACACAATTGTTTTAACGGGAAAGATTGAATCTAAAAACCCCAAATATCTATATATAATATATGTCATAGAGATCATGTAACAATCCTCATACAAAGCTGATTATATCAAGCTCTCAGTATAATACAATCTCTACACACTAATCAGGCTCGATCTAGCAAATCCATGCATCGATCTTTGCCACCTGCTAACCTGCCTCTACTGCACAATCCCTACTGAAGAATGGCTCTAAATGAGCTCGAATCCACCTGGCTTGCATTGCTCAATCCTCATTGGCATCTGTACTCAGTGTTGGATGCAATCAATGCATCACTATAGTCACAACTCATAGTCATCTTTCCCTTTCACTTCTCTCTCCACTGGTCTCCACTGAAACTGTCCATGCACTGTAGTTAACTGATGTATTCTTCAGTTGATTAATGAGTTAATATTTAGTGAATTAATTATTAATTAATTCACACCACTCTCACTAGTGTATCAATCGGTTAGACTAGATACAACTAGCTCAACTATGTCTAACTGAGTTAAACTAAACACAACTCCACCAACTACTTCTACAACTTCACCAAACTCTATCACATGAGTTCTAACTGAAGTCTCCATGAAATAGCTCTAGTAAACCCTCAGGAATAGCATAATTCCTTCTGTCAGATGTTGTGCCACATCTGTGCACTTAACTGAAGTGCTCCAAGAGAATAAGATAATGTTTAGAGTCCAAATATTATTAAGAGCTAATAATATTCGACATATCTATTTTTAGACTGGCAATCTAAAAATAGATTCCGCTCAATATGTCTAAAAATAGAAGTCCATATATTTTTCCAACTTGACCAACCATCCACAAATAGCATCCTGCAACTCATAGAATATGATCGACATGTCTAAAAATAGAAATTTGTAGAAATAGCATGCGGGCCCACTTAGTGAAGGCAAATATTTTCACTAAGATCATCATCTTGTTGAATCTCAACACTCCCTCTAAAAATATCGGGAATATACATACACGGCCCTATCTCTATGGTATTCGAATTTTCTCTAGTGAGTGTCTTCGTCATAATATCCGCATCACGATCCTCGGCCAGAATGTAAGAAAAGCAACATGATCTTCCGCGTACACAATCTCTGATATGATGGTATTGGATGTCAATGTGTTTCGATCTATCATGAAATGTTTGGATTAATCGGGATTTTAATGTAACTATGATTATCACAATATATCACGAGTAGGATTTAGGTGTGAAGTGAACCGAACAACCCGACCAGGATCTTCCTCATCCACATAGCCTCGCATGCAGCCAAACTTGCTGCCATGTACTCGGCATCCACTGAACTGAGTGCCACGGATCTCTGTTTCCTGTTGTACCAAGAAACTACGGTAGACCCGATACTGAAAATCCCTCCAGATGTGCTCTTTCTTTCCATTGGGCTCCTTGCCCAATCTGCATATGTGAAGCCATGCCACTTCACCTCATCCGACTGTCTGTACCACAATCCATATCCTGATGTGCCCCTGAGATATCTCAATACATGCTTTCCTGCCTTCCAAAAGAGCTTGGTAGGCTTAACCATAGCTTGTGAAAGCTGGTTAACAACATAGCATATGTATGGTTGTGTATTGACTAGATACATGAGCGAACCAACCAATTGTCGGTAAACAGTGGCATCCACTACCTCTGCCGATGTAGCATCCTATTTCCTCCAACCACCAGGAAGAGGAGTGTTGATAGGCTTGCAGCCTTGCATGTTGAACTTCTCCAGTATCTCCTGGGCATACTTGCCTTGAGACACAAACAGTCCATCCTTCCGCTGCCAAATTTCCAATCCCAGGAAATAATGAAGGAGGCCCAAGTCCTTCATCTCAAACTCTTTTGCAAGATCAGCCTTGCATGAGAGTATCAACTGTTCATCACACGTCAAAATCAAATAATCTACATAAAGTACAATGATTAGCAACTTACCCTCCACCACAATCTAGTATAGGTTCGGATCTGCCTCACTCTTGGTGAATCCAAGACCAGTGAAATAAATGTCTATCCGTGTGTACCAAGCACGAGGTGCTTGTTTCAACCCATACAACGCTCTCTTGAGCCTGCACACATGCGACTCGTTGCTGAAGATCTCGAAACCTTCAGGTTTCTCTATGTACACCTCCTCCTCAATGACTCTGTTGAGGAACGCAGTCTTCACATCCATCTGATGAATGTGCCATCCCATTTGCGCTGAGAGAGCTAGGATGCTCCGTATGGAAGAATACCTTGCGACAGGTGCAAAGGTAAAAGGAACAACTATAGTCATTCCCTCGGTCTGGCGAGAAGCCGCGGGGAAAAAAATCTTGCCTTTTGCTTCTCGACGCTCCCTTCGGTAGCTTGCTTCACTTTTTATATCCATCTCGAACCTGTGATTTCCCTTCGCTTCGCAGGACAATCTCCCATACTGTTTCCATTTCGACAATCGAATCATACTCTTCCACCACTGGCATCATCAGGGATATAGCTTCCTCGAAGAGCTAAATTCGTCGATATAATTGATCATCAGAACATGTATCCCGTAAATCGGTCGGTGGCTTGTCCTGCATGCACTTGCTTGTGATGTAGGGCTTCTACGTGCTAGCATTTTGCATCAAGATTCGGTCGCTCAGCAAAGCAGTGCGCACGCCCTATGATCAAGTGCGGCTGCATGAGTGGTTTCTTCCACTCCGCAGATCCTCTTTGTGGCTGATCCACATCCTAAGGCTCATCCTTAGGAACTAGTAGCTCCTCATCTGCATGCAAGTGTAGCTCTCTCTCAAGCGACAACTTCATGGCTTTCTCCTCATGAAATTTGATATCCCGTCGCACAACAATCTTCCGACTGTCTAGAAAATACACACAATAATTGTGGGGTGTTTCTATGTACCCCACAAATATCCCAACCTCTGCGGTCGGCTCCAGCTTCTTCCTGGCATCCTTCATCACATGAATGTAAACAGGTGAGCCAAAAATCTTCAAATGAGAAATATCAGGCTTCTTACCAGAAAACGCCTCTTCGAGTGTACTCATGCCAAGTACTCTATGAGGACAACGGTTTTGCACATAAACCGCAGTGTTGCATGCCTCAGCCCACAAGTGTATGGGAAGGCCCTGATCATGCAACATTGCCCATGCAACACCCACAATCGTTCTATTCTTTCGCTCCATGACCCCATTCTGATGTGGGTTATGAGGCACTATGAGCTCTCTTTGAATTCCTTCTGCGCTGCAAAAGTCTTTGAATTAGCCAGAGATGAATTCACCACCATTATCACTCCTAAGAACCTTCACCTGCTTCCCCGACTCTTTCTCAACCAGTGCCTTGAACTCACAGAACTTTGAGAATGTCTCACTCTTCTTTTGCATGAAGAAGATCCAGCACTTATGAGAAAATTCATCAACAAATATCACATAATACATGTGCTTTGCTGTCGAAGCTACTGAGAAAGGTCCACACACGTCTGTGTGAATTCTCTCAAGGATTTTCGTGTGTGACTATCTTTCTCATGAAGGGTGGTTTTCACAAATTTTCCCAAGGCAAATCCTTACCTTTGATACGAATCTGCCTTGGTACCCTTGGAAACTGTGTAGAAATGCATTTGCAAAAATTTTCAAAGCGCCATGGTGAAGATGGCCCAATCTCCTATGCCACAATTCGCCTTCATCCCAACTCACCACTCTGCTTTGCCTACCATGCTACACCACCATCTGCACAGTTGATAATACATAAAGGTTCTTAACTGAACCCCATCCTTCGGGTTTCACCGGTTGCAGTGTTGTTTTCTTGCACCCAAAAGACTTTCCTTCACTAAAAACAACATCATATCCATGTCTTCCAACATTGCCACAAAGATCAGATTCTTCTTTAATCCTGGAACATGCATGAAATCCTTCAAGATGAAAGGTTTTCCAAACTCCCTCTCAAAGGAAATGGTCTCGATACCAGTCATACTGTATCTACCATCATCGCCCATATCGATGTGCACTCCAAGATCCTTCTCATCCAGATCAGCAAACAAATCTTTGTCTCCGATCAAATGGAAAGATGCACCACTATGAAGAAACCACACTGATCCCATCACACTTGAAACCAAGCATGTGATCAGCAAAAAATCTAGCTCAAACTGCGAGGCTAAGACCTCTCCAGCTGCAGATCTAGTAGCCTGCTTATTTTTCTTCTTCTGTGGACAATTAGTGGCATAATGTCCATGTTGGTGACAGTGAAAGCACCTCACCTTGGAAAAATCCTGCTTCTTTCCTTTTGCACCAAATTGAGAAGGATTTTTCTTTCCCATCCCCTTCCTTGCTTTGGAAGCCAAAACGCAATTTTATTCATCTTCATTCCTTGAAGAAGATCCATCCCTGGTACCCCACCTTATCTCCTCCTGCACAAGATGCGACCAATGACTATCTTTGGCAGTTTCTCGAGCCATTTGTGAGTCCTTGTAGCTATGCCAACTCTTCGGAAGCCCAAGGAGAGCCAAGCTCACCAATTATTCATCACTCCTTGTTCTTCCCTTTTAACTCATCCCTTCACTAGAAAAAGCTTCGTGAGGTACTTGGGTATGCTTTCGCCTTTCTCCATTTTTATTTTCCGAGTTTGTCTTTAATTATACCTTCCTCACAGTACGCTTCTGGCACGGAACAAGTACGCCAGCTCCACGATAATAATGGAGCCTTTCCATGTAGGCTGGACACTATGTGATCCTTTACGCCCTCCAACAGAATCCTTCGACATTTTGCTATCTTCTTTTGGCATGCATCGAGCGCGAGGCATCGCTAGAAGCAGGTTTTGGAATTTCTGCATCCATGAACTCCTTCAACGCATTGTCCTCCAGCACCACATCCATCCTATCCTTCCATGCAATATAATTCGAGCTGCCCTCAAGGGCATACTCCAATCACCGTCGTTGAAATGAGTTTCAAGCAGATAGCCAACTTTCGCAACAAGAAAACAACTTTAACGACCAAATTCGAGTTCACTAGCACAAACTCGACCGCTTCAATAATTTCAATTTTCTCATTTAAATATCACTCGACCACCATATAGAAATTATATAACTAATGTGTTATATATCCAAGATTCTCCTGATCACACACTATTTTAACTTCATGCACAATACACAATCTATTCCACCATTGATCATCACATACGGAAATTAAATCAAATGCAATGCACACATGAAACAATAAAATTCACACAAATTAACACAATTGTTTTAACGGGAAAGCACAAGCTGAAAAACCCAAATATATATATATTGTATATGTCATATAGATCATGTAACAATCCTCATACAAAACTGATCAACATCAAACAAATTATAAATACAAATACATTTTTGTGGACTCGATCTGTAAATACATGCACAGATCTACCAAATTATGCTTTGCCTCTACTATGCAATCCCTGCTGAAGAATGGATCTGAATGAACTCAAATTTCTCCAAGATTGACTGCACAATCCTCATTGGCATCTCCACTGAGTGTTGGATGCAATCAATGCATCACTATAGTCACAACTGATAGTCACACTTGCTCTTTCACCTACCTCTCCACTGGTCTCCACTGAAACTATCCATGCACTATAGTTAATTGATGTATTCTTCAGTTGATTAATGAGTTAATATTTAGTGAATTAATTAATAATTAATTCACACCACTCTCACTAGTGTATCAATCAGTTAGACTAGATACAACTAGCTCAACTGTGTCTAACTGAGTTAAATTGAACACAACTCCACCAACTACCTCAATAACTCCACCAAACTCTGTCACATGAGTTCTAACTGAAGTATCCATGCAATAGCTCCACTTAACCCTCAGGAATAGCGTAATTCCTTCTGTCAGCTCCTGTGCCACATCTGTGCACTTAACTAAAGTGCTCCAGGAGAATAAGATAATGTTTATAGTCCAAATATTATTAAGAGCTAATAATATTCGACATATCTATTTTTAGACTGGCAATCTAAAAATAGATTCTGTCCAATATGTCTAAAAATAGAAATCCATCTATTTTTCCAACTTGACCAACCATCCACAAATAGCATCCTGCAACTCATAGAATATGATCGACATGTCTAAAAATAGACATAGTCTAAAAATAGACTTTGCGCCAAAAATAGCCCGTGGGCCCACTTAGTGAAGGAGACTCTTTTCACTAAGCTCATAATCTTGTTGAATCTCAACATATAGAACCTTGATTTTTTATATCTTAACAGTCCCTTGTTTATTTTCCCTTCCTTGACTTGTTACCTTAGCTCTGATACCATGTTGAGAAATCTTGGGGAAACTTATATTAGATGATTTATCTTATAATGATAACTACTTGTGAGGAATTTTTAATTTAATTAATTAGGTTCTTCTTGTACTTGATTATTATTTTGTGTTCTTATTCATCAAATAGCTACCAAACCATAAATGACAACGAGACAAAGGGAAAAACATGTAGGCGATCAACCAATGCTAAAACCTCCCCAAACCAAGAGGATAAAGCACAAGAATTCTTCTTATTATAGAATATTCAATTGACGAATTCCAAGACATAGAACCTTGACCAAGAACCCCTCGAAGACCAAGTGAATGATTCCTCTTTGAATAACTTCTCCTTCCAACAAATTTGACCTACTCAGCAACTTGCAACTGTGGCTATAACGACTTGCCCAAAAAATGCAACTTTGACTTTCCCAAAAAATGCAACTTCGACTGAAACTTTGACTTGCCCAAAAACCACAATTTCAGCTTTCCCATAAATTGTAACTTTGATTGCAAGAAGAAACAACAACTACAATTGTAATTAGAAACTACAATTTCAATTGTAATTAGAAACTACTTCTGCAACTTTAATATGCCCATAAACTGAAGCTTCTCTTCCCTGCTTGGGTAGATTCTCTCTATTAGAGAATTCTACTTCCAAAATAAATCTTCTTGGTGACCTAACTTCAATTCTCTAACTCGGCTCCATTGCAATAGTATTTGCCCTAATTCCTTCGCACATGTGAGCAGAAGTAGCCTAAAAGCAAATCCAAAACTTTGACTTTTTCTCCTTCTTAACTCTTCCTCCTCCCTGCACTTCCTTTCGTCCTTAAGATCGAAATTTTGTGAGTGAGAGTCTGTCCTCCAAATGATTTCAAGGTATTCTTTATACAGGCTTCACATAGGGTTGAATTTCTTCCTTTAGGACGACTATAATTTTTCTTAGGACGAGTTGAACTTTGCACCATGATGAGGTCTTGGAGGGTCTTTTGACTTGATTATGACTCAATAAATTTTTCTTTACAATATGTAACATGCCCAAATTGGTCATTCATACATGAAAATGAGTCAAAAACTTTATAACAAGCCTAGAAGAACTCAATGGGTGCTTTGACCTATAAAATAAATTCTCTTAAGTTTGAAACCCATTCCTTAAGACTTACAATAATATATTTATTTTTCTTTTCATTAAATATATAAAATAACGATTACATGTGTCATTATGAATACCAAACATAGTTACACATTTCAACACATGTAGACAACCAATATTCACTTTTCTTAATGATCCAATGCCCATATTTGATAATATATATGTTTGGTTTCATATTGAAATTGACATATTTGAAGTGCATATCCAAAGGAGAGATATCAACATAGAAGATGGTAGCAATCTCCTCAATTTTAATCTGATCACGAAAATCATATATAAGAATATATTTTATTTTATTCATATAAAATCTACATAAGTCAACAAATTTTAAGATGATTTAAAAGAGGTACCTCCATTGAATTGCAGATAATGTTAGCTTCCTATAATACTAGTGTATCCCCTTATTGTTATTATTAGTGTAGCCCCCTTATTGTTATTTTTGTGCCCATGTAGTCCCCATATTGTTATTATTGTCCACCATAGAATCCCACTATTGCTATTATTGTTCACATGCAGTCCCCATATTGTTATTATTGTGCCCCATAGAAGCCCACTATTGGTATAGTTGTGCCCTTACATTATCATTGTTATGTCAGATTTGATTATATTGTGACCCCTTAGACTGGACCTATATATAGAAAGTAGATTTTGTCATTTGAATCATCCAAGAATTGTTCATTTATGTAATGTAAAGGAGTTTCCCCCCTCAAAGTGGACAATTTTTAAGTCATTTATCTATAATTTCTTCTATTTTGTGAGTTGGTTGCATAACATTTGGAATAAGAGGTTTGGATTCTAGGGTTTCACTTCTTCAAATAGGTCATCATGGAATTTTTCTTATAATTTTTTTTCTACAAAGATTAAAAAGTTGAAATTGAAACCACAGGGATTAGAAATATTGGTGAAATTTATGCCAAAATTTCAAATCTTGATTCGATGTGTTTTAGGATATATGATTAGAGGAAGTTAGGGTTTTTGTAGGCTCCAGAATTCAGCCTTAAATAGGTGACCTAGGGAAAATCGTAATAAATCTCATTTCAGACATCAAATTTGAATTTTGTAAAACTTGTATGAGCGTGCATGGACTTTAGTTTTTAATATATCAATTTTAGAGTAGAATGTTTAGACAGTGACACGTGGAACCCATTAAAATTTCACTTTACTGAATTAGTCCATAATCAGGTCACCATGGGAGATTTGGCATAACATTATCTTGAAGAATCCAAATAGGGTATGACCTATGGAATTGGAAAGAGTACTCAGAGGAATACTACAAGACTGAAGTTGAGATATTAGAGATCTGAAATCACATAGATACAACAATTTCCATATAGATCTCCTAAAAACCAAGAAAAGGGTGTGTATTTTTTTAAATTTTGCATAACATTTGTTTGAAAAATCTGTTTGAAGTGATTCCAAGGGCATATTGAAGCATATATATCAGTATTGGGTTATAAAATTCCTTCAAAAAAAATAATTCCACACGCATGAAGCCCTCATAAATCTCTACTATGACACATGAAGAGGAAGGATTCCATCATGATATATCAAAATTACGGGACCAAGTGCAACAAATTTCGCTCTCACAAAGAGCAACCAAAGATGAACTAAAATTCAACATGTATGGTTTTAAAGTATACATGGAAGATAATATGGATGGTTTTAATAATGGCATGGATGGTTTGAAGAATGGCATGGAGGCTAATATCGATGGTATAGAAGAAAAAATTGAAGATTTGACAAATTTGATACATGAAAAGATTCCTAATGGTGAAAAGGTAGTAAAGGAAACTCATGATGAGAACAAAAGAAATGTTAGTCATTATTTCATAGACTTTAATGTTGGATTGAAGACCCACCATATTCGAATGATCAATATGAGTAAGTTTGATGGCAAGGATCCTGTAACATGGATACTACAGATGGAGAAATATTTTTATCTCCATAATGTGGAAAACACACAAAAGGTACGCATTGTAACTTTATATTTAGAACCAAATCAGTTTGTATGGTATCGATGAATTTCTCTCGTAAAAAAATTGTCATTTAGTCAATTTTTATAGAGGAAATGATAACATATTATGTCGATACAAAGAGAAACACCTTCTTTACCCAGTTAATAAATATAAAATAAAAGGGATTAATGGTGGAGCATATTGAGGACTTCCAAAAATTGAATATAATTGTAAATGATATTCCAGAGGATCATAGGATTTATGTATTCATAGCGACTTTAAAGGATAACATCCAACATGAGGTTTTCCTTGCGAACCTGATTCATTGGAGAAGGCATTCAGGTTGGCAAAAAAAATTGAAAGAAAAATTATGGAAACAATGAAGCCTACCACTCACAACTATAAAGATGGAAGTGTTGTTGCTCCTAACCTTCCATAACCTACAAGGTTGACACTACAACAGTTGGAAGAAAAAAGAGAAAATGGGCTTTGTTACATTTGTGATAAAAAATACACTAAAAGTCATAAGTGTGATGAGAAGAAATTATTTTACATAGATTGTGAAGAGGATGAATAAAAGGATCAAGAAACGTCAAAAGAAGAGGATATACACCAAGAACCAACCCTAGAGAAAGAATAAATGAATCTAATTGTAACACCCTCTTCCCACATCTACCCAACTAATCAACCTACCGGGGTAAAATGTGACGAGAGACTAGTAATATGAGATTCAACCTCCTATATTAACTTAAGGAAGTGGAACCAATGGAAGCATCAAAAACAAACCTTACACTGCATAATTGACATCCCTAGGAGGTAACCCAACCTTCCAAGGCCTTGTTATGTGAGGGAGGACTATTTTTTAGCCCCATTGAGGCTGAGTCATGGGCATATAAAGGCAAGGGAGTATCTCTATACCCCAGTGTCATGGGCTATCCTTAGAAATTTAGTTGCTCGAGCCTAAACAAAGAATTTTCTGCCTGTAGCTCTGAGATTTGTGCTACATTTTCATCCCCTGAGCCTAGGTGTTACACAACATTTTTTCATTGTCCCTGTACTCCCTATTCTCGAATCCTGGAGGACCCTTAAAGTGATCCCTATGTAATTTTTCCATCAAGAAAATATGCCTTTTCATCCCTTACTGTCAGAAGAACAATATTTGTTTTGATCATTCGTAGAGTAGCTCCTTAAAAACCAACTTTTTTGGAGCATCACAACCCCTCTGTGTCTCACCATCACTAATGACCCATCTTTAGCTTGTGACCAGTGTCGATCGGTGCTAGTATGGACCTCATACCTGCAACGATTTGGTTTTGGAAGATTTTTTTAAATGGAAATGAAGCTTCATGGCCTAGAAACTTCGAGGGCGAAGAGCTGGATTTTTGTTGATCAGGATATGGTCGAGCTTCCTCTGTTGGGCCCCTTTTTCCTACAAAATAGGAACCTCCCAAAGAGATAAGATATTTTCCCATCATATGTGGATCCATGTCCCATCTTCCATATCTATAAATTAATCACCTTGCCATGCCTCTGATCGTTAGAACAGAATAGAGAAGAATGGCAGGGAAAGGTTTGAAGATTGTTGTTATAATTAAAGGAGAGAGTTGAGGCCCTTAGCCTTCTCATGTTGCATTGAAAAAGATTGATTTGGAGACGTGCCTGGATTCGGACCCACCGAAGGAGAGCTTCGACATCAAGGTGCATGTTGTAACTCATCTTTTATTAATAATATCATACAACTGATATTCATTTTCCATTCATGTCCATGATTCATGATAAGAATTCTAGCATTCCTTGATCAATAATATAGGCTATACTTGTATATGCATGTTGCACTTTTATGTTTTATTGTTGTCTCTTGGTCACTTGTGCAGGTAATTGACTTTTGCTAGTAGCGAAGATCAAGTTTGGAAAAGTGAAGGACCAAAGAGCTTCGACGAAGAGAAACATCACAGCGGTAGACCGAGGTAGGCCATCTCCTTCGATCTATGTTTAATTTATAATCTAGGAAAGTAGGTATTTTCTTGTTCCCCTTGTTACTAGACCCACCCTAGGGCTAAATGGATCATCTCTGTTTGCAGAGAAGATTTACTTAGACAAAAAATTGGTGACGCAACTGGGGATTCATTGCCTCTAGTCTCGTTCCACTCTTTGAGTTTTTGATTTTTCATCCATATTTTGTTGAATCTCCATCTCTACTTTGTTTATGGACTTTGTGACTACTTACAGTTGTCAATCTTTATTCTAAAGTGATAAGCCTAGATTTATTTGGACAAACCCTTTTTTTTTTGTCATTTTCCTTGATCGGCGTTGTTAATTCTCTCATAGACATGTTGATTAGTGTGAAATGTTTTAACACATAAGTTCTTTTCCCCTTCCAGCATGAGGTACAGCCTCACAGGTGTGTTGATTTCTGCGTGAATGTCTTTAGGGTTTCCCTTTGTTGATTTCCAGTGTCTCTTATGCTTCCTGATTTCTTTCTCTACTCAATTTGATATTTTTTCTTTTCTGTTCAATGAATTGATTGCTTCAATCAGTTCATCTTTGGTTTTATTTATTTCGAGCTGTGCATCGTCATCATCCTAGGGTTTCTAGGTGCTTTGACTCATTTGAATGGTTTCATTCCTCGTTGGATTCCAGACCTGCTATTGAGTCAGTTTTGTCATCTATCTTGAACCTCTTGGTTTGGTTCTCCTTTGTTTTTCAGTTGATCTCTATGATTAGGACTTTCAAGTGTCCAGTCCATGTGTATTTTATTCTCTCTTCCATCAAAAAGCATAGATCACATTTCTTTTTTTCAATTGAAGGATCTTACTTTGTGTGTTAGTCAGTGTGAAAAGAAAAGAGTGTTTGTTTTAAGCAAGTGATTCGAAATATCTCTTTAGTGTTTCGATTCTTTGGTTTTGTGGCATTTGGAGGGTTCATTTTGAATACTCAAAACAAGTGTTTGTGTTCTTCCATTTTGTGTCTTTTTGCATTTTTCTCATATAAATAAAAATATTTTTGCATTCATTTACGTTTTCATCTCAAAATTTTCATTTCATCGAAAATGCATTAGACAAGTTGCATTGAAAAATCGTTTTTTAGATTTATCATTGAACTTAGATTACATTTTTTAATTATTAAAAGCTAGAAAGTACATTGAAATCATTCTCCTTCATCAAAAGAAAAGGAAATTATACATATATTACAATTTCATAGTTTTCAGAAATTTTTTGCATAGATTACAATGCATAGTTTGCATTTTTTAATGTTTTGTTTTGGATTGGGATAGTGCGAGTGATCTAGTTAGGAAAAGATTCATTCGCTGCATGATTTTTTGTTGCATCACTATTTGAAACTCTTCCTTAAGCTAGATAGTGTTCATTGAATTGAAACAATCATTTTCTCATATTAGTTGCACTATAGGTGTTCAGGTGACAATCGTTTTGAGCCTTAAAATTTAAACTATAATCTAGATCAACTTAAAACAAATCTCAATTAACCTAAGGAGCATTTAAAACTTAATGCAAAAAATTTAGAGGTCTAGGCTAGAGACATGTTCTGATGTCTATAAACCTGGAAATTTTCATTAATAGGTTGTGTTGCATTCCGAGAGTGAAACCCCGTCCCACGTACGGAAGTATATAACACTTATGGCATGTATGATAATTATATTAGGACACTCTCACTGAATGGTTACACATTAGATAGTTCCAACATGGACTTGTGCTCCCCATACCGCTGAGTATATAACGAGAGACCCCACTAGGTTTCTATCCTTTAGCCACAGGTAACCGAGTATGTCGCCTTGTAAACGTGATATACCGAACATAACATTTGGGGAGATTTCTTGCTCGTACTTCTTGGTTCACTAGGAGGTAATTTTGTAGTTCACGGATACTTGGTAAACCCTCTTGCCTAGATTACCCCTTTTTTGTTTTTTTTGTGTTTAATTTCTAAAATTTATTGTCCATGAGAACATTTTACATGTGCTCATCTCTTTAGCTGATCTTAGATTGGGACTAATGGCAATAGTTCCTGTGTTTACCAACCAAGGAATCCCCTCAGATGGGAATCCTGGTCCTTTTCCTTCTTTTGGAAATATTGGTGCTCCCTATATGGCAACATTGTCCCTCCTGGGATTAACCATTGCTCTACCAGTTTGGTTATTTTTGACCCTCATGGTTTCAAACATCCAAACTACTTATAAACCAATTTCTCCTCCACATGAACAATGTCAACCCCATGTTGATCATAAATTTGAATCCTCACCTTCTTCACCCATTTCTTCACCTAGTTCTTCCTCTTCGCCTGGTGAAAGTCTGGATTCTAGTACCCAGGTATCTAAGAAGAAGAAGAAAGGCACTAAGAAAGAGGGAAACCCAGCGACCATCGTTACCCATGCGACTGATATTGAAAAACCTCCCACTTCATCTCGCAAAGTCAAATTCCATTTTATGCTATGTAAGGGTGACCACATTCTTAGAGATTATCCTGGTATTCACAAGGTGTTAGAAGTGTGGTCCATTGACCCAAATCACCTTTCGTCATCAACATCTAGATATCCTGATGGTGGTGAACCCTCAACTGGTGATAATAAGATTCATGGGAAAAGGGGTAAGGTCAAATTCCCCTATAGGTTATGTGAAGGGAATCATACCATTCACCTTTGTCATATATGGATGAAGCCTCCAAAGTGTTGGATAACTTTATGGCTGCTAAGTCCCATCTTCCAGTTGCTTACTAGAAGTTTTCCTCGAGTCCTCCACTAGTTGATCAAATGATTGATCGAAGTTTATCTCTGGTCAATTCCACTCTCCCTGAAATTCAATCACATGAGTCCATTCCCAACCAATCATTGGTTGAGGAAAAGGTTGACCTGATTCCACCTACGGTTCATCAAGCCTTTCCCATGAAGAGTGAATCTCATACCACTCAAATTCTCTTTTTTTCCTCGAATTACCTTAGATTGGAGGGAGATCTTCCTATTCCCATGGTCCGAGAGAGTGATCATCCCACTCCCGTAATGCAAGGGGATAGTCCTCCCATTCGTATGGTACCCCCTCCATGTAGTTGGGTCGCTTCCTTTGATTGGAGTTGACTGGAAGTATATCATCTTCCTTCTTACATGCCCTTTGAGATCATATTACAGGCCTATAATGTGGTCCTGCCTAGAAAAATTATAGATGAAGGCGCACATGTTAGTATTTTTTCCTCAACTACCTAGAAATATTTTGGTTCTCTGCAGCTTGTGCCTGTTACCCAAAATATATTGTCCTTTAACAGAGGAACCATTCAACCCTTAGGGATCCTTCTGAAGTTACCTATTACTTTAGGAGGAGATATTGTCTATATAAATGTGATGGTTGTCCAAGGCCCCTTGGGTTTTAACTTACTCCTGGGGCGTGACTATACTTATGTCATGGGAGCGTTCGTCCCTTCCCTCTTTTGCGTGATATTTTTTCCACATGAAGGTCGGATTGTGACCATTGATCAACTTTCATTCATTGGTCCTAATATGAAACCTAGTCTACCATCATACCTTAATGGTCCTTGCATGTTGGTCATATCTTCCCCACCATAGGTTAATTATGTGGCCACCTATTCCATGCCCGCATCCATTGATGGCTCCATCAGTGACATCGTGTATCGTGTCTTAGGGGAATTAGACCTCGAAATCCAAAGTGTTGTTATCCCATCAAATGAGAACCTCTTGGAAGCCATGAAATCTTATGTGTCATGATCAGGTCTGATGCAGGAGCATCCTGCTTAATTTCAATTATTTATTTGTGTGATTTAGGGGGGTGATGTTTTTTTTAATTATTTTATAAATTATGTAAATTTAAAAAAATAAATTGAGAGGAAAATCTAAGTGTGAGGTTTATTGTAAATATTCTCTTAATTAATTGAGAATATGAGTGGAGTTGGATTGGATAGATATTTTAGAGATTAGGAATTCCTTAAATGGAACTTGGTTGTTTCAAAGAAGGGATAAATATATTTTAGGATTTGGTTGAGATGTTTGTGGAGGAAATCATGGATTCAAATTAATCCATAATTATGTATAAATGTGAAGCTTTATGGGAGGATAGAGAAACACAGAGAATGGAATAGGTCAGAGAGATATAGAGAAAAATGGTGTGAAAGTTTATGTAAAGGGGGCGAGAGCCAAGAGGCCAACAATTATAATATTCGGCCAAAATGGTTTGAGTATGAAATTCTTGTTGTTATTATATACCATTATTTTGTTTATGTTCGGTTCTCTCTTCTTTATATATATGTTTTGAGTTGAATTGAATATGGTTTTACTGAATATTTTGATGAGGATTTTGATGATAAAGGAATTACACACCCTTCTATGCGCTCTACTCTAATTCATGCAGAATATCTGCATCAAGGTCTTCAGAGCAGAGTTCATTTTCTTGTGTCAAGCTCCTTAAACAATGAAACAAGACCTTAAGAGTAGAGTTCCTTTTCTTGTGTCAAGATCTTTAACAAATGAAACAAGGTGTCATGAGGATATTTATTTACTATTTCAAGCTTGTTAAAAAATGAATTTAGCCTCTATGAGGATAGTTATTTTACTATGTCAACCTCATTAAAAAATGAAACAAGTTCCCTTTCAATTCGAGATATTGATCGGATCTCATAAAATCCAAGTCGAGTCTTTCACTTGATCTCGTAATAGAACCTTCACTCCAGAGTTCATTCGCCTATTATTAACGAGGAGTCTACTCAGGCGAATGCACTAAAGCTTGGGGGCATGTACCTTGAATTGAGTCACCATGTTGTGGCCATGAAAAAAAAATTCAAGCAGAGTTTCTCATGTTGCAATCTTGTGTAAAAATGAAACCATCCTCATCACATTTTTGTACAGTTTGATTTTGGTGTGATTTTGTGAACCATTTTCCTACTTATCTTTTTTTAATTAACGAATTCATTGTTCTATATAGACATTTTTAGAATTATCATAATCACATGATACATTAAATAGGAAAACATAACATAACATAACATACATATATATATATATATATATATCTGTGTGTGTGTGTGTGTCGGTAGTGTTTGCAATTTTTTTTAGTACATCATAATCCAAAAAATATATGTTTTGGTACACAAGAGACTTGTTGGTCCCAAAAATAAAAATTGCAGAACTAAAACTAAACTAGACTAATCAGCATGATTCTCATGGTAACAAGTCACTACTAAGATAACTGGATTGAGAAACAGATGGATGCGGTCTGACACACCCCCATAGTGTGCCTCTGGTAGTGGCGGGGGATATCATGAACATGGGCATACTTCGAAATTCCAGTGGTCAATCTGTCCAGGTTCTGGGATATTTCCTCTTTAGCATCTGTTCCTACCTCATAAGGAGCATCCTTGAATTCCCTCATTACTCTTCTGGCTATGGGGGAAATTCCAGCAGGTCTTCACGGTCCAACATCTGCAGCATATAATTTTTAAAACATTAGAACAAAGATACCAAAAAATATATAAACATGAAAAAATTAACAAAAAAACATGTTTTACCTCTTTGGTCCCACTGGTCACCCTCTGGAAGCAGAAATTCGGGGTCTCCTCTGAAGTTGGTCCCGAAATACAGCCAATCCTCCACTACGATGAGTTGGTGCCTCAACCATAGGAAGAATGTCAATTTGTATGACATGTGTTTTCCACCTCCTGAGTGAGGCATCAACTCGCTCCATCGGATCATACAAAGATCTCGTGGTGTCGGCATGGCCACTTCCACCCACTGAAACTAGAACAACGACACTCGTTCCAAAAATAATGTTGTTAGAATCGACCCATGTCCAAACTGTTTGAGTTGGCCATTTCTGCATTTGGTTAGTCTGTGGCAGTATGGAGTTGAGACTTGGTAGCCTTGTGTGGAGCTTGTGCCCCAGAGGCGGGTGTTATAGTATACTAGACTACCTTTAGAGGCAGGTTGTTTATGGTTCTTATGTCCACCTTCCCACTGCAAGACTTGCTTGCCTCCGGACACTGGCTCCCTATTACCATATCTCGCTCTTACCCATAACCCAAGTACCAGCTAGATGAGCTGATTCCCCCCTCCATGATAGACCAGTGATGAAATAAATGTGGGAGACCTCGATTTCTAACTCTTGGTCACCGATTATAAATATTTCTCGTCTTGTGTCCCATATACTTACCAGGTATTGTAGCAACTCAGGTTGAGATCTTAGGTCTGGAGTTAAGAATAACATGAGGCCATAGTTCCTCAAGGTAGCTAGAGAGTCTCGATCCTCCATGGCTTCTCTTATCACTTCTTCATCCTCTCTCTCCCTCCATTCAATCACCATTTTGATTGATGATTTATTCCTGTCACAACAATTGTACAACATCTTGTTAAAATTTCGAGCCTGAAAATCTAGTTTGGATGGTGTTTTTTGCTAGAATATTCATGTTTTTTCTATTTGTGTGATCGGTGCGCCTATTTCAAACAAAGGAGCATCAACAAGTGCACACCCTATGCGAAAAAACGTAGATTAGCATGAGCCTGAATGGCATACTCGCGCTGATCTGCAGCTAAAATATGTTTAAAACTTCTTCCCAAAAATCAATATCCATCATTAAAATTGCTAAAACATGTATGAAATCAAAGACAATGGGCATGGCTCTTACCTAGCACAGATGGTTCATCAATTAGCTTCTAGGATCAGCCATGGTCATCTCCTAAAGAGTGAAGGTAAAAAGGGGTAAAAAACTTCTCCAATGACTTGTGAAAGTGAAAAGTGAAAAATGTTTTTACTTTTTGAATGTTTAAGTCATTGTTAGGATTTTTCAATATTTTAATTATTTTTTCCTTGAAAAAAGATAATGTGTTCACTCTTGTGCAGTAACAGGGTAAATTGTTTTACAAATGATATGAGAATGAGATCTATTTTATTACTTTTTCAGACTCGGTAAAAACAAATGAAAAAGTCACCCCCTTGGAGTCATCTTTAAGATATTTTCTGACTCTCAAAAAATGAAAAGATTGTTGAGTATTTGTCATTTTGAACTAGTTAAAGTAAACAAAATTTCATTTACCCAGTATACGTTTACCCCTTTTTCGGGTTGGGATAAACTATTTATGAAAAAGGAGTACATTAGCCAATCATGACTAAGAGGTTCTCTCAAAATTTGTTTTCTACCATTTCGGATTCGAGGGAGTATCTACAAAAAGGGCCTTATGGAGTTTTCTTTTTAGTCTCTTTTCAAACTCTCCAAACTTGAAAAAGCGTCGTGTTTCACCCTTTTCAGACTTGCTAAAATTTAACGACATTGGGCTCGACATCATGACACTACCGAGGTCCTACTTCCTAGGGCTTGTAAAATGTACTAGGATGGATTTGTATGAAGGAAAAATTTATACGCGAAGCATATTCTATCCCCTTTAAGATTGTATTTGAAAATAATTGGGGTACTCACTAGAAATGATGGGGGGGGGGGGGAGGAAGTATTTATCAGTTGTGTCAATAGTATGTCGCTATTGAACATGACACTTATCTGTAGTTCATGTCGGGTTGGGGATATCCTACATTCATCACTTTTCCTCCATGGGTTTGGGAAATATGTTTGTCTCACATTTAATTACCAATCTTTTCAACATGACCTCTGATCCTACTTGAGTCAAATACTGCCAATCTCCGTAGTCGTGTTGCCAATATGTTCAAGAGCAGTTCCTTCTACAGTTCATTCATTACCTGATTCTCTGTTCAGTGTTGATTCATTAATATCCTGTTCCTTTGTCTCATGTCAATGATGTGGGATACATCATTGCCCTCCTTCGATGGATCACTTCCTGCCAACTTCAGCTCATTATCTAGGAAGTTGATCTAGAGGCTTCTTTAAGTACCTTAGAGCATACATGCCTTAATGGTAGGTTTCTCACAATCGACGATAGGCTCACATCATTGGCCTTCGATCGAATGATTTCATGAGTGTTTTACTTATGTTCCTTATTCACATCTCATGGATTTTACTACTAGTACCTTGAGGGCCATTTTCATTTTGGTGGTCTCTCTCGCACCTATTAACGGTTGACATCATTGAGTGATAATCATACAATTTGACTTCAAATCGCTCATTCACATGCCTGAATTTGTACTTGATTGGGTCGTGATGGAGCACAAGACCTTGGATTTTGTCTAATAAAGTCCATGTTGCGAGGCGATATGAGTTATTCATGACTATATACATGAATACTTTTTACGGATGGTTGCGACGATACCTAACTCCATATTTGTGATTTTTCTTATTGTGGGATGGTTGTGTCCGTGCCATGGATCCTGTTGTGGCTCATTTGTATATCCTTTATTTTTAATTTTTAAAAAATACAAAAAAAAATAGAAAATTTTCGAAATATATGATAAAGTATAAAGATTCATATACATTAGCATAAAAATGTAATATCTGTTGCATTAAAGTTTAAAGTTAATAATTTAAGCTTTGTGGAAGCAGGTTCCAATGCACAAGATTAAAAAGCGAGCATCTCATGGAGCGGGATCCGACGATTTATTAATCAAGAAATACTAGTGTCAACCCACAGGCACTTTCAACGCGTGGGTTAATGAGGAGGGTGCCTCTACAGTTGACCTGTTGACTGCGGGGTCGATCCAGATCAACGGTCGAGATTCACTGCAGGGGCATGAACCCGACGAAATCTCCGTACCTTGATACCTCCCGCAATGACATATGCAGACAACTGGTGAAATATATGATCCACGTTGGAGTACTTTCAATAGTCTTTTGGCGCGTCTCATCAACATTTAATTCTTGAACCCAGGCCACCTATTTAAGAAAGATTCTCATTTTTCTAAGGTTATTGTTGTTAGTTTGTGTTTGAAATTGTGTCTTCATTGTGTCTTTCTCTATTGTCTGCCACCTTGTCGATTTTCTATCACCCCAAGTTAAACTATGGCCAAGTTCCCTAGACCACCTTTCATTTTACCATTGAGGTTTGCTTAAATGATAAAAATTCTCCAATTTACACCACCATGGTTAAAACTGGTGTGTTGTCTGCATGTATCCCAAGAACACACCTTTTTCCTGAATTTTTGTATTGGTTAGTGTCTATTATGTACCCTGTAAAATTTTATGTAATGAATTGTTAAGGGGAAAATGTTGTGCAAGTCTCAGCCCTATTAATTCATCAAGCTTTTTGTTACTCTGAGTCGGAGTCATGTGTCCAATTTACTGATGATTCCTTGATGGCGCATTATGATAGTCTTACAAGTCAAGAGTTTAACCAATTCATCTTTTATCTAAAGCCAGATACACAAAATTTTACAGCTGATAATAAAGAATTTCCCATGGAGGTTTTTGATACAGAAGTCAGACCAGTGCTAAGGTGCATTGCAAATATTTTGGGAAAGGATGATGACAATACAGTGGACAAATCAGTTCTAGGAATGTTCGCCTTGATGATGAAGCTAGGAGTGGTGTCGGATATTCCATCTTATTGGCAAGAAGCTGTCAACTCTCAACTCATGAGCTTATCACTGATGAGTTCATTCAAATTTCCTTCTCTTGTTATTTACCTCTTTTTATATCAAAATGTAGAAGAATTCATGCATCTGGGGTTAAATATAATGGATATGAATAAGAAGAGGAAGTTAGTAGTATTCTGGATAGACATAGTGAAGAAAGAATAGAATGAGGGTCGTTTGTTTGATTTTTCTAGTCATTTCATGTCAAATACATATAATATTTTGAATGGAATTACTCCCCCCTAATTTCTGCCAAAATCTCAAGAGTTCTTGTAGTTGGGTACAAATAGTAAGTTTGGTGATTGGTTTGTTTTTGAAGACTTTTCTTAAATTAGGCTTTGTGGAGCTGGTGTAGAACCTTATAGGCTTCCTGTATTTGTGCCTATGAGATTATTTGCTTTGGAGTTCATTAGGAAAAGTTTAAAAGTGGATCAAATACATTTTGTGCCTATGAAGAAAGGTCATATGTTTAAGTTGTCAATGACTGTTGGTCCTTTTATAGTCAATATGAGACAAGAAATTGATGAAGCCTCTAATATGTTAGATGAAATGGTCCTACTGTTTGGAGAGAAGTGGGTTTATGACCCTCACAGTGTGATTTCCAATAGGAGAATTGAAAATGGGTATTCAACATTCATTCATGAAAGCAAACCTGATATAGAAAAAATGGAAAGTAAAGGTTTTTTAGGTTCAGTAAGCTCAAATGTACAAACTCCAATTGTATCAGAGAAGTCAAATAAAAGAGATAAAGAAGTCATTAGGGGAATTTTGAGGTCTAAAATGGGCCTCCTTAGGAAATAATAAAATAATAGCTAAACCAATAAAATAATATTTATGAATTTTCAATTCACTTTTTGCATCACAATCCATGTAACGATAGTTAAATTCAATTCAAAAGTTGTACCAAAATAAAATTAATAAAAAAATTGTATTGATGTGACTATAAATAAGAATGAGCTTTTCAAGAAAAAGTCATTATCATTGAACAACTAATGCATTTTTCCTTTGTACTTAAATAACTTAAAATAAAATATAAATATAAATTTATAAATTCTCAATTATATTATATGCTATTAATTAAAATTTGTATTATTTAGATTGTATAATAACATGTAATTAATATACTATATAAAAATAATATAATATAATATAATATAATAAATGTATAGCGATATGCATTGTCTCTTTCAAGAAATATGAAAGGAAAATAATATATTTTTATTCAAAAAGTGTGAAATGACATTTATTATGAGTACTTTACTTTGACTTTAAAAGTACTTAGCGCACTACATTGGTTATACATGAGTTTTTATCCACCATTGAGAATGTGACAAGTAAGTACCTTTAACTCAAGTAATGCCACCTCAACCATTAGGGATGATGTCATCCCCTAAAATGTGATTGGTTCTCATAAAGTGAATTTTGATTGTACATTTTCCTTAGGAGGCCCATTTTAGACCTCAAAATTCCCCTATTGAGTGATTGATTCAGAGGATGAAGAACAGAGGGCTGAAAAGAGAACAAAGCTTAGTGAGGATTTCATAGATGCTCAACCTGGTTTCTCATTACAATTGGGAGATGATAAAAATGTCCATGCTTCACCAAGGAGACATGAAAGAACTCAAGAACAAGTGCCCTTTATTAAACAAATGTTCTCCCAGATTGTAGAAAGAAATCAGAAAATGAAGGCAAGCACGGAGGCTCAAGATGAGTACTAGATAACCCCAAATAAAACATGACTTCTAACTACAATAGACCTTGAAAATGATCAATTTAATATTTCTCTTTCAGATCCCTCTGATATGTCTATTGGTTTATCTAATAATTTCAACACTTTGAATCTAACTGTAGATATGAAGAAAATTTCATTGCTTAACAAAGTAAATATACATATGCAAACAGGTCAACTAATTGTAAATGACCTAACCAAAATCAACGCAATGGCACTCAAGGTTGAGAATATGCTTGGAAAAGTGATCAAGCAATTGAAGTTAGAGAAAGAAAATTCCAGGGCTTTGACAATCCAGAACGAAGAAGTCAAAAATATTATTGTGAAGATTGGGGTAGATCCCAATGACATGTCTGCTGTACAGAAGCTTTTGCAAAGTGCTGAATCAGAATTCTCAGCACTAAAGAAAAATTTGAAGTTTCCTACAGGAGAACACTCCATGGTAGCAGAGCAGAGGTGGAAAATGAGAAAGAAAAATTTCTTCAGCAGCATTTGCAAAAGGAAGAAGAAATCACCAAACTAAATCAAACTGCATTTTCATTGCAGAATCACATTAAATCTCATACTTGTACTTTTTTTTTTTCATCTGGTAAAGAAGATACATTAGCACAAATATCTCAATTAACCTTTAAATTGCAGATGGCAGAGAGAAATTGAAAAAATGCACAAGCTGATTTGGAAACAACAACAAAGATCATACAAGCCACAGATGGAGAATTTAGTAAATACAGAGTGGACTGCCAGACTACTGATGCTGAGATTAAAAATATCAAATAAAAACTGAAGGGAAATGTATCCTTAATACAGGTTAAGGATATCATCTAGAATGATATCATTGTAGAGATGAAAACAATCTAGAGTTTTCTTACTGTTGTTGTAGAGGAAAAAAGTATTATCAAGGAGTTTGAAGAACAAGTCATGACAGACAAGAAAAAGACAATTAATAGGGCCATTTGGGCAAGAAATTTCGTTGATCTCATTGATTCCAAAACATATCAAGAATTGGAAGAAAATGAAATTAAAGACAGGATTTTATATGTTGTGGAAATTCATAAGATGATTGTCAAGAATGATTGTAGGAATTATATAGAAAAGAAGTTTATTGAACTTAAGGAAGCAGTGAACCAGTTTGATAATTTATTTGATAAAATAGAAAGAATAGGTTTGCCATCATGTTAGGGTCTTGGAAGTAGTCTTTTATCATGGAATTCTTATGAACCTTTACTGGTGTTGGCAAAAAGTAAATTAGACAGTACTCATGAAAAGACTCAAGTTCTTAAAGGAGCAACAATGATCAATTTCCTTCAAAGACATTTTCAGCTGCTATGGTTAGTGAAGATTTTATTTGCAGAGAGGCCATCATTTAATATAATCACTGCTTTTAGATTGGAATATGAAAAATTGGTCCATTCACCTAAGACTAATATTGAGATATGGAAGAAATGCAGAGCCTGGATGGCATATTTACCAAAGGACACCTCGACTTCAAAGAAGGATAAACCAGCCAGTCAAAGAAATGCAACAACAACATCATCTATTCACATTCAGCAAATAGATTAGGATTTATATTTTATGTTATTTTCCTCTTTTTAAGAGAATGTAATTGTAATAAGACATTTTGATGACATGTAATAGGAAGTTGACAAAGTCCTAAGTAGTTGAAGCAGTTAGGATTAGTTCTAGCAGTTATGAACTGATTTCTATTGTATTTAATGGAAAAAATAAGAAAGAAAAGGGTTCTGAGTTTTGGACCTTCATACTGCAATTTTTTTACTCATTTTTCAAATGATTAATGAATGAAAAGCAAGATTCTGGCATTTGTTGATATCGATATGTCTTCCACTTTACATTATGTGTTTTCTATCTTTGAATAAAATGAATTAATGAAGCTGCAGGTCTCTTTTTACTTGTGTGAATAAGAGTTAAAATCCTTAATAGGTGCTCCTTCATTTTAACTGTTCTTGTCTTATAATTCTTTTGAAGTTTGAGGTGATATATTCTATACATCAACATATCAATTTGGGCTTCTTTCCTTCATGTTCTTCTGATCATTCCATTCTATATCAAAAAATAATGGCATTGTGGGACATTCATTGTGTTTGATCTTTGAGGGTTTAATAATAAACATATGGAGGTGATTAAACAAAGAAAAATCTTTCTGTGACACATTTATATAAATTTATTAAGCACTGATTCCTTACCACAGCCAAGGGACTGTCTTTTAATATACAACATTTTTTGGTGCTATTGCTAGGGACGAAGAAGTGACTTTCTTTCCCTGGTTTTGGTTCATATTTCCTCTAGTTGTTTAGAGAGGAGAAAATATCAATTTGTATCTTTATTTCATAATTCTAGCGTATAAAAGGCCACATACAATGTTGTGAAACCAGCTCCAAAAAGAGAAGAAAAGAGATATCAATGCCTTAGAAATAAGCCACTTCAAGGGGGCAACCTCCAATACATTACATGAATGAAAAATTCTTGGATGATTCAAATTACAAAACCTCCTTTCTATATATAGAAGTCCATGCGAGCAGAATTTAATCCTAGTGGGGCCACAATGTAATCCTAGCCGACCTAACAATAATAATGTAAGGGCACAATAATAACAATATGGGGGTTACAGGGGTACAATAATA
The DNA here is from genome assembly GCA_034641835.2 of Pinus albicaulis. Taxonomy (NCBI): domain Eukaryota; kingdom Viridiplantae; phylum Streptophyta; class Pinopsida; order Pinales; family Pinaceae; genus Pinus; species Pinus albicaulis. The sequence goes on along the minus strand of CM076578.1, from coordinate 1,212,939,494 downwards.
ACAATAAGGGGGGCTACACTAACATAATAAGGGGCTACACTATTAATATAGGGACTTAACATGCCCCTCTCCTTCAAAAAAGTGTTGTCCTCAATGCTTGAGTAGCTTTGGGTGCTTCTCTATAAAATTATCATCCTCCCATTATAAAATTATCATCCTCCCATGTAGAATTTTCAGTGGGTAAGTTCTTCCACTTGATGAGATACTCTGAAATTGATTGATTCTGTAGCTATCGAGTTCTTGTTTCCGTGACTGCTTCAGGTTCCAATATAATTTTTCCTTCCTCATCAAGTTCTGGCAATATTGTTTGAACTGGAATATTTTCACCTATAAACTTCTTTAAGCATGGAACATGGAAAATTGGATGCACTCGTGAAGAATGAGGAAGCTCCAATTTGTATGCCATAGTACCAATATTTTGCAACACCTTGTAACGACCATAATACTTTGGAGATAATTTATTATCATTTTTAGCTTGCTTGAGGGACATTTTTTTTGTATGGTTGTAGCTGTAAAAATACCGAGTCCCCTACATCAAAACTTCTCTCGCTGTGATGTTGATATGCTTGTTGTTTCATTCAATTTTGTGCCAAATTTAGGTTGTCCTTTAAGAGTTGGAGAACTTATTGTTGATGCTCGATGTGATCTTCCACTGCTTTAACCTTAGAATTTTCTCTTAAAGATGATGTGATGGATGGTGCATGATATCCATAAAGTGCCATAAATGGGGCCATTTTTGCTGTAGTATGGAAGGAAGTGTTATACCACCATTCATCTAGAGGTAACCACTTGACCCATTGTGTTTGTTTATAAAATACAAAACAATGAAAATATCCTTCCAAACATTTATTTACTATCTCAGTTTGACCATCGGATTGAGGATGATAAGATGAGCTATGAGCTAATTTAGTACCCAAACAAGAAAATAACTTTGTCCAAAAATTTCCAGTAAAAATGGGATCTCTGTGTCTGACTGTATGGGTTTTCCATGTAGCTTTTAGTTGTGTCACATAAATGTAGTAGCAAGCCCATGCTTTCTTTGTGGATGAGATAATGCACAAAAGTGTGCATACTTGGTAATTCTATCAACTACCACCATGATGACACTCTTTCCTTCGAACTTAGGTAAACCTGTGATAAAATCCATTGAAATCTCCTCCCAACGTTGACTTGGAATGGATAAAGGTTGTAGAAGACACGGGGTCTTAATTGTCTCAACTTTATTCTACTGGAAAACCAAACATTCCGCCACAAACTTTTGAATATCAGATTTAAGGCCATCCCAAAAAAATTCTTTCTTCACCCTGTGGTAAGTTTTTAAAAATCTTGAGTGTCCTCCTAAAGGAGAAGTGTGCAATTCCAAAAGAATATTTTGTTTCAGTTGGGAATTCTTACAAAGATATAAGTGATCTTTGTACCATAAGGAATCATTTTTCCAACTAAATGTATCAGATGTACTAGGATCTTGCTGCAATTTTTGAATGAGTGTCCACACGTCTTCTTCCTTCTTCCATTCATCTCCTGCTTCGGTTATCCAATCTGGTTGGATAATAGAAATGTCACAAAGCAATGCTTCCACCTCTTCATTCTTTCTTGAGAGTGCATCTGAAAAAACATTTAGCTTCCCTTTTTTGTATATTATTTCAAAGTCATAACTCAACATCTTTGTGACCCATTTTTGCTGCTCTTCTGAAGATAGTCTTTGTTCCAAAAAGTGTTTAAGACTATCATGATCAGTTTTTAACTTGAAGTGTCTTCACATTAGGTAGTTTATCCATTTATTTAGTGCATGCGATATTGCCAACATTTCCTTCTCATAAATAGCCTTTTGTAAATGCTTTCCTTTGATTGAAAGACTTTCACAAGCAATGGGTCTTCCTTCTTGCATTAAAACAACACCAATTCCATTTCCCGAGGCATCACATTCCACAATAAAGGTTTTTGTGAAGTTCGGCGTAGCTAAGGCTGGTGCTAGGCACATTGCCTCTTTAAGATGTTCAAAGGCCTTAGTTGCTTTAGGAGTCCATGAAAATGCATCTTTCTTCAATAATGTTGTTAGAGGTGCTGCTATTCTCCCATAATTCTTAACAAACTTTTGACCTTTTTATTTAAGGCAGAAATCCTCGCAACTACTTTATGGTTGTGGGGACTTCCATTCCTTAATGGCTTTAATTTTCTTAGGGTCTACCTTAACACCCTTGTGAGATACAATATGACCCAGATATTCCACCTCTTGTATCCAAAGAAACATTTGGATGTTTTTGCATATTATTGTTTCTCCTCCAATAGTTTGATCACCTTGTCAACTTGTTGAACATGATCCTTCCAAGACCTGCTATAAATTAGTATATCATCAAAAAATAATATCACAAATTTTCTAAGGAAGGGTTTGAAAATGGAATTCATCAACCCTTGAAATGTAGAAGATGCATTGGTAAGGCCAAAAGGCATGACCAAAAATTCCTCAGCAGCCCTCATGAGTTCAAAATTATATTTTTGGAATATCTTAGAGTCTTCATTCTAATTTGATGATACCACTGAATAAGAGATCCCGATTTAATTAAAATAAATTACTCCATGTAATTCATCCAATAATTCATAAATCACAAGAATAGGAAATTTATCTTTAATGGTGAGCTTATTGAGCTCCCTATAATTTGGACACATGCTCCATGATCCATCCTTCTTGTGTACCAATACTACTAGAGAAGAGAAAGAACTTTGACTAGGTTGAATTATACCAGTCTCTAACATTTCTGCAATCATATGTTCAATTTAGCTCTTTTAGACATAAGGATATCTATAAGGCCTGATGTTTGGAGGAACACTTCCTCGAATCAAATGAATAACATGATCATGATCACTAATAGGTGGGAGTCCTTTGGGAGTTTCAAACACCTTGGAATGATTTTCCAAGACTTTTTGGACAACTCTGCTGAGAAAGGAGCAATTTTGATCTTCAGAACTACAAAGTGAGCATAGTAAACCTGAAATTATGTCATTCTTTCTTTAGAAGATTTTTCATAACATTAGAAGCTTATTATCTTTCCCTTGGCTTCCATAGCCTACAAGTTCAACTTCCTTTCCTTTCGAAAAAATATGCAAGAAAAGTTCTTGAAAATTAAAAGCTACCATCCCAAAAGATTGTAACCATTGTACTCCTAGTACAACATCAAGACCTCCCATTGGAATGGAAAGCATTGGACTATTCAATACATATTCCCCATGGTTAGTTTGATATTATGGCATTTTCTAGAGAAACTTATAGTCTCTCTATTTGCAACCATCACTCAACACTCTGGTGTTGGGTATAGGAGGCAATTCAATTCCTTGGCTACCTTACAATGAATAAAATTATGGGTACTACCTGAATCAATCAAAACTATTACAATTTTCTTCTTGATATGTCCTTCTATATTGAGAGTTTGAGGAGTGGTAATTCCTACCAATGCATTACAGGATATGGTCGGACTCATTTCAAGGGCTTCTTGGTTGGTTCACGGTGGTCTCTACTCTCATTCTCATTTCTTCTTCCTCTTCACAATCTATGTAAAATAATTTATTCTTAGCACACTTATGACCTTTAGTGTATTTTCTATCATAACTGTAGCAAATCCCTTTTGCTCTTTTTTCTTCTAATTGTTGTGGTGTCAACCCTGTAGGTTGTGGAAATCTAGGAGTAGCAACACTTCCATCTTTATAGAAGTGAGTGGTAGGCTTCCTTTTTGCCATAATTTTACATTCAATTTTCTTGCCAACTTGAATTCCTTCTCAAATGAATCGGTTCCCGTTCCAAAGCATGAACTTCATGTTGGATGTTATCCTTTAAAGTACCTATGAAGTGATCAATCTGTGTTCCTACGGAATATCGATTTGCCGTTATATTCAATTTTTTGGAAGTCCTCAATGTGCTCCCAGCTAAGCCCTTTTGTTTTGAAGTTTCAGTTGATTAAATAAGGTGTTTCTCTTTATCCTCATAATGTGCTATCATTTCCTCCATAAAAATTGACCAAGTGACAATTTTTTTACGGGAGCAAAGCCATCGATACCATACAAATGTATTTTGTTCAAATGTAAAGTTGCAATGCGTACCTTTTGTGTGTTTTGCACATTATTGAGATCAAAATATTGCTCCATCTGTAGTATCCATGTTACAAGATCTTTTCCATCAAACTTCCTCATATCCATTTTTGGAATATGGTGGTTCTTCCCGCCAACATTAGAGTTTATGAACTCATGATTAGCATTTATTTTGTTCTCATCATGAGTTTCCTCTACTATATTTTCACCATTAGGAAACATTTCTTGTATCAACTTTGTCAAATGTTCCATGTCTGCTTTTAGATCGTTTTTCATGTTTTCCATTTTCTCATCGATCTTAGCTTCCACATGTCATCCATCTTAGTTCCATGCTAACTTCCATGCCATCTATCTTAGATTCCATGTCATTCTTCAAACCATCCATCTTAGCTACCACGCCATCTATCTTAGATTCATGCCATTCTTCAAGCCATCCATCTTAGATTCCATGCCTTTCTTCAAACCATCCATCTTAGCTTCCATGCCTTTCTTCAAAACTTCCATGTCATTTTTTGTTGCTCTTTGCGAGAGCGAAATTTGTTGCACTTGCTCTTGTAATTTTGATATGTCATGTTGCCATTCTTCGTCTTCATGAGTCATAGTAGAGCTTTCTAAAGGCTTAATGAGTGTTGAATTATTTTTAGGGGCCATTTTATAATCCAATACTGATACCTATTCTATAATATGCCCTTGGAATCAATTCAACTTGATTCTTCAAACAAGACATATGCAATTCGGAAAAAAAAAATACACACCTTTTACTTTCTTTTGAGGAGCTCGATATTGAAATTGAATTATCTCTATAATTGTGAATCCTCAATATCTGAAATTTATCCCTATAGTATCCCTCTGAAACTTCTTTCAAATGCCACAGTTCTTATCTGATTTGGATTCTTCAAGGCTAAGTTATGTCCAATCTCCCATAATGACCCAATTTTGGACTGGTTCAGTAGAGCGAACTTGTACGACTTTCCACATGTAACTGTTTCCTCCTCTGGCTCTGAAATTGATAGGAAGAAAGCTACAGTCCGTGTACTTGTAGCCACTTTTTACAGCATTCCAATCTGATGCTTAGAGAGAGAGCTATGAATATTTTCCCACGATCACCTATTTGAGATGAAATTCAGAAGACTCAAAAAGCCCTAACTTTCACAGATCATATCTCCGAAAATATTGCGAACCAATATCTGAAATTTTGTGATGATGTTCCTCAGGATTGTAGCTTCACACTCTAAAAATTTCAGCTTCTGAACCTTCATATAAAAAACGTTATTAAAAAAATACCACGATGACCTGTTTAGGTTAAATTCAAGAGCCTGCAAAATGACCTAACTTGCACAGATCATATCTCCAAAAATGTTGTGAACGAAGCTCTGAAATTTTGTGAAGATGTTCCTCAGGATTTTTTTTGCGCACTCTAAAAATTTCAGATTCCGAACCTTTGTAGAAAAAAAAGTTATAGCAAAAATTCCACGATGACCTGTTTGGAGCAGCGAAACCCTAGGATCTCAAAGCTCTGATACCAAATATTGTGAAACTAGCTCCATAAAGAGAAGAAAAGAGATATCAATGCCTTATAAATAAGCCACTTCGAGGGGGAAACCTCAAATACTTTACATGAATGAAAAATTCTTGGATGATTCAAATTACAAAACCTCCTTTCTATATATAAGAGTCCATGTGGCCAGAATGTTATCCTAGTGGGGCCACAATGTAATCCTAGCCAGCCTAACAATAATAATTTAAGGGCACAATAATAACAATATGGAGGTTACAAGGGTACAATAATAACAATAATGGGGTTACACTAACAACAATAAGGGACTATACTAGTAATATAAGGACCTAACATATGAGGTCAGATACCTCTCAGCAGAAAGCTCCTATTCTTTCAAATCCTAAAAAGTTGGTTTCTAAAAAAGGCTAGAAATCAAGAACGATTTCTACACCTGATGCTGCACTGCCTGCATGAGGCAATAGTTCCCATACCCTTTCAGCCAAGGATATTTCTCGGAAACTCATTTTCTTGGAACAAGAATCCTTGTCCCCACCTATTTATTTCCAAGAACCAAAGTTAGAAGAACAATCTTTTGAGTATGTTTCATTCACATTTACAAAAGCTCGACCTAATACAATTGCAATTTTTTCTACTATTTTTCGTCAAACCCTTCCCATATCAATTGTTTCACCTCATCCATCCACATCTACAACTGGTATACAAACCCCACCTACTCAAGGAGTAGTTAATCAAGGCATAAACATGGTAGCCCCTGTTCCTAATTTCTTGATGAATAGATATGCAACATTAAATATTCCATAACCAATGAATGTAATGCCTCAGGAATACCTTAAATTGATTCCTATATTTATTGGTGAAGATGAAATAACTACAAAACAACACTTGCCTTTGTTTTGCATTTTTGCTGAAAATTTAAATGTTGAACATTTTGATGCAGTAATGAGACTTTTTGTACAGTCTCTGAATGAAGAGGCAAGAAAATGGTTTAAAGGATTACCAAATGGCTCAATTAATGATTGGGACGAATTATAAAGACAATTCATCCAAATATGGGGTGAAAAGAGAGATCAAGGTTATTCATTGACAGAGGTTAATGCTATTAAGAAAATTTTTGATGAAAGCATGAATGATTTCATTAAAATATTTAACAAATTGTATAATAGTTTTCCCGTAGAAATGAAACCCCCTCCTATTGGAGAAAGAGTTGTTTTTGCTGGGGCATTTGCATCAGATTTTAGTTTCACTTTGAGAGATAGAATATCCGATACTCTTGAACAAATCCAAACAGATTCTTTAGAGAGCAAACATGACTCCTGCTGGAAAAACACAGGAAAAACAGACAGTTCAAGATAAAGGTAAGGCCAAAGAATATTCATCATAGGATCAAAGGATTGATGACATGACTAAGGTCATCAAGAACTTGTCAAATAAATTAGTGAAGATGGAATTAGACAATAAGAATCTTGCACAACAAAACAGAGGGGTTTTCAATCCATAGTTCAGAAAGAAACCCTTGAAAATTTTGTAGATGGAAAGGAGAGATCAAGATCAAGTTCAAGCACCCTTATATAGAAGAAACACCTTCACAGTCTGCTGAGAATGATTAGAAAGAGGTTGAAGATCAAATATCTGCTGTTTATATGGAAGATGATGAGGAAGAAGATAAATGTGATGAAGAATGCACAGAAGCTGATATGTCATTTAATTAGGAAGAAATGGATGATTATTGTAAACAATTCAATGATTTTATGCAAGCAAAAGTGCATAAGAAGTATGAATTAAGATCAAAAAAGATATTAAGAACTCAGGATGATGATGAAAAAGAACCAGATCCAGTCCCTCCTCTAATGGCGACTCCACAACCAAAGAACTCAATAAAAAAATCAGACAAGTGGAAACAACCTATGAATTAAGTGAATGCAAATGAAAAACAAGTTGAGGCTTCCTAGAATAAGTCTATTGATTCTAATATTTTGGAGAATATGGTTATTGTACCTGAGTAAAATTCTAATTCTAATAAGAATCAAGAGTAACCTGAAAACATTATTAAACATAATCAAGCTTTTAGTCTATCCAAATAATTAGAAAAAATCAAAACTCAAGTACCCTTGCTTGAGTTAGCTAAGGCACCTGGTTACAAGAAGGAAATTATAGAATTTATTGATATTTTTCAGTCTGATGATATTGGGGATACTGTGAATTTACCAAAAGAAAAACTAGTGGTCACTTTTGGTCCACATGTGGAAGAGGTAGATTCTTCTGTTCCTCCTTTTTATATATAATTTCTTCTTCATGATTTCATTCTGAATAATTGTATGTTAGATTCTGGTGCATCACATAATATTATGCCATTATCTGTGATGAAGGAATTAAATTTAAAAATCACTAAGCCCTATAGAGGCCTTTATTCATTTGATTCAGAAAGGTTGAAGTGTGTTGGACTTATCAAATACATGGTGGTTTCTCTGGCCCAAATTCCAGCTAAGAGTATCATGATGGATGTAGTGGTTGCAGATATTCCAGCCAGATTTGGTATGCTTTTTTCCAAATCTTTGGGAGAAAATATTGGAGGTATTTTAAAGTTGGACTTCACATATGCTATCATTCCTGTGTTTAATGGGGAAGAAAGGAGGGTATACAGAGAAAAAATATTTGTAAAGACTACCACAAAGAAAGATGTAGGAAATTCCCCTATCTATGGCCAAGAGAAGGAAGATCTCTCTTGTTTTATGCTGCATGAATATGCAGAATTTGCTGAAGATTCACAGAAGTAGCTCTCTTCAGAAATTGTACATAAGGAGCTGAATTAAAATAAAATTTGGAAGTGTTTTTTTGATGGTGCCTATTCCAAGGATGGTACATGAGCTAGATTTTTGTTGACTTCTCCAGAAGGTAATCTTTTTCCTTTTTCTCTTAAGCTTGAATTTGAATCGAAAAATAATGTAGCTGAGTATGAGGCATTAATCTTGTGTCTTCAAACTGCTAAAAAATTGGGAATTCAATGTATCTTCATTTTTGGTGATTCTGAATTGATTATAAGACAAATTAGTGTCAAACCAAACATCAAAGATTGAGGTCATATAGGAATGAAGTATTGGACCTGATTGAAAATTATTTTGAGGCTTTGAATCTTCAATTCAATCCAAGAGTAGAAAACAAAATGGCAGATTCATTGGAAGTTGTAGCCAGTAATTTCAATCCACCTATTAATTCGAAGCTGAGATATGAGATTGAGATGAGGCATAGACCCTCAATCCTTGAAAATGTTAAACACTAGAAGGTCTTCGAAGATGATGAGTAGATTAATCATTTTCTGAAAATGATTGGAAACTTTGAAGATAGTGAAATAGATTAGGAAAGTGAGCAGACTGATCATAATGAAGGCTTGGCAAACCTTAAAGAATCAATAGGTGATCAGAAGATAATACAATTGAAAGAAAATGTATTACCCAGAGGTTTGGTTGCTCTTGAAAGGTTGTTTGATGCAAATGATGTAGCACTGGATAAAAAGAAGGTTTCTCAAGAAAGTGAGATGGAGGACTGTAATCTAGGAATTCAGCAGGAACCCAAGATGGTCAAGTTATTCAAGGGAGTTCCTGAGAATTATAAAGAAATGTATATTGATATTTTCAAGAATTATATGGATGTATTTGCATGGTCCTATGATTATTTGAAAACATATGATCTGGATATAACTCAACATAAAATACCATTCAAGGATGGAGTTAAGCCTCACAGGCAGAATCTTAGGAAGATTAATCCACTGCTACTTGTGCCAATTGAAAAGGAGGTGAAGAAAATGTTGCAAGAAAAAATCATAGTTCCACTTAGATATTCAGAGTGGGTTTCTAATCTGGTTCCTGTGAGGAAGAAGAATGAAGAGATAAGTTTATGTGTTGATTTCATGAACTTGAATAGAGCTTCTCTAAAAGACAACTATCATTTGCCAAATATGGATTATGTTTTACAAAAAGTCACAAGAGCTTATAGATTATCTATGGTTGATGGTTTCTCTGCGTACAACCAAGTAGCTGTTGGAAAGGAAGATCAGAAGAAAAAAACTTTACCACACCTTGGGGAACGTTCATGTATGCTAGGATGCCATTTGGTCTCATAAATGCAGTGACTACCTTCCAAAGGGAAATGGACATAGCATTTGTGGGTGACAAATTTGTAGTCATATATTTGGATGATGTGACTATTTTTTCAAGTTCTAATGATGAGCACTTGGAGCATCTGCAGAAGGATTTCCTGAAGTGCAGGAAGTTTGGATTATCATTTAATCCCAATAAATCTCTTTTTTCTTTGGAAGAAGGTAAGTTATTGGGACATATAGTTTATAATCAGGGGGTGAAAATTTATCCAACAAGAGTTGAAGCTATACAGACAATTTCGTTGCCTAGAAGTAAGAAAGATATTCAGATATTTCTAGGAAAAATTAATTTCCTGATAGTATTTGTCCTAAATTATGCTGAGATTGTCAAAAATATAACAGATATGCTGAAGAAAAATGTTGAAGTAAAATGGGACAGAGATGTAAGAGGTTCTTTTACCAGGATCAAAGAAGCTCTTCAAGAAGGTCCAATTTTAATCAGTCCAAACTATCATAAGCCATTCCAAATATTTTCATTTGCATCACCTTCTACCATAGTTGTTGTCTTGCTGCAGAAGAATGAACAAGGAAAAGAGCAACCTGTGGCATTTTTTAGTAAAGTTCTCAGAGATGCAGAACTCAAATACTATATCTTGGAAAAACAAATATATGCATTAGTTAAAGCATTGAAAACCTTCAGAACCTATGTGCTGCAGTCTCAAATAGTTGCATATGTACCTAAATCAGTTGTAAAAGATGTGTTAGTTCAAAGTGATGTTGAAGGAAAACGAGGAAAGTGGATCACTAAGATACAGGAGTATGACTTAGAAATTAAACCCACCAAATTGATGAAAGGACAAGGCTTGGAAAAGCTACTAACAGAATCAAATTTTTAAGCTCTAGGAATTAATCTGCTTGCACCTTTAGATGAAGCTATTAATGAAACAAGTCAAAATAACACAAAGTCAGAAATTAAATACAAATTTTTTTTCTTTGATTGGTATAAGGATATTATTCATTACTTGTGCTTTTTCTCTTTGTAATATTCCCAAATTTGCACATAGCAATTTGGAATATTAGATTTTGCTACTTTCACCTAGGAAAGGAATAAATGGGTAAGGAAGCCCATGAACAATAAAAATATGAATAATTTCCACCTTAGTAAGGAAGGAGATCACCTTAGGAGCTAGTTTTACACTTCCAAGTGTGAACAAGGGCAAATTAGATGGAGACATAGTCAAGTTTGACTAAGTTAACATCCATTCTTGAGGAGGAAGAAATCACTCAACTAAACTAACTCAATGTGAGCAAGGATCAGCCCAGACACACATATGAGAACCGGATTGAAGATCCCTTAGTGTGAAAAGAGCCATTGCAGGTGGATTAGTTCCGGTCGACAAAGTCAACAGTGCTGCTACAAAGAGAAGGGAAGCTAGCTAGGGCAGCATAGTTTTGAAAGAGGAAGCTTCACTAGCAAGTCACCTCAACATTGTGTGGGGTCGAGGGTGAGGAGCCTCACCAAAGCTAAAAGGGAAGGCATAGCATCAAATGGATTTATTCATGTATTCATCTATCTTGGTCTTGTGACTATTTTCATGCTTCAGCTATTTAGTCGGAGTTGCTCCACTGCTTAGTGCAAAGAATTCTCGTGCGGGAATTCCATCCTCTCTTTGGATCAGCTTGCTTAAGGGATCAATAGGGAAGGATTTGAGCTTAATTTTAGTATTTGGCTTGGGGCCATTCATCCATAGTCAGCCACAACATATTTCCCTTTAGAAAACTGTGTCCTTTATGTAGGGGCAGCAGCAGCAGGGTTGCACACTTAGAATTTATACTAGTCTTTGACAAGGAGGTGCTCATTTCCCTCCAGGAGTTCTAATAAGAGGGCCTAGGGCCATTTTTCTATATTTTTCAGCTTTTTCATGTCACATTCATCCATTTATAATACATATATGTAGTAGCTTCGTTATTTTCTGCAGTGATGCTTGTTGTTCATGCATTTTGTTGGAAACCCTTGCCGAGTGTCTTTTTCTTGGTGTAAAAGAGGTTAAACCTCCATTTCTCTATTTTTTGATTAATATAAGATTCATATCAGACTTCTCTCATTATTTTCTACATAAACCCTCATTAGAATTATTCATTCCATGCTTTAGTACTTCCTGCATGAGCTACGCTATGGGGTTTGGGCTTAATTGGGCTGCATTGACTTGGGGAGATCTGTTTATATGAGCTATAGTGATTTGATTCACCTATAATTCTACATGTGAGTTTTATATCATGTATTTTAAGGGATCCAAGTTCCATTTATCACTTGTATAGTGTTATTTTCTGAAGACAATTGTTTTATGCTCTATATTGCTGCATTTCCCTACATGGGAAGGAGAATATAGATCATATTGTTGCTGAGGTTCTTTCATATGATGGTATGATGTTATTTTAAACATAATGAGATGCTCTAAATTTTAATTCTCATGATTTTCTGAAGCTCCACATTGGTAATAACTCACATTATTCCCAATAGTGTAGTTGTTCCCATTTTTGGATATTACAGTGATATCAGAGGTGCCATCTTGGCTCAGCCTGGATTGCATATCCAATCAGAATATAAGAAGAATAATAGAACAAAATGATGGAGAGGATGAGCTTACTCTCATCCATTTTTAGATTCAAGAAGAAAGAAGAAGAGAAATTCATTGAAGCTCCAAGAGGGTTTCAAGGAGGAGAGAGTTGCAGTGAGACCTCTAGAAGGTTTTAGGAGGTAGAAGAAGATGCATGAAATTCCTATTCTCATAGAGGAAGTGGAGAGAAAGGAGACCAATTAGAGCATGAAATCCTGAGTGGGTATTTTGTAGAATATAAGTGCCAACCTAGGGATTTCAAATAGACCCTAGATTTTCCTCAGTTCATTCAACTAAGAGAAGAGAGAAGACCCTGCAACCAAGGGAAAATTAAAGGCAATAGATTCCTATTGTCTAAATTTGATGGTTCAACTACAGAAAGAGCTTGGGCAAGGAAGCTTGAGTCATTCTTCCTACTTCATCCAGTGGTAGAGAGGGAGGCAATAGAAGTTGCAGCACTGCACCGGAAGGGTGAAGCCAATTCTTGGTGGTGCAGCCACTTAAGCCACACAAGAGTGACTTCTTTTTCTGAGTTCACTCAAGAGATGATTAGAACCTTTGATGGAGGAAGATCAGACGAGAGAGGGCCCACACCACCATGGGAGGAGACATGTACCAGCATTGCCACAGCCTTGGGAGAGTAGCTTTCTGCATCAGCAGTTAGGGCAGCCATTACATTGGAGAGAGGAGCCCTTGCAACTCCACAAGAGGTTCCCAAATCTCACCAAGGTATGGAGATATTTCCACTTTTACTTATTACAGCAAATATTTCTAAAAATTGTGGAAATATGTCTTCATATGGCCCAGGATCAAACATTATTGCTGAAGTAGAGTAGTAGGATTGCACTATGTTGTGCAAGCTTGGATAGTTCAAGAAGCAGATGAAACATCATTCTCATGGACCCCTCTTGAGTTGTACACAACCCTTGAGGTTGGAGTGTGATATTTTGGAGGGAGTCATGAACTTGTAGGATGGAATGAACTTTGCTCCAAAAAAATTCATGCAGAGTCAAATGTTCATCCGGGAGTTGATACATGAGATATCCAAAACACCCTGGAGGAGGGTTATAGCGCTGTCAGGAAGTAGCAGCAAGGAGGCTTTGCCTTTAGCCCCATTGGATCCTTATGGGTTCAAGATGATCATCGGTGAGAGATATTCTCTCGGAGGTCTCCAAGGAGTTTCATTTCAGCATCCCATGGAATGCAAGGAGAAAAATATGATATGGGAGGATGGTAATCTTCTTTGGAGGAGTACCAAGGTGGAGAATGGTAGGAGGCATCCATCAGTGGATAAGTGGATGCGGATAGAGAGAAAGGAGCTGGAGAGCTACTTGCAAATCTATGATACTGGGCAGCAAGAGGAAAAACTGCATTGGCTACTCCTAAGAGAGTTTGGCCATCATGGAACATATCCTTCTTCTAAGGGTATGAGGGAGGAGAGAATTGGGCAAGGCACTTGCATCACGGGACAGTAAGGAGTGTGGATACATTATGATGATGTAATCATTATTTTTTCACCACATGAGTTGTATGATGGAGGTGTGGTGGGGTAGCAAAAACATTTGTTTCTTTGGAGGATTGAGAGAGAGCAAGGGCAGAGTTGCTCTCACATTTTGCATGATGTTGCAATGGGAGGAGATGGAAACATTATGGGAGGAGTATTTGAAATTGGACATGTCAAAGAATGGATTTATGAGTTGGACGAAGCCTATTTGCATAGGCCAACAACGCTGTCACTATGGAGCAGCAACTTGTTGATGGAGTGTTCCGAGGATCACTTCATATTTGATGCACTTGGTGGGCATAGAGGAGATGAAATAGGTAGAGGAGTGGATGGACTCATTTGTCATTATGGTATGTTCTCCTTGAATTGGATTTCCAGGCATGAGAATTAGGATTTTCATGCAACATGTGGTTCATTCCTCTTCATATGGGTATGTATGCCACTATGGAGGGTTCATCTATGGATATTGTCACCATCTTGCTTTCATTGCATGGTAAGAATTCTATTTTTGCGTCTATTGATTGTACCACACAATATTTTCATGCTCTTACCATTTCTTTGCAGTGCATTCCTCTTCAAAGGGGAAAGTTCTTCTTTAGGCTCCATGGTCCATTTTTAGCCAGCTATTATGATGGAGTCAACCATCTACTGTATGATCCGGAGAAAGTATTTGGTTACCTCTGTGTGCTCAGTTGACATATTCAACCATCTACTATTTACTAGTGGGTGTGATGAATTATACAACAAGCCATGTGTCAAGAGACAACTTGCCATACTATTGTCTAAAGCTACAGTGGGGAAGACTGCAATGTGACCACTTGGGAGACTGTTGGTATCCTCTAGCACCACATAAAACCTTCAGTCTTTCTCTCATTATGATCCTGATCATGATCCTATTTTCTGATATTATTCTTGCTTATATGAGGAGCATGATTTGAGGAGGAACACATGGAGTGGATGTGTTCTTTGGGGAGGAGGATCCCCACACTTTTTGCATTACATGTTCTAAGAGAAGCATGGGAAGGGACATGGCCTCTACAAAAAAATCTTTGTGTCTTAATGAGGAGGGCCATGAGATGGATGGGATGCCATATGGTGGTAATTTCTTGTCCATCATGTATGAGATGGTTTGGGCTAGCTTGATGCACAACACTGGGATAGGGATCTTCGGAGGTATAGCTTCCTTCTTGCCATTTGAGGGAAACATGATGGAATCCCAAGATCAGAGAATCCTCTATGATTATCTTAAGTGGAGAGGAAGACAGCGTGGGGTAGGCTCTCTTGCCTACCATATTCATATTTTTAGCCCACCTATTTTGCATCAGCTCAAGGTGGAAGAGAACCTTCATGAGTTGCCAACCTGGAAGGTGACTCAATTTTTTTGGTTGATAGCTTGGGGAGGAGAGATTCAGAAGGGGATGGTGAATCCCAATTTATATCAGCCTTCATGCCCCAAGAGGACCTTCAAACATCCCATTGTTGCCTCCATGGATTATCCACTGTCACATAATACCAGCTACATGGATAGTTTACACACTCGGGAGGGGCAACTTGGAGATATATTGATGATGCATCACCTTGATCCTTGGAGGATTTCATCTTATGAGGTTGCTACAGGGGAGAAGAGGATGCTCTTCAGTCCTATCCTTGCAGTTGCTTCAGGACAAGCAACATTTGGGAGGGGAGGACTATAATATTCCTAAATTTTCACACAACAATTTGGAATATTAGATTTTGCTACTTTCACCTAGGAAATGAATAAATGGGTAAGGAAGCCCATGAAAAATAAATATATGAATAATTTCCACCTTCGTAAGGAAGGAGATTACCTTAGGAGCTGGTTTTAGACTTCCAAGTGTGAACAAGGGAAAATTAGATGGAGACATAGTCAAGTTTGACTAATTCAACATCCATTCTTGAGGAGGAAGAAATCACTCAACTAAACTAGCTCAATGTGAACAAGTATCAGCCTAGACACACATATGATAACTGGATTGAAGATCCTTTAGTGTGAAAAGAGGCATTGCAGGTGGATTAGTTCCAATTGACCAAGTCAACAACGCTGCTACAAAGAGGAGGGAAGCTAGCTAGGGCAGCACAGTTTTGAAAGAGGAAGCTTCACTAGGAAGTCACCTCAACATTGTGTGGGGTCCAGGGTGGGGAGCCTCACCAAAGATAAAAAGGAAGGCATAGAATCAAAGGGATTCATTCATTTATTTAGCTATCTTGGTCTTGTGACTATTTGCATGCTTCATCTGTTTAGCCAGAGTTGCTGCACTGCTTAGTGCAAAGAATTCCCGTGCGGGAATCCCATCCTCTCTTTGGATAAGCTTTCTTAAGGGATCAAGAGGAAAGGATTTGAGCTTCATTTCAGTATTTGGCTTGGGCCATTCATCCATATTCAACCACAATGCAATTCCCTTCAGAAAAATATGTCCTTTATGTAGGGGCAGCAGCAGCAGGGTTGCACCCTTAGAATTTATGCTAGTCTTTGAGGAGGAAGTCCTCATTTCCCTCCGGGAGTTATAATAAGAGGGCCTAGGGCCATTTTTCTGTATTTTTAAGCTATTTCATGTCGTATTCAGCCATGTATAATACAGATATGCATTAATTCCATTATTTTCTGTAGTTCTGCTTATTTTTCATGCATTTTTCCGGAAACCCTTGCTAGGTGTCTTTTTCTTGGTGTAAAAGAGGTTAAACCTCCATTTATCTATTGTTTGATTAATATAAGATTAATATCAGAATTATCTCATTATTTTCTGCATAAACCCTCATTATAATAACACATTCCATGCTTCAGTACTTCTTGCATGAGCTAGGCTATGGGGTTTGGGCTTAATTGAGCTGCATTGACTTGGGGAGATTTGTTTATATGAGCTAGAGTGATTTGTTTCACCTCTAATTCTGCATGTGAGTTTTATATCATGTCTTCTAATGGATCCAAGTCCCATTACTCACTTGTATAGCGTTATTTTCTTAATACAACTGTTTTATGCTCTATATTGTTGCATTTCCCCACCCAGGAAGGAGAATATAGATCATATTGTTGCTGAGGTTCTTTCATATGTTGGTATGATTTTATTTTACATCTAATGAGCTACTCTACATTTCCATGCTCATGATTTGCTGAAGCTCCACATTGGTAATAACTCACATTATTCCCAATAGTGTAGTTGTTCCCAATTTGGGATATTACACTCTTCTCCACCCTCAATAAAAAGAACAAAGTACAGAGCTCTTAAACTCAAAGCTCAACCTTATGTTATAATTGATGCTAAATTATATTGGAAGGATCCTGCTGGTATTTTGTTGTTGTGTTTGACAGAGGGAGAGTTAATGGAAGTTATCAAAAAATACCATGAAAGTCTGTGTGGAGTGCATTATAGTTGGAAAGTTACTGCTCATAAAATTATGAAATCTGATTTTTACTGGTCTTCCCTATTTTTTGATGTATACAGAGTGGTTAGAGGCTGCCATAAATGTCAATTGTTTGCAGAAAAGAAAAGGTTAGCTCATTTACCTCTTCTCCCTGTATTTGTTGAAGAACTCTTTAGACAATGGGGATTAGATTTCAGTGGAGAAATCTATCCACCATCAAGTGGGCAGTTCAAATGGATTCTGACTGCCACTGATTATTTTACTTAGTGGGTGGAGGAAATACCTACTAGAAAAGAAAATGATCTGGTAGTAATAATTTTTTTAGAAGAGAACATCTTCAGCAGGTTTGGATGTCCAGTCAAGATTGTAACAGACAATGCACAGGTATTTAACTCAACCAAATTGATTAATTTTTGTCAAAAATATAATTTCATTTTGTCTCATTCTACAACATATCATTCTCAAGGGAATGGGCTAGCTGAATCTTCTAACAAGACATTGGTTAAGATTTTGAAGAAAACAATTAATGAGAATCAGAAGAACTAGGATTCAAAGTTGATATTTTCTCTCTGGGTAGTAAGAATGACTACTAGAAGATCTACTGGTAATTCCCCTTATGAATTGGTATACGAAACTCAAGATTTGTTTCCTACTCAGCTAGCAAGACCAGTAATTTCTTTCCTTCAAGGAGCACAAGAAGAACATGATGCATTGATAAGAAGATTGAATAAGGTAGCTAGAATTGAGTGAGAGTAGGAATAAAGTCAGGGAAAACTTGGTCACATATCAAGAAAAGATGAAGTCCATTTTTTATAGAAAAGTAAAGGAGATTCTTTTTCAAACTAGATATTTGGTATTAAGATGGGATACTAGAAGAGAAGAAAAAGGAAAGCATGGTAAGTTTGATCCTCTCTGGTATGGCCCATACAGGATTACTGAAGCAAGATCAAATAACACTTTCATGTTGGAGAATCTTGATGGAGAAATGGTAGAGCTTCCTATTAATGGGTAGTATTTAAAACATTACTTCTAGCATTGAAGTTTTATGGTTCACCATTGTACATATTCGGTTTCCTTCATTGTACATTTTTCATCAAACAACATTTGACTCCATGCCCGAAGTGAAGGCACTAATCTGCAGTTCTTAGTGTTTCGTGGAAAAAAACACTATCCCCAGGTGGAGCCAGATGTTGTGGCTCATTTGCATATCCTTTATTTTTAATTTTTTAAAAACAAAAAAAAAAAATAGAAAATTTTCGAAATATATGATAAAGTATAAAGATTCATATACTTTAGCATAAAAATTTAATATATGTTGCATTAAAGTTTAAAGTTAATACTTTAAGCTTTGTGGAAGCGGGTCCCAACACAAAATATTAAAAAGCGAGCATATCATGGAGCGAGATCCGACAATTTATTAATCAAGAAATAAAACTGTCAACCTGCGGGCACTTTCAGCACGCGGGTTGATGAGGAGGGTGCCTCCACAGTTGACCTTGTTGACTGCGGGGCCAATCCAGATCAATGGTTTAGATTCACTGCAGGGGCATGAACTCGACGAGCTCTTCGTACCTTGAGACCTCCCGCAGTGACGTATGCAGATAGCTGGTGATAGATATGATCCACATGGGAGTACTTTCAATGGTCTTTTGGCACATCTCATCAGCGTTTAATTCTTGAGCCTGCGCTACCCATTTAAGAAGGATTCTCATTTTTCTAAGGTTATTGTTGTTAGTTTGTGTTTGAAATTGTGTTTGCGTTGTGTCTTTATTTTTTGTCCACCACCTTATTAATTGTTTGTCACCCCAAGTTAAATTGTGGCCAAGTGTTCATCCTTGTCAGGTTCTTTCAGTCACATTCCTCTCATGGACACTGAGAGGGACATCCAGGATACTTTCTATTCCATAGACCACCTTTCATTTTTACTAGCAGGTTTTCTTAAATGATAAAACTTCTCCAATTTACACTATCATGGTTAAAGCTGGTGTGTTGTCTGCATGTATCCCAAGAACACAACTTTTTCTCAAATTTTTGTATTGGTTAGTGTCTGTTATGTACCCTGGAAAATGTTGTGTAATGAATTTTCAAGGGGAAAATGTTTTGCAAGTCTCAAACCTATTAATTCTTCAAGCTCTATGTTACTCTAAGTCAGATTCGTGCGTCCAATTTACTGATGATTCCTTAATGGCGCATTATGATAGTCTTGTAGGTCAAGAATTTAACCAATTCATATTTTTTTTGAAGCCAAATACACAAATTTTACACCTGATAATAAAGAATTTCCCATGGAGGTTTTTGATACAAAAGTTAGACTAGTGCTAAGGTGTATTGCAAAGATTTTGGGAAAGGATGATGACAGTACAATGGAAAAATCAGTTCTGGGAATGTTCACATTGATGATGAAGCTAGGAGTGGTGCTGGATATTCAATCTTATTGGCAAGAAGTTGTCAACTCTTATCTCATGAGCTTATCATTGATGGGTTCATTCAGATTTCCTTCTCTTGTTATTTACCTCTTTTTATATCAAATTGTATAAGAATTCATGCATCTGGGGTTAAATATAATGGATATGAATAAGAAGAGGTAGTCAATAGTATTCTGGACAGACATAGTGAGGAAAGAACAAAATGAGTGTTGTTTTTTTTATTTTTCTAGTCATTTCATGTCAACTGCATATAATATTTTGAATGGAAATACTCCCCCCTGCTTTTTGCCAAAAGCTCAAGAGTTCCTACAGTTGGGTACAAATTGTAAGTTTGGTGATTGGTTTGTTTTTGAAGACTATTTTAAATTAGGCTTTATGGAGTTGCTGTAGAACCTTATAGGCTTCATGTATTTGTGCTTATGAGATTATTTTCTTTTGAGTTCATTATGAAAAGTTTAAATGTGGATCAAATACATTTTCTGCCTATGAAGAAAGGTCATATGTTTAAGTTGCCAATGAATCTTGGCCATTTTATAGGTAATATGAGACAAGAAATTGATGAAGCCTCTAAGAAGTAGATGAAATGCACCTACTATTAGGAGAGAAGTGGGCTTATGACCCTCACAATGTGATTTCCATTAGGAGAATTGAAAATGGGTATTCAAAATTCATTCATGAAAGCAGACCTGATATAGAAAAAATGGCAAGTAAAGGTTTTGCAGGTTCCATAAGCTCAAAGTACAGACTCCAATTATATCAGAGAAGTCAAATAAGAGAGGTAAAGAAGTAGTGATTCATTCATAGGATGAAGAACAGAGGACTGAAAGGAGAACAAAGTTTAGTGAGGATTTCGTAGATGCTCAACCTGGTTTCTCATTACAATTGGGAGATGATCAAATGTACCTACTTAACCAAGGAGACATGAAAGAACTCAGGAACAAGTGCCCTTAATTAAACAATTTTTTTCCCAGATTGCAGAAAGAAATTAGAAAATGAACGTAAGCATGGAGGCTCAAGATGAGTACTAGATAACCTCAAATCAAACAAGAATTATAACTGCAATGGATCTTGAAAAGGATAAATTTAAAATTTCTCTTTCACATCCCTCTGATATGTCTATTGGTTCATCTAATAATTTCAACACTGTTAATCTAACTGTAGATGTGAAGAAAATTCCATTATTTGACAAAGTAAATATACATATGCAAATAGGTCAACTGATTGTAAATGACTTAAACAAAACCAACGCAATGGCACTCAAGGTTGAGAATATTCTTGGAAAAGTGATTAAGCAATTGAAGTTAGAGAAAGAAAATTCCAGGGCTTTGACAATCCAAAACGAAGAACTCAAAAATATTATTGTGAAGATTGGGATAGATCCTACTGACAGGTCTACTGTATAGAAGCTTCTGCAAAGTGCTGAATCAGAAATCTCAGTGCTGAAGAAAAATTTGAAGTTTCCTACAAGAGAACACTCCATGGCAGCAGAGGTTGTAGAGGTAGAAAATGAGAAAGAAAAACTTCTTTAGCAGCTTTTGCTAAAGGAAGAAGAAATCACCAAACTAAAGAAAATTGCATTGTCATTGTAGAATCACATTGAATCTCATACTTGTACTTTTTTTTTCCATCCAGTAATGAAGATCCATTAGGAAAAATATATCAATTAACCACTGAATTTCAGATGGCAGAGAGAGATCGAAAAAGCACACAAGCTGATTTGGAAGCAACAAAAAATATCATACAAGTCATAGAGGGAGAAGTCAATAAATACAGAATGGACTGCCAGACTGTTGATGCTGAGATTAAAAATCTCAAAGAAAAATTGAAGGGAAATATATCCTTAATACAGGCTAAGGATATCATCTGGAATGATATCATTGCAGAAATGAAAAATATATGGGGTTTTCTGACTATTGTTGCAGAGGAAAAAACTATTATCAAGGAGTTTGAAGAACAAGTCATGACAGACAAGCAAAAGAAAATTAATAGGGCCATTTGGGCAAGAAAATTCATTGATTTCATTGATTCCAAAACATATCAAGAATTGAAAGAAAATGAAATTAAAGACAAGATTTTATATGCTGTGGAAATTAATAAGATGATTGCTAAGAATGATTGTAGGAAGTCTACAGAAAAGAAGTTGACTGAACTTAAGGAAGCAGTGAACCAGTTTGATAATATATTTGATAAAATAGATAGAGCAGGTTTACCATCCCGTTGGGGTCTTGGAGGTTGTTAGGGTTCTGTGATTTGGCAGATTGGTATACCAAATGACAGGGTAATATGGAACTTGTCTTTGGAGTCCTAGGAGCTAGCCTTCCTGGACTCAGATAGGGATCTGTCTATTGGGTGCAAAGGATGTGTTATTTTTTCTTTAGGGTTTTGATTTTAGGCTAGTTGTTAATTGTAGGGTTTGTTGATTGTTTTGGTTGGGTAAGATGGTCAAGTGGAATAGGTGGAGTGAGAGGTCTTTGAATCATTGGGCTATGGAGTCAATGAAAGTCATGAGTGTCTTAATGATGAATCATAGTGTCTTTTAGGGCCAATATAGAAAGGTTAATGGATCCTTAAGGTAATGTGTGAGGTGGAGTGAACATTAAGTTTGGGAAATACTAGGAGGTATTAAATACATATAGTTAAAATATACAACTCATGAGGTAGGGAAAACCATTAAGCTCAATGAACAATACTTAAACTGATAAATATCCAAGATAAACATTCCAGTGAAACATAGAAAGCACGAGAGCTTCTAATTTTAGTAAATTCACCTTCAAAATTTGGGAAAACATATAATATAACACAAATAACTCAATCTATGAAGAGAGAAATCCTAAACATCATATATAAAGCTATAAAGAACTCTGAAATAACTTGATAAGCATGGACAAAGGAAAATATTGAACGAGACCTCTTTGACTTAACCTAACAAACAATATTCCAAAGAGGTTTCAAGGCAGAGTTTGGACAGCTTCAATTAAGCAGGGCATATTGTGAATCATACTTATAAACTAGCATACTAATCCATATATGGAAAAAAAATAAGTTTAGGTGGACCTAAGGAGAAATCAAGAATTCCTCAAGATGACCAAACAGAGGAAAACATCAAGGCTATAACAAACATAAGGACTGAGGTGCCTCAAAGAGAATGTCTCAACCTATACTTTTCTGATTTATAGCAACAAAGAAGGATGAAACATAATGATAACAAGAAAAACATAAACAAGTTAGGAAAAAATCACCATTCACCAAGCTAAGGAATGCTGCAAACAAATTTCTCCATCATCAATCCAAGCAAGCCATTCATAAACTTCACAAAACCAATTTCTTCTCCAAGTTCATAGAAACCATGTATTGCTCTCCAAGTTCATTAAAAGCCAAAATTTTACAATGAAGACCTAATGCTCTATTTATCTTAGCAAGAGAAGGAAAAAACCCTAGATAGGGCTGGAAAATGTCAAAATCACTCATAAATGTCATTTATGGCCAAGAGACCATGCAAGGCCCAAGGCACAAAATATCTCATGGAATAAATGCCAAAATAACTTCTAGCACCTAATTCTAGAGTGATTTTCCTCAAAAAACACTAAAATAATATTTTACAATAAATGAGTGTGTTTTGTTAACTTTTGGCCAAAACACACTTAGATAATTCATGTGCGCAACACCAGTTTAGCAGAAAATAGGGTGTTTTGAACCCAAGTTTTGGACCACTTCTCGATGTCGGATTTGGATCTGGGATTCTTGTTTTTTCCTAATCAAACTCCTATAGCCTAGTCAAAAATTCAAAAATCCCAAGACTGCCATGTGCGTAGCGCCACTTCCAGCAAAAGGTAGGCTCTGTTGTAGCCAAGTTTTGGACCACTTTCCGATGTCGGATTTTTCTCCGTGCTGGCTCGTTGGAAAGCTTAATGAGTATTTTTTCGAGATGCACTTTTTTTTTCTGAATGAGTGGCATTTTCCTATCCAAATATTCATTCTCCCAAAACTGCTCTGTGTATAGCACCTTGCCTGAAAATGAGGCAGAATGGTCAAAATTTAGGTGTTTTTGACCTTTTGGGGGGTCAAAACTGCTCCAAATAGTCTGAAATTTTGTGAGCAGTCTCCTGATGATGAGAGGAATCCAAGAATGTCAAGTTTTAAAGCTAAGGATGCATGATATTTGTGCACATCGCCAAGGGTGCTACATACAGAGGCCTCAAAATTTCAAAAAGACAAAATCTTGTTCAAATTTAGCCAAAATTGGTGGAGCAGTCCCTCAAGAGGTCTTGGAAAACTTTTGAGAAGCCTCAGCCAAAAATAAAAAGCTATGATGCTCCTTTGCCTCTTTTAGGTTTTTTTATCTCCATGAGGGACTCCTTAATTTTGGCACAAACAAGCTTATGTTTCTTGGCATAATACTTTGTCATCTTTCTTTGCAGCCCCAAGCCTTCATTTTCTTTCATCATCTTGGACTCTAGGTGTATACTTTCCCTCTCAAGCCTTGGATTTGATGTAGCTGGAAAGGTCCCTTGAATTTTGGAGGCAGCAAACTCTTGCCTTGGCCATCTTTGGTATGTGCATGAAAGAGGTGTGATGGTAGTTTTGGTAGGGCTTTCAACATGGCTGTGGCCCTTGGGATTGTCATCAGCTTCTTCATTTCTACCATGATCTTGATCAATAATCCCATGCTCAGTTTGATCATTTTCATTTTTGACTTTAACACCATCATCATCACTAACTTCCTTATTGCCTTCTATACTGTCATTTTCCTCACTAACTTTCCTATCAGTGACATTCTCTTTATCATTGTCTCCTTCATGTTCATTATCTTCATCCATATTGTCACTGTTTGTACCATGATTGTTATCATTTTCATGTTCATCAACATTTTCCTCTTAATTGTCATGTTCATTTTCTTCTTGAATTTCATCCTCCTGTTCATCATGGCCATGCTCACTGCTTTGTTTTTTACCATCATTTCCCTCTTGCTCTCCCTTATTAATCTATGTCTCTGCCCCACTGATTTCTTCATCTCCATTTTCATCCTCTCGTTCCTCATTACCACTATCATCCTCTTTTACTATGGTGCAAAAATAATATTAGGAGGGAAAAGAGATATGACCACCAACCTTTTTAAACTTGTGCAGGATCCTAGGGAAAATTTGAGGAGGAAAAAGAGATTTTTACAAATTTTTGGCAATTCTGGCCAAACTTCCCTTGTGCGCAGTGCCAAAAAAGGGTGAACTTGCAGACAGGTTTTTAGGACCTTACCAAAGTCAGACTTGGGTCAGTGATATCTTGTTTAAAATCTTAACCTGTCTAATTTCCAAATATACCAATTTTTCCCTGATTGGAGTTTATTTTCCCTGTCAAAAGTTGAGTTTCCCAATACTGGTAAAAAAGTATTGAGTGATGGTGCAGAAATGCATAGTGCTGGTACATACAAGTTTTGGAGGCCTTCCTTAACTCCAAATTGAGCTCATGATAGCTCATTGGAAATATATTCAATTCTAGTTGGATTTTGACTCATCACGAAAGTCATTTGGACACTCTAGCTATGAGAAAACCTTATTTTCAAAAGGTCACTCTAGCAGTGCAAAAATTCTCCTAAGACACTTGTATTTTTTATATTGCTCCCAAACCATGATACATGTGTAAAAACTAAAGGATTTTTTTCTTATTGGGCCTATATTGGACAAAAACCTCTCTCACTTGTGGCAAATTCATCTCTTTTTGGTAAGAAACACAATTTGAAGCAAAACTGGCCCTAGGTGTGACACATGGCTTGTCTCTTCAAATGAATTCTTTGAAAATGATGGAGGCATGATTTTTATGAGTTGGTATGGAATTATGCTTGCTGACATGATCTATCAAATGAATCCTTTTCTCTTGTGCCTCATTTTCATATCAAACCCTAGCTTAGTTGGAAGAGGAAATTAGGGTTTGGTGTAGGGGATTTAGGACTGCCTCGTAGAGTGAGGGGAATGAAGGGGTTAAGGGTTGTCTAAATTATTGGGGAAATTTTTAGGGATAGGGATAGATGTTAGAGAGTAGGGGGAAGTGGAATTTCAAGAATTGAGTTAAGGGAAAAGGTCCAAAAGGTAAAAACATAGGCCTAGTCTCGAAAAGTGTCAAATTGTCGCAATAGGCTAGGTTTTGTAGAAAAATGATGAGTTTGAGGGATAGGAGTGATGGGAAGTGTTTATGAAGGTATATTAAGAATAGGAGGAGGTGTAAGAGTGTCAAGATATAAGCCTTGTTGATGTTTAACCATGGAGGTCATGAAACCAAGAAAAATGCCCTTAAAAAACCTAGATGGACAATGGAGAAGTTAGGCAAAACAAAATAGAGGGGTGAGGCCAAAGGTGACACAAAAAAGTCTAATTGAGTGACATGAGCCCATGATGGGTCTTCTGGGATGGGTGAGCTGAGCTTGACATGATGGGATGATGAAATAGTGAAAAATTTATCTTAAGGATAATTGAGGTAGTGAGATTTCTAGAACTCACACTGTTCATGAACTTTGTTTCTAGAAATCTAGAACCGATACTTAGTCATATTCAGATAGTGAAAATTATGAATGACTAACAGTGGCTCCACTTGGGGAGGAGGGTAACTTCTTTTCAGGAGGTGTCTATAACTTTCAGATCTCTTGGCTTATGAAGACTAGTGCCTCATCCATTGGGAATATTTTCTTTTTCTCCTTTCATTTTGCTGATGCCTGCTTGAAGTTCTTATCTCAATAATTTGAAAAAACATGATTAACTCAACTTCATATCTACCTAGCCAACTTACTTGCCTAACATTTTCTCTTCCTTGGGTGTACTTGAGCTAGCAAACCCTTTGAAAATTTTCTTTTCTTTTGGAAAGCAAAAGCAAACTTTCTAATAGTACCCTTATTACTCCCAAAGGTTCAGATTATGCTAGTGAACCCTTTTATTCTCTACCTAGACTACTCAATTGTCAAGGTTAAGCTATTTTACATGATTTCATTCACTAAGATATAAACATGAAATTGAAAGCATGGTTCAAATCAGGATTAAAAAATATGACTTACCATGAATTTGTGGCATAAGAACAAGCTCCACACAAATTTTATTTCCATACAAACAAAAATTAGGAAACATAAGGACAGTAATATATCGTTTGTTAAGAATCCCTATTTTCCTCTTTGGCTCATATTTGAGCATGTGGAACCAACATCTTTCATCCCTAATCTATCTTTCTTGACAAGTCAAGTTTGAATGTTTTGACAAGCTCTCTTTCACTAACTTATCAACATAAATTTAAACATGTTCAGCCATGATTAAGCTAGATGACTGAAACAAGACCTTCTTTTTGAACTAGCAGTGGCATTTAAGGCTGCCCACTTTCAGTAGTAATATTTTTTGGGTATGGGGTTGTACCTCTTCTTTAAATTTTCCCTCTTTTTCTACCTTTAATTTTTTTTTTTTTAATTTTTTCCAAACAATCTAGAACTAAAACGATGCTCACAAGGTTGAGTTTATTTTTCATACCTACCTATCCTAATCTAACCTATACTTGATATAAATTCATTTGGTGAACTCCCTTTTCCAATACAACCAATCAAGCAGATGATTGCATGAGGGATCTTTGTTCAACTCTTTGAGGGTGCTCACAAAATTAAAAGGCCATTTCCACTTTACTTGTTTTTATACAGTAATGCTTAAAATTTTTCTCACACTTTGCAACAAACTGTTCTTGGTAGAACACACTCCTCCTTTATATTTCTCAAGTAAAACAACAAATGGATCTTGGAATAATACTTGATCTAGAGGATTTGAGACATAAGCTTCATTCAGGACTACTCCTTCTTGCACTTGGCTATGCTTGGGACTCTTTTGGGAAAGAGACTCCACCTCTTCCTCATGATCATCTGAACTGGTAGATTCATCATATATGGAAATTTTATCCTCTAACAAATCTGATGTGCTGTGATAGAGTGAGCTGATTTCTGTGTGAAATCCACCATGTTGATGAGTAGGAGCACTCCTTGGCAACAAATATTCTTGAGAAAGAAGTGCAACAACTTTCTTATGATCATTAATTTCCATGGCTTCATCTGCAATTTGTAATTCAAAGGAACTTGGTGGCTGCAAATCTGGAGTTAAGGGGGATTCCATGATCCAAATGATCTCCTCAACCATTTCAGGAGAAGGCTTCTTATTTACAATTTTCTCAGGAAGTTCATCACCCTCCTCAATCTCAATATCGAAGTTGAAAGACTATTGATTTCCAATTATGTGAAAGTTATTTCTAATGGACTGAAGTGAAGAAGAGAAAAGAGTCAGAGACTCTTCACTTACTTCTAAACTTTCAAGGTTTTCCTCATCAGTGTCATAGGTGACCCGTCTTGTCTGATTACTACTTTCAATCTGATGATAGTGAACATCATCCCACAAATCAACTACTGATGGCTCTACAAGGTTAGCTTCTATTTAGAGAACATCATCATCATCAGACTAATCAAAATTTGGAGAATCATCAACATAAATAATTTTATCAATAAAAAATATTGGATTACCAATTTGTTCTTCTTTGAATTGATCTATAAGTTCATTTTCTGACTTATGGTAGACAAAATTAGGAGAATGAACAGAAATTTTTTGTTCACATGAAGGCTTAGAGGCTGAATGAATGTTTAGCATCTGATTTATTTCTTCTTCAGTCAAAAGAAGAGGAATTTTTCTCTTTCTTTGGATAGAATTAAAACAGTTCTCTTTCTCTTGTGAAGGTTGATATTGAGGCTGAATGTTTTGTTGAGCCTCACCTAGAAGATATGGTGAATCATTACTTATGCATTTAGAGAGATTCTGTGGGTTTCCTTCTCTTTCTTGATTGGGTTCTAACTCCTCTAGGTTGTCATTATAGCTATCTTGACAATGAAATGCATGGAGTTCTTGTAATAAATCTTCAGCATCCCAATTCCCTAAATCCTCATCAATGTTTACAAGGTGTTGTATGAAATCTTCAGATTGATCACAACAATTTTCAGCTAGTGATAAATATGGACAATATTCTTTATAAAGTTCATAAAACACCTTGTGGAAATATTTCAAGGAAAACAAGCTACCAAATTTTAGACATTCATACCAATTTCTTTCCTTACCTTCTAATGTTTCCATAAACATTTTCATGAGGCAGTCCTCGTGCCATTCAACCTTTAACCTCCATATGTGTATATGAAATTTTATGAGATGTAACAAGGGGCCATCAAATTTTTCATCTTGAAATATAGGTATGTTTTTTTATCCAATTTATTTCAGGCATTTTGTGTGGGAATCCAAGGATATGATCTCTTCTCATTGGAGCATATCTCCTTTGTATCCTTGGATCCATGTTTGTAAATAAAAAAGGGTCATTGAATCTTTTCAACCAATCTAGAGTTCTCTACCAGTGGAGTCTTTAGGTCTATTGAGGGTTGTGGAGTTGCCAGATGGAAGGTTTCGACTTTGATGTCCAGAATCAACATGATTGGGTTTGCTCAATGCACTCCCAGGAGATTTTATGAGGACTAATGGAGTAATAGGCCTAATGGAGGCTAGTGGAGATGCTAGGTGGATATTTTTGTTGTTTTTAAGGATGTATGTTTATGGTCCACCACCAATGACTGACAAAAACCAATCTAGGGAATTTTTTTGGGTTTTTTGATTTTCCTTTATGTAGCCCAAAGGTTTGTAAGAGTGTCCTATAATTGAATCATCATTTTGCTAAGATGTTGAAACAAATAGATTCTACTCTTGGCTATCAGTTGAGTTCTTTATGATTTGACAAAGGTTTCTAAATTCCTAAGCGATACTTAGTTTATCACTGACTCAGAAGGTCCCACCATGATCGTCATAATGTTACGGTCTCGTGATTTGGCAGATTGGTATACCAAATGATAGGGTAACATGGAACCAGTATTTGGAGTCCTAGGACCTAGCCTTCCTGGACTCAGAGAGGGATATCTCTATTGGGTGCAAAGGATGTGTTATTTTTTCTTTAGGGTTTTTATTTTAGGTTAGTTCTTAACTGTAGGGTTTTTTTATTGTTTTGGTTGGGTAATATGGTCAATTGGAATAGGTGGAGTGAGAGGTCTTTGAATCATTGGGCTATGGAGTCAATGAAAGTCATGAGTGTCTTAATGATGAATCAAAGTGTGTTGTAGGGCCAATCTAGCAAGGTTAATGGATCCTTAAGGTAATGTGTGAGGTGGAGTGAACATCAAGTTTGGGAGAGACTAGGAGGCATTAAATACATATAGTTAAAATCTACAACTCATGAGGTAGGGAAAGCCATTAAGCTCAATGAACAATACTTAAACTGATAATTATCCGAGATAAACATTCCAGTGAAACATAGAAAGCACGAGAGCTTCTAACTTTAGTAAATTCACCTTCATAATTTGGGAAAACATATAAGATAACAAAAATAACTCAATCTATGAAGAGGGAACTCCTAAACCTCATATATCAAGCTATAAAGAACTCCGAAACAAGTTGATAAGCATGGATAAGTGGCAAGATCGAATGAGACCTCTTTAACTTAACCTAGCAAACAATATTCCAAAGAGAGGTTTCAGGACAGAGTTTGGACAACTTCAAGTATGCAGGGCATACCGTGAATCATACTTGTAAACTAGCATACTGATCCATATATGAAACAAAACAAGTTTAGGTGGACCTAAGGAGAAATCAAGAATTCCTTAAGATGACCAAACAGAGGAAAACATCAAGGCTATAACAAACAGGAGGACTCAGGTGCCTCAAAGAGCATGTCTCAACCTATACTTTTCTAATTTATAGCAACCAAGAAGGATGAAACATAATGATAAGAAGAAAAACATAAACAAGTTAAGAAAACATCACCATTCACCAAGCTAAGGAATCCTGCAAACAAACTTCTCCATCATCAATCCAAGCAAGCCTTTCATCAACTTCACAAAACTAAGTTATTCTCCAAGCTCATAGAAACCATGTATTTCTCTCCAAGTTCATTAAAAGCCAACATTTTACAATGAATCCCTCATGCTATATTTATATTAGCAAAAGAGGGAAAAACCCTAGACAAGGCTGGAAAATGTCAAAATCACTCATAAATGTCATTTATGGCCAAGAAACCATGCAAGGCCCAAGGCATAAAATATCTCATGGAATAAATGCCAAAATAACTTCTAGCACCTAATTCTAGAGTGATTTGCCTCAAAAAACACTAAAATAATATTTTACAATAAATGAGTGTCTTGTTGACTTTTGGCCAAAACACACTTAGACAATTCATGTGTGTAGCGCCACTTCAGCAGAAAATAGGGTGTTTTGAAACCAAGTTTTGAACCACTTCCCGATGTAGGATTTGGCTCTGTCATAGCGCGTTGGAAAGAATGATGAGTTTAGTTTCCAGAAATTCTTATGTTTTCCTAATCTAGATCTTTTAGCCTAGTCAAAAAGTCAAAAATCACAAGACTATCATGTGCGCAACACCAATTCCAACAGAAAATAGGCTCTGTTGTAGCCAAGTTTTGGACCACTTGTCGATGTCAGATTTTGCTCCGTGATGGCTTGTTGGAAATCTTGATGAGCATTTTCTTCAAATATACTTCTTTTTTTGAGAATGAGTGCAATTTTCTGGTCCAAGAATCCATTCTCCCAACACTTCTCTGTGTGCAGCACCTTGCCTGAAAATGAGGCAGAATGGTCAAAATTTAGGTGTTTTTTGACCTTTTGGGGGGTCAAAACTGCTCCAAATGGTCTAAAACTTTGTGAGAAGACTTCTGATGATGAGAGGAATCCAAAAATTCCAAGTTTTCAAGCTGAGGATGCATGGGATTTGTTCACAGTGCTAAGGGTGTTGCGCAAAGAGGCCTCAAAATTTCAAAAAAACAAAATCTTGTTCAAATTTGCCAAAAATTGGTGGAGTGGTCCCTCAAGAGGTCCTGGACACCTGTTGAGAAGTTTTTGTGCTGTACAAACAACCCTCCCCAATTCAAATTTTTGTATTAATTTTTGAAATAAGAAATGGGTCCCCTTTTCCTTGAATAGTTATAGAATCAATAAAATGTTTTGAAAAAATAAATTTTTATAAAAGGATATATAAAAATTTCCTTAGCATCGCTTATTGCAGATCAAGAAATAATTTTCCACTCATGAAATTTTTTTAAGGAAAACCGATCCATCATAAAATAGAATCGAACCCCAATGGAAAAGGATTTATTAACGAAAAATGAAAAACATGAAGGCCTTTATCGCATTTCGCATATTAAAATTATAAAATAAAAAACTCAATTGTGTTATCATTCAACCTTGATGTGATAAAGCAATCATAAAAGTGCATATCACATGAGAAAAAGTCCAAAAACTTTCCATTTTGAAAACTCCGACGCGATAAACCCGATCGCAATCGCAAATAGGTGAAATCATACTACATCCTTATGCGCCCTTTTTAAATTTCCCTGATGCGATAAGTCAAAACGTGATCACTCATCACTAAAATTTTGGAAATGTTGTCATTGATGGCAAAGGAGCAGAGAGCTAGCAGAGGCAGCAAAAGGACAAGAATTAGTCAAGGAGTAGAGGAAGCAAAGGCAGTGAATTGAGAGGTTCAACAAGAAATTGTATGAGTTTGTGTGGGAATGTATGAATAAGACTCTGTAATGGCTCATCTTAGTCAAGGTGACCGAATAGCGGAATACCTCAAAGAGGAGTCTGTTCTGTTGGAACTTGCAATCAAAGAGATCCTAAGCTATTATAGTGTGGAGGAAGTCGAAATCCTAGTCTCTGCATGGAAAGTGATATTAATATAAGCCTCTGTGAGTATTTTGAAATGGAAGTGTTATGGCATAACAAAGTATGAGCGCAGGTTGAATACGAAAGTGAGAACAGAATCGATGGAAAGGCATGGTGCATTGAGGAGTTATCATTCTCCATGTAACAGTTGTCTAGGCCTGTAGAGATGAGTGGTTGGTAATTGCAGCATGAACCAAGAAAATGTGTTGAGGAATTTCACATGAAAGGCAGAGTTCATATATATATATATGCGCTACAGAACCCTGAGGGAAAAGGAGAGGAACCACAAGCACTATGAACAGTGACAGCGGGTTTGCAAAACCAACCCCACCCATATCGCATCGCCTTTGTATGGTAAGCTGTATTTCCAATTCGAACGCGATCAATGCCATAGGATGACACGTGGTCTTAAGCGGTTTGGAGAACCCGCTCTCATCATGAGTTGAAGCCCGTGCATCTAACTCGTGCGATTGTCATAGGATCGGAGGGTTGAAGCGCAATAAGACAACGATCATTGGATGAGTAGGGTAAGTTAATACTGGGACCCATCGTCATCGCTCATTTTTGGGTGGTTAAAAGGAGGGCAGTTTGGTTGCGCGATTATCGTCGAATCATCCCAATACAAAGCGATAAATTCTCAACCGTCAGATGTGAGAGGTAAGTAAAGTGGGCCTGAAGATGATGTATACGTTATTGTGTGGTTTTAAATCCAAAGTTGTGGGTTTTACTATAATGTTCTAGATATTTAAACGGAGGCCGTATCATATGTTACTGTATATATTATGGTTGGATAAGAAAAAATTAGAGCCAAGTGTCATATGAAGCGGGGTTTAATATAAGCTATAAAGTTGAGTAGCACAGATATAATGCCGAGGGTTGTTGACAAAATGGTATGGTAATACTATATGAAAGGGTTTCCGCTTGTGAATAAACCTTGGATATAAGATTTGGGCACTTCATTATATTGATTCACAGTTCATAAAATCTGGGTAATTAAAAACAAAGCCGAAGGTTTGTATTATGGGATGTAATGCCCATTTCATATGGTGGGCCATTATGGGTTTACATATGAAGATCGATTAATGATTCGAAGTCATGGTTCATTTTATAAAAAGGCACATACAGAAGAGCTGAAAGCTGGGTTGATTGGGTTCTTTGTATATGAGAGCATATTATATGCGTGAGTGCTGTAGCTATAGGTTCATAACCATTTATTAACGGTGAAGAAGTCTTCATGGTAGGGATTTGTAAGAAGAGATTTCACGTAATTAAATTACCAATTCAGTAAACAGAGTATCGAAATTGCCCAGATAAGGAAATTGTGTTGGATAGAAAATAGAAGGCGCATTTTATATGCACAGAGAGAAAAATTTTAGGGACTGGGAGTTTTACCCTGTATTATAATACATGTATATATATGTATAGCAGATACACAACTACAGTGAGCCTGGAGAATTTGTACAGAGGTAAAAAGAGACTGCAGAATTGAAGAGGTATGCAGCAAAGGGATTTAAAAATTGTAGTGAACAGGTATACATGTACAGGTGCTCAGAGTTGCAGTAAACAGAGGTATGCAGGACAACAACAGAAAGGACAAAACCAACAATCCAAGGGCTAAGCGAAGTTTATGTATTGAAACTGAAAATGTAAATGTTTAATTGTTTTTATATTGTTTGTGATGCAAAGGCAAGTATCTGAAGGAAAAGAAAAATCCCATTGTAACATTGAAATTTGTACATATTGTTATATTTTTAATGAGTTCGACAAAGGAATGAGAATGCAGAAGCCAAAAAGTTATGGTTGTTCACTCCAAATTCCTTGTGGAATACAAATATTCATGTGATGAACTCTATATATAATATCAACTTGATATGCATATAGAGGTTAGAGAGAGTAAGGATAGAGAATGAAAAGTATAGAAGATTGAGGCAGAGAAGTTAAGCAAGAGAGGAGTAGAAAGAGATGCTACATAACAAATCTGATATCTGAGGTAAATCAACAAACATTTCTTTTGATAAATTGAGGAAGTTGGAGCTTGATAGTTGTTAGTTGTAGCTGACTAAGGTTGGAGCCTCCTGTAGGTTGGTGCCTGTAGAAAAACAGTGGTGAGAGGGAGTTGGAGCTTGCCTTTGCATCACAACAATAATAAAATGTGGTTTTCTCCCTTTATGGGTTTCCACTTACATCTACTGTCTCTATGTGTGTTGCTTATATGTTGATATGATCCACTCAATCTATTTAATTGTTTGTTTCTCTCACAATAAGGTTGATGTCACATTGATTTAATACTTGCTGCAACATTTTAAGACAGTTCACATATTAAGATGTAAATAATTTTGATGAAAATTTACATTGCTGATGCATATGTTAAACTGATTCACCCCCCCTGTCCTCTTAGTTTAACCAAAGATTCAACAATTGGTATCAGAGCCAGGTTCCTTTTGTACCAGTTTAACCATTGAAAGGAGATCCTAGGCCCCTAGGATGGCTAGTCAAGAAGGAAGCTCAACCAATAAAGCCCCTTTCTTCACTGGTGCTAATTATGCCTTATGGAAAATCAGAATGAGAGCATACATAATGTCTCTAGGAATAGAGGTATGGGCTGCTGTAGAATTTGGATATGCCCCAAAGGCAACTGACCCAGAAAGAGAAGCTAAACAAGAATTTGTAGCAAATGCAAAGGCCATGAATGCAATCTTAAGTGGACTTTGTGAGGCTGAATTTATCAAAATAATGCATAGTAAGACTGCTAAAGATATGTGGGACACTCTATAGAATATCCATGAGGGAAATAAAAAGGTAAAGACTGCCAAACTTCAAGTATATAGAGCCCAGTTTGAAAATTTAAAAATGAATGATGATGAAGATGTTGGCAGCTTCTTTTTAAGAGTTGCAGAAATTGTTAACAATATGAAAGCTCTTGGAGAAACCATACTAGAATGTATAATTGTGCAAAAAATTCTAAGATCTCTTCCATCCAGGTTTAATCTCAAGGTGTCTGCAATAGAAGAAATAGCTGATTGGGAGACCTTGACTATGAACCAGTTACTTAGAAATCTAACAGCCTATGAGATGAGACTCCCACAGAAGAAGCCAAGTACGAGGGAGGCAGCTTTTAAAACAGAAAAGAAGAAATAAAAAAAGGAAGATACATGTTCTTCCTCTGATGAAGAAGAGGCTAAATTTGAAAGAAACTAGATAGAGGCTCAGGTAAATACAAAGGTAAAATTCCTTTCAAATGCTTTAACTGTGGAATAGTTGGACACTATGCTGCTAAGTGTCCTCACAAGAAAGTAAAGAATCAGGCTCAAGAATCAGGGAAAAATACATCAAAGAACTGGCAAAAAGGAAAGAAATTTAGTAGAAAATCCTTCTATGCTCAACAAGATAGCAGTACATCTGAAGACTCGGATGAACCCTCAAGTGAAGAAGGAACCTCTGAATTTTTATTGATGGCCATAGAAGAACTTGAAGGACTCCCACTAGAAGATGAAGAAGAAGAAGGTAAAGTCGACCTTGAGGGGGAGCTAAGAAGTGCTCTAGAGGAGATTGATAGACTCAAACTGAAGTGCAGAAAACAAAAGGACATTCTCCTCAATTATGTATGAGAATAATGGAATTCAGAAGTCCTCATGCAGCTAAAGATAGAGCTTAAAGAAGCCAAGAAGATAGAATACATGTTACGTAAGCAAAACAAGGAGAAAACTCAGGAACACAGAAGTTGGAAGAAGAAGTAGTATGTCTCAGGAAGAAATTAGCAAGTTCTCAAAGGAAAGTGGCTATAAATTCATCTCAAACAACAAGCTCTGGTAAGTTGAATGAAATTCTGAATGCTCAAAGATCTCCTTTGATAAAAACAGGAATAGGCTATGAAGGAGAATCAAGTAAAATCAAAGAAAAGGAAAACAGAGAGATTATTTTTGTAAAAGCAAAGAAGGATGATGAAGCAGCTCAAATAATTCCTACAAAAGAAGAAACATGTAAGGAGGGAGACAGAACTCAGAAAAATCCTCTAATAACAAGGAATGAAAGAAATACTCAGACAACAGAAAAAGATTCATATATCCTTGAGTATGTCCAATTTGGAAGCCATCAAAGGAGATTCTTCCCTCCTATGAAAAATGCTACCTGTTATGTCTGCCACAAGTTGGGACACATTGCTGCATACTGTCATACAAGGAGGAGTAATTCAAACCAGCAAAAGATACAAACACTGAAGAGACTGCCTAAAGAAAACAAATGGAGAAGACAACCTCAAATTAGGTATGCAAATTGTTTATATGCTTACTATTTTTATTGTAAAAACTTTTGCCATAAAATCATTGAATGCAAAAAATATGGACAAATATTGATGCTCAACACCTCAAGGAGGTTTGTGAATCAAGGAAATTTTACTCATACTCACAATTCTGCAAAAATCATAACCAAATGTTGTGTATGTAATAAAATTGGACATATGCCTTCCAAATGCCCTCTTAGAAGATGTAGTTCATCATCTCAAAAAAGATACCAAACAAAAGGATGCTTCTAGTGGAAAAAGAAGGTGAATAAATGTGACCTGGCTCTAACTGCTCAAGACCTGAAAAGCCAGTGGTATTTGGATAGTGGCTGTTCAAAACACATGACTGGAGACAGAAGCATGTTTATAACTTTTGATGAAAATAAATCTGGCAATGATACCTTTGGCAATGATGAATAAGGAAAAATAAAAGGAAAAGGCTCAGTCAGCCTAGATAATGGCAGAGGAAAGGCCCAAGATGTACTATTTGTAGATGGGCTGAAAGAAAATTTGCTGAGTGTTAGTCAAATGTGTGATAAAGGTTGTGAAGTTATTTTTAGAGCACAAGACTATGAAGTCAGATCAAGCACCACAGGTAAGACTCTACTCAAAGGTGTTCGAATAGAGAGTAATGTTTACATAGTGAAAGAGGAAGATGAAGCATGCCATATTAGCAAACTTGAGGAGTCATGGTTATGGCATAGGAGATTGGGACATCTCAGCTTTGATCATATCATCAGACTAAGCAAGAAGAAAGCTGTCAGAGACATGCCAGAAATAAACAGGCCTTCTAATACCATATGCAAATCATGTCAATTGGGAAAACAGACCCGCACATCCTTTAAGGCCAAAGATGATTTATCAACAAGAAGACCACTCCAGCTTGTGCACATGGATATGTGTGGACCTACAAGAACTAAAACACCAAGTGGAGAATCCTACTTCACGCTGATAATAGATGATTTCTCCAGAATGACATGGGTTGCATTTCTCAAGAACAAATCAGAAGCTCTAGAAAAATTCAAAATATTCAAAGCTTTAGCAGAAAATCAGATAGGATGCAAGCTAAAATGCATCAGATAAGACAGAGGAGGTGAATTCACAGATTATGACTTTGCAGATCTATGCAATGAATATGGCATAAAGCAACAATTTACTACTGCAGGGACACCTCAGTAGAATGGAGTAGCAGAGAGAAAAAACAGATCTGTACAAAAAATTGCCAGAGCCATGATGCAAGAGAGTAATATTCCTCAAACCTTATGGGCAGAAGCAGTACACACAGCCGTGCATATCCTAAACAAAGCCCATTTAAGGCCAAGCAGTGACAAGACTCCCTATGAACTATGGCATGGTAAACCAGCTTCAATCAAGCACTTTAGAATCTTTGGAAGCAAGTGTTATATAAAGAATAATGATGAAAATATTTGAAGTTTTGATGCAACAGAAGATGAAGGGATATTTCTAGGATATGCATCCAAAAGTAAGGGTACAGGTGCTACAACAAGACTCTTCGAAAAATAGTAGAAATCATTGCCGTGAGATTTGATGAAGAACTTCCAAACAATACAAGAGATATAAACTGCAATAGTCCATCAGATAACCTTGAAGAAGAAAACCAAGATGATAATGAAACAAGCAAGACAACTGAAGATGATAAACTGAGATTGAAAGCACCCTCAAGATACACTCAGAAGAACCATCCAGAAGATCAGATCATTGGAGACAAGAGAGTAGGGGTCCAGAAAAGAAGGCAGCTAACTAAACAGACATAAGAGGTATACATAGCCATGCTATCACAAATAGAGCCAAATAATTTTAAAGAAGCTAGCAAGGACAAGTCTTGGGTGAATGCTATGAATGAAGAATTGGACCAAATTCAGAAGAACAATACCTGGGAACTAGTTCCTAGACCCACTGAGAAAAATGTCATAGGCTCAAAATGGGTATTCAAAAATAAAATGAATGAGGAAGGACAGGTAATTAGGAATAAAGCCAGACTTGTCTGCAAAGGATATTCACAAATCGAAGGACTTGATTACGATGAAAAATTTGCCCCTGTAGCCAGAATGGAAGCCATCAGAATGTTTCTGGCCTTTGCATGCTACCAAGACTTCGTGGTATATCAAATGGATGTGAAATCTACATTTCTGAACAGAGATCTAGAAGAAGAAGTCTACATGGAACAACCAAAAGGCTTCTCATTAACAGACAAAGAAGACTATGTATGCAGACTAAATAAGGCTCTATATGGACTAAAATAAGCTCCTCGTGCTTGGTACTCAAGGATGGATAAATACTTTCAAAACCAAGGCTTTAAGAGAGGAGGAGCAGACAACAATCTATACATAAAAGCCCATGAAAATGAACTCCTGATTGTTGTAGTATATGTTGATGACATTATGTTTGAAAGCAATAGAGATGAGCTAGAAAAAGGGTTTGCTGAGGAGATGAAATCAGAGTTTGAGATGTCTATGATTGGAGAGCTCAGTTTCTATTTAAGACTTCAAATTCAACAAAAGAACATAGGTACATTTATATCACAAGAAAAATACTTAAAAGAAATGTTGAAAAAGTTCAAAATGGAAAACTACAAACCTGTGTCAACGCCCATGATCACGGGATGCGAGCTGTGTGCTGATGATGGATCTGCTGATATAGATCAAAAACTCTACAGATCCATGATAGGAAGTCTGCTGTATCTGACAACATCAAGACCAGACATCATGCTAGCAGTAGGACTAGTGGCTAGATATCAAGAAACACCTAAAAAAAGTCACCTTCTAGCATTCAAAAGAATATTCAGATATCTACAAGGAACTGCATAGTATGGACTTTGGTATCCTAAAGGAAAAAGGTTCACTTTGAAAACATACACAGATGCAGATTGGGCCAGTTGTGTGGATGACAGGAAAGGCACAAGTGGAGGTGCATTTTATCTAGGAGAAAGTCTGGTGGCATGGTTAAGCAAGAAAAAAACATCTATTTCTCTATCTACAGCAGAAGCAGAATACATAGCAACAACAACATGTTGTACACAAGTCATGTGGATGAATCAAACCCTCCAAGACATGAAGGTAAGCATTGATGAACCTATCTCAATCAAATATGATAATACAAGTGCTATAAGCATATCAAAAAATCCTATGCTTCATTTAAAAACTAAACATATCCCAATCAAGTATCATTTTCTCTGAGAACAAGTGGCTCAGAAGGTAGTAAAGCTGGAGTATGTACCAACAAAAGAATAGACAGCAGATATATTTACCAAACCTCTTGCTAGAGAACCATTTGAATATTTGAGAGATAGACTAGGGGTAGTATCTGTAGATACTACTCTCTGATATGAAGAGGAAGCACAGTTTCAAGGGGAGAACAAAAATGAAAATATCATTCCAGGGGGAGATCAACTAGCAAGGGAAGCATGAAACAGGTCCTCAGGATAAAAGTATTATGGCAATAGTACATCCAGCATAAAAGAGTCAATGAAAAGGCTAAAGGATCAGTATTTTGGTTTACTCTTGAAACATTATATTGAGCATTGAAGCAATATCTTTTCTCTATAATTGAATGCCTTTCGTAAGTCAACACTTATATATCTTCAAGGCCTTTGACTTAGGATTATTCATAAACTGTGTGATGTTTGGTTCCTGAGCCTTCAATCAAAAAACTTTAAGTTGTGTGGAAGATCATCATGATAGAACAATTAAAATGTCTGGAGTATGAAGGACTATTTGATCAGTAAAGAGAAATTGACCATCATTATCAACATTATCAACATCCTAGCTCATATCATCACCAACATACAAGTTCAAATATTCTCAAAAGTGTTCTCTCAACAACTTGTGAAAGTCAGAACAAGAAGGCCTGAACACATCTCAGAGAGAGGAAATGAAGAGATAGAAAGCACACTAAGAAATGTACAACCCTTTTCCATTGATGTCAAAGGGGGAGGAAA
Organism: Pinus albicaulis; assembly: GCA_034641835.2. Classification (NCBI taxonomy): domain Eukaryota; kingdom Viridiplantae; phylum Streptophyta; class Pinopsida; order Pinales; family Pinaceae; genus Pinus; species Pinus albicaulis. Next base: position 1,212,898,872 of record CM076578.1, on the reverse strand, counting down.
AGCAAGTAACAGAAGATAGGATCCTCTAAAATAAGACTTTGGATATAACAAATTGCCAAAGGGTTTCCAAAGACAGGGGGAGGAAAAGCAAGTAATAGAAGATAGGATCCTCTAAAAGAAGACAGGCAGAGGAATACTTGGAGGAAGCACTGGAGTATTGGTGAAGGTGTTGCCATCAATTCCAAAGGGGTAGACTATTGGAAATGTTGTCATTGATGGCAAAGGAGAAGAGAGCTAGCAGAGGCAGCAAAAGGACAAGAGTTAGTCAAGGAGCAGAGGAATCAAAAGGACAAGAATTATTCAAGGAGCAGAGGAAGCAAAAGGACAAGAATTAGTCAAGGAGAAGAGAAATAAAAGACAGTGAATTGAGAGGTTCAACAAGAAATTGTATGAGTTTGTGTGGGCATGTATGAATAAGACTCTTTAATGGCTCATCTTAGTCAAGGTGACCGAATAGCGGAATACCTCAAAGAGGAGACCATTCTATTGGAACTTGTAATCAAAGAGATCCTGAGCTACTATAGTGTGGAGGAAGTCAAAATCCTAGTCTCTGCGTGGAAATTGATATTAATATAAGCCTCTGTGAGTATTTCGAAATGGAAGTGTTATGGCATAATAGAGTATGAGCACAGGTTGAATACGAAAGTGAGAACATAATCGATGGAAAGGCATGGTGCATTGAGGAGTTATCATTCTCAATGTAACAGTTGTCTAGGCCTATATAGATGAGTCATTGGTAATTGCATTATGAACCAAGAAACTGTGTTGAGGAATTGCACATGAAAGGCAGAGTTCATATATATATATATACACACTATGGAACCCTGAGGGAAAAGGAGAGGAACCACGAGCGTTGTGAATAGTGACAATGGGTTTACGAAACCAACCCCACCCATATCACACTGCCTTTGTACGGTAAGCTGTATTTCCAATTCGAACGCGATCAATGCCATAGGCTGACACGTGGTCTTAAGCGGTTTGGAGAACTTGCTCTCATCACGAGTTAAAGCCCGTGCATCTAACTCGTGCGATTGCCGTAGGATCGGAGGGTTGAAGAGCAATAAGATAGTGACCGTTGGATGAGCAGGGTAAGTTAATACTGGGACTTATCGTCATCGCGCGTTTTTAAGCGGTTAAAAGGAGGGCAGTTTGGTTGTGCGATTATCATCGAATAATCCCAAAACAAAGCGATAACTTCTCAACCGTCAGATGTGAGAGGTAAGTATTGTGGGCCCGAAGATGTTGTATACGTTATTGTGTGGCTTTAAATCCAAAGTTGTGGGTCTTACTATAATGTTCCAAATATTTAAACAGAGGCCGTATCATATGTTACTGTATATATTATGGTTGGATAAGAAAAAATTAGAGTCGAGTGTCATATGAAGTGGGGTTTAATATAATCTATAAAGTTGAGTATCACAGATATAATGCCGAGGGTTGTTGAAAAAAGGGTATGGTAATACTATATGAAAGGGTTTCCGCTCGTGAATAAACCTTGGATATAAGATTTGGGCACTTCATTATATTGATTCATAGTTCATAAAGTCTGGGTAATTAAAAACAAAGCCGAAGGTTTGTATTATGGGATGTAATGCCCATTTCATATGGTGGGCCATTATGGGTTTACATATGAAGATCGATTAGTGATTCGAAGCCATGGTTCATTTTATAAAAAGGCGCATACAGAAGAGATGAAAGCTGGGTTGATTGGGTTCTTTGTATATGAGAGAATATTATATGCGTGAGTGTTGTAGCTATAGGTTCATAACCATTTATTAACGGTGAAGAAGTCTTCATGGTAGGGATTTGTAAGAGGAGATTTCACGTAATTAAATTACCAGTTTAGTAAACAGAGTATCGAAATTTCCCAGATAAGGAAATTGTGTTGGATAGAAAATAGAAGGCGCATTTTATATGCACAGAGAGAAAAAATTTAGGGACTGGGAGATTTACCCTATATTATAATACATGTATATATATGTATAGTAGATACACAGCTACAGTGAGCCTGGAGAATTTGTATAGAGGTAAAAAGAGACTGTAGAATTGAAGAGATATGCAGCGAAGGGATTTAAAAATTGCAGTGAACATGTATACATGTACAGGTGCTCAGAGTTGCCGTAAACAGAGGTATGCAGGACGGCAACGGAAAGGAAAAAATCAACAAGCCAAGGTTTGAGCAAAGTTTATATATTGAAACTGAAAATGTAAATGTTTAATTTTTTTATATTGTTCGTGATGCAAAGGAAAGTATCCGAAGGAAAAGAAAAATCCCATTGTAACATTGAAATTTGTACATATTGTTATATTTTTAATGAGCTGGACAAAGGAATGAGAAGGCAGAAGCCAAAAAGTTATGGTTGTTCACTCCAAATTCCTTGTGGAATACAAACAATCATGTGATGAACTCTATATATAATATCAACTTGATATGTATATAGAGGTTAGAGAGAGTAAGGATAGAGAATGAAAAGTATAGAAGATTGAGGCAAAGAAGATAAGGAAGAGAGGAGAAGAAAGAGATGCTACAGAACAGAGCTGATATCTGAGGTAAATCAGCGAACAATTCTTTCGATAAATTGAAGAAGTTGGAGCTTCCCTATCAAGTTGGAGCTTGATAGTTGTCAGTTTTAGCTGACTAAGGTTGGAGCCTCCAGTAGGTTGGTGCCTGTAGAAAAACAGTGGTGAGAGGGAGTTGGAGCTTGCCTTTGCATCACAACAATAATAAAATGTGGTTTTCTCCCTTTATGGGTTTCCACTTACATTTGTTGTCTCTGTGTGTGTTGCTTATATGTTGATATGATCCACTCAATATGTTTAATTGTTTTTTTCTCTCACAATAAGGTTGATGTCACATTGATTTAATACTTGCTGCAACATTTTAAGACAGTTCACATATTAAGCTGTAAATAAGTTTGATGAAAATTTACATTGCTGATGCATGTGTTAAACTGATTCACCCCTCCCCCTCTTAGTTTAACCAAAGATTCAACATAAGATTGTACTTATTTCCTTATTCTATGAAACTAGAAATCAAAATTGTTATTTTGTAAAATTTTACTTCTTGAATGTTCTTAATTGAATGTCTTAAGTTAAGGAATTATTGAAACATTTAATAGCCAACTAAATTTACGAAAGTTCATAAAATTATATAAAATGATCTAAAAACATATCATTAATTGTCTTTTGGTATATTAAATTCCAATACATATGACTTATATTATGTGTTACGACTAAGTTGTTATAGATGACCTCAAAGAAATAAAATTTAATAGAAAAAGTTATTAGTTGAACATTACTCGTTGAAGAAATATTTTAAAATTGAATTTAAAATGTATTTAAATTCAATTTGTGTACTTTAATTGAACCATTAACATATATTTTAGTTCATTTTAAGTATCAAAATCACTTGCATCATAGACTAAGACTACAATTATTTTCTTAGTTTATTTCTTGAGAAGTCAAAATTTTTATCTTGTTATCTATGTATAATAATAAACTATGAATATGAAAATATATAAAATTACATTATACACATGAACCCCCACAAACTCAAATAATAAGCATCCATAAATTGTCCATGTATGAAAATATACAAATTTTGTACATCACATATGAATATGCCCTACGAAATGGGTTTGAAAATATAAAATATATTTATGATACACTCTAGAAAGTATCTCTTCTAGAACTCTTATGTGTTTTCCATTGCACAGAGTAAACATCCATAATATGGTACTACAATATAACACATTCACATTCAAATTAATTAAAACATTATTTGTACAAAATAAAAAATCTAGAAATAAATGATTTTGAATTGTGCATTTAAATAGTCCCCTACTTGTGACTCAGTCAAGTGAAAATGGAAGTCAAGTGGGATGGGGGTCTGATCAATCTGGGTTTGGTGCTCCCTGTCCTATGGCTCAATGCCTCCATACCCATCATCCCACTCATGTGTCCACATAACTACAACATTGACACCCCTCTGCATGTAGGCCTATGTACATAATGGAAAATAAAAATTATAATTATTCTACAAATTAATTAGAATGCGTAAATGTAACTTAAAAATAAAATTTTGAAATCTTAAGAATAAAAAAATTCACCTCAATTTTTAGTCCATGAGTGTTATGAGGTGGAGGTGGAGGTGGGGGAGACTGATCCATTGAAACATGCACTAGAGGAGTCTGCTCTTGTTGGCCCACTACCCCTTACATGACCTTAGAAGCTCATTTGTGTAGCTGGGATGTGCATGCATGTTATAATGAAAGTATTAATATAAATGAAATCTGATACAAACCTATTTATATAAATAATGTAAAATTTTATGATAAGGGTCAAAATTTTCATATATATGTACCTGGTTGTGTCACGTAGGTCATGCACCCTCCAAGTGTCATAGATGGTATCATGACATAGACGTGCATATGACAAAATTTATTCATGTCATAGAATCTTGAGATATGAATCATTATATAATGCAAATGGTGGGCCACATGGAAATGAAGCTGGCCTAGTCATCTCTCCATGAAATTGGACATGTGCAATGGCCAATGTCCTCTCCATGCTAATCTGCAATGGTATGCCTAGTCTTGGTGCCAAGATGTGACGACTACTCTAGCTCTGTCAGTAATAGCATGCTCCGAGATAGTCATGACAAGAATCTTGGAGGTGGTGCTACATGCACACGGTCCCTATGAGTCCTGACACATTCATAACTACATCCCAAATCAAGTCCATAAAACTTAGATTTAGTGCTCCGTAAGACAAGTTATTATAATATTTTATTTTGACACATGTCATGTATTTGTTGCAAGCACTTGAAGACAATGTTTCTAGTATGACAAACTACATAATGAAATTGTATGGTACAAATTAGAGAAGAGTCCAATTTCTTATATACTTACTTTAAATGCACTTTTCATCATAGGTTTAATCTATGTATCAATGATGCATTGTTGAAACTTATATATATATATATATATATATATAGAGAGAGAGAGAGAGAGAGAGAGAGAGAGAGAGAGAGAGAGAGAGTTAAATAAAAATATAGGAAGCGTAAGTTAGAAATCATTACTCAACTAATAAATTTAATAAGGGTGGGAAGTAAGAGATATATTGTTATCATTTATCATTATATGAAAGAATTCTAAAATATGAGTAATGGAAATTTTAAGGTAAATTACAGTTTATAGATAAACTCAAGTCTTACAAAAGTTATTAAGCATCACCCATCTTATGTTATTATGAAGAGCACATTATGTTAAATAGCTATATAACTACATTAAATATATGTATGTGTGTGTGTGAGAGAGGGAGAGAGGGAGAGAGAGAGATAAATGTTATACTATAACTATGTTATATATAGTTATATAATTATGTTACATGTTATGTTATGTTATATAATTATATATCTAGTTATGATGTAAATATATAACAGTTATAGTTATGTCATACTTTCCAACTTTATATATATATATATATATATATATATATATATATTGCTTTGGACTTTTAATTTAGTTAATATTTTATTTAAGTACAATTAATTTTATGAAATAAATTACTACATTTATTATCAAAAAATATTTAAAATATAAATTTATATAAATTTAAATTAAAAAATGAAATAAAATGTCTTCTTTGATTTAATAGAGGTTCACCATGAGAAACCATCTTCATTATGTCAATTTAAAGTTCCTACTTTATTTATAAATTGGAGTTCTATAGTTCAATTGTTTTTTGTTTTGAAATTTTTTTGGGCATATTTCTCATCAAATTTATTCGAAATTTAAAATGCACTTCTCCTAACAAAAACTATTTTTTTTTTTAAATTTATTTCACTAAAATCCTTAAAAAAAGCTTTAAAACGCAAAAAATAAAATTATATATATATATATATATAGAAAATATTTATTGTTATCACCTCGTCATTTCTAACTAGGTGAACCGAAATACACCATGTAGGATTAATTTTACTTTAGTAAAATCACTTTCACCATAGGAAATTTAGTAAACCACTTTTATTAAATTACTTATGTTTAAAATAAAGAAACCTCATGAGAATAATTATATAAATCATTATTTATTTAATTTTCTCTAGGAATAATTATTAAGTCATTATTTGATAATTATTCCTTGTCACATTTGATGAAATCACCTTTGAATAATTAAATAAATCACTACTTATTTATTATTCCTTATTCTTATTTTTGGAATAATTGTTAAACCAGTATTTAATAATTGTTTCAAATTCACACATTTATTAATTCTCACAAAGTAATTAATTAATAATTCTATTTTTTAATTACTTCAACCATTTTCTAAATAAATATATTTGATCATTTTGAATATTTTTTTCTTCTCCAAAAAATATAATAAATTATTCCTCACAATTAGATTTTGATTTTGTCAATAGTATTTTATTATTTTCCAATTCGTAATTGATCTCAATACTTTGTTATGAATAAGAGGGTTTTCCATTCATTCTTCACCATGATCACTATCATTGTCACCACTATCGTATTCTCACATTTGAGCTCACACTTGACTTCCATTTTTCTTTTTGGGTTTTCTGCATATTGAGAGAGAAAAGTAGATCGATGAAGCACAAGTGATCAAAAGTACCCATCCCATAGAGGGGTATTTATAGACCCATGTTGTAAATATTCTTCACCAGGTGTTTCAATAAGAATATTATTCATTTAAAAGCTTATATTGTGTTAGTACACTAGTTATTTCTTGTCGTTCTATGTTTTGGATTACATTTGATATTTTTGCTACAGGGTTTTCTTATTTTTTCATTACAGATATGTAGCATAAATATCCATATATTGTTGTTAGGGTCACTTGTCACTAATGACTTAAGTGAAGTGTGTTTGGTACATTTTCTGAATTATTTGCACTAACAAATGGTTATTCCACTAGGTTTTTAGTTGCATAGTCATCAACAAATGGTGACTCCACTGGGTTTTTAGCTACATAGTCGTCAGCAAATGGTGACTCCACTGGTGTAGTAATTCAGATCCTTGGTGAATACCATTCCAACGTTTTCCAATATTTTTTCCAGCTATTTTTAGCTTCTCACTTTCTATTTTTAGCTGCACTTTTCTTTTTGGAAAATTTTTTGGTTTCCGGTTTTTTTCTACATCTTTCCGCGGGTTACAGGTACCAGTTGAGGAGGAGATGACATATTTTGGGTTAGATCTTCCAACCAAGGTTTGTTGGAGAAAAAAATCACTTTTTAGCCAAATTTTTATGCTCTGCAATGCACTTTTTGGCCCATTTTCTCCATTCCAATGTGCTTTTCAGGTCAGAATCCCCATTATGTTCATTTTCAAAATTTGTTCATATTTGTTGAATGTGTTATGTGTGTACTAAGAAGGGTTTATGTTCTTTCTAGATTCATCCCTAGGCCTAGATTCTCTTAGTGATTTCTCATTGAGGAAGGAAAAATCCCCTTAGGATTTAGAGTATACCTCCATCTTTTATGAAGAGATTTGATAAGTTGAGGATTCTAGGGTACAACATTTTCAGACATTGATTTTGAGGGCCTTTTCCACTCTTTTACGATCCTTTAGGATAGGTTTATTCATCATGTTACTCCCTTTAGATTTTAGTTTTGTCTTCTCCCCTTAGGATTCCATTGTGTGTGTTAGGTTTTAGAGCTTCTTTCCTATCCTTTTTTAGCATTTTCACCTCTTATTTTTGTTGATTATCTGCACCATTTTCAAAATCCTTGTGCCTTTAGATCCCATTCCCTTAGAAATTTTATCTTTTGGCCATAAGTGTGTCTTTGAGTATCTTATTTTACACCTCTTCTTAGTTGCTTGATATCCTTTTTGGGAGGGGTTTGTATGCTTCGATTGGTTGGTTATTTTATTGTCCATTTTTAGCATTATTTACATTTTTTTAGAATTTCATTTTCACTAGCACATGCCATTATATAACATGCTCAATCAACTCATAGATTGAACACAATTTTCACACACACATGCACACCCTAAGAAAATGTGATATTGGTTAACACCATCAAGCCATAACTTGAAACAAACCACAAATAATTTAACACACATATATTAAGCCCACTTAGGCATCATCGCCAAACAATCTGTGTATTTAGGTGTAGTATCGGTGGGATGGGCTCCCAATAACACCCATAAATCACTTACACTGATACATAGAATTTGACTTATTAGGGAGTTTATGTTTAAAATCCTTCACCATTCCATATTTCAAAGTCGAAGTGTGTCAAAAAATTGATTTAGAGGGGATTAGGCTAGGTCATCGTGCGAGTGGTCCTCCTCAGGGCTACCCAACCAGTGGTAGGGAATCTCGTGCGTTGGTTGGTCACCCAGAAGCTCAAGACTCGACCACCCCCATGGTATGAAGGTAACCGTAATGACCAATCATAGGAAAATACCCTATAGGACTCACTGTGGGTAGTAGTCGAATCTCTAACCCACCTTTCTCTAGACAACTCTACTTGTGGGGATCAGATTCCGTCAAGTAAGAAGACTTTTGGAACGAAATTTGAAATTATAGATTTAGGACGTTTTTGAGGATTTATACCAACTATAGGATAGAGGTCATTTTTATTTGATAGGATATGTATTCTTGAGTTAGAGTAGCATCTTAAGACTTCTCCCCTATATGGTTGTTTTAAGACTTCTCAATTTCAACCAGCTCATCAACAATCCCCTTCTCCATGACCCCAATTAGCTTGCTATGCCTGCCAAACTTCCTTATGACATCCCAAACTTTGAAGGAAAACCTACAGAAGACCCCACCAAACATGTACACTCATTTTATATGTAGTGTTCATCCAATTCTATCACTTAAGACTCCATCTGTCTTCCTCTATTCCAACACACCCTTACTAGAGCTGATGCCAAGTGGTATGTGGACCAAACACGTGCCTCTCATTCGAAGTTTTCAACTCTCACTAAAGCCTTTCCATTATAAAAAAGTAATTTCCATGTCATAATATGTAAGCCAATCAAAATCCTTTAAATTTATGAGATACATGTAGATTTTTTGGAGGGAAAAGAAGAAAAACTAGTTTTTTAATTATATTTTTTGCTTATCTCCTTATAGGTTTACTCAAATTTCAAGTGTAGACTCTCATTGAATGTGGAATTAAATTTTTCATCCAACGAGTACCCATCATGCATACTTTTGAGAATACCAACATTGATAAAAATCGAAGATACATTAAATAAATGTGTTCAACACATTTTCTTAATGTATCTTCATTTTTTATCAATGTGGGTCTTCTCAAAAGTATGCATTATGGGTACTCGTTGGATGTATAATTTAATTCCACATACAACAAGTGTCTAAAAATGAAATTTGAGAAAAACTATAAGGAGATAATCCAAAAAATACAATTTAAAAAAGAAGAAGTAGTTTTCTTCTTTTCCCTCCAAAATTTATAACCCTTATTTTATGATTTTAATTATTATTTTATTATTTTTCCTTACGAGGCCACTTTTAGGCTAAAATTTCTTCTAACATATCGTACTTCTAGTTACCTCTCCATTATGACACAGATACCGAACTCTTGAATTATTTCTATAAAACTTTTGTTGCCCACCTATCTGACCATGTTCAAGAATGGTGCAGAAGGAAGAGCATGTGTAGAGCCCCTGAATTCGAAGACCATATTTATATGGATTGGTTATTTATAACGCACTTGGCCCCCATAGGTAAATATTTTTCCTCCCACTTCCCCTTGTCTAAGGAAGAAGTGCTCCAAGAAGCTTTTAAATATGACACAATCTATATACACTCAGAGTATGGTTATATTGTCCTTCTCAAACTACCTCGGCCTGGTGCTACTAATGCACATGGGGCATCTCATGTCACTGACAGTATCATTGGATCCATTTCACACCCTCAACCTCCACCATATTCTTGGCCTCCGATGATTTATGGTCAACCTTAGGGGGGACCAATTCCTCTTACACTTATCCCCCTCCCAATCCTCCACATGGAAACAATTTTCCAAATCACAACACATCATATGCATATTCCCATCCACATCAGCAGATGGTAGGGCCAGAAGCTCCTCCATATGTTTATCATAATTTTTCCTCATCTCCTTACTATCTATATGCATCACCTAATGCTCCAGCCCCTTCGGCACCAACGCCCCAATCCCCCATACCTGCGCCACCTGAATAGGAACCTCCTCCTCAAGGTCAAGTGTATGCTCAAAACAGCACAAAAATTCCCCCCAACCCCAAGATATGGATGAAGGGGAAGGGTAACTAGAACAAGCCATATCAAGGTAATCAGGGAAACCAGGGTCCACCACCTAATATCCCTATGGGAGACCAGCCTCAACCCACAACCTAGCAACACAGTGGACAACCCAAGAAAAACAAGGTCTTCATATGAATAGACCTTGTGCGTATTGAAAATTATTTGGCTATTATACTCACGATTGTACCCTTTTACCTCAGGGAAGCTCAAGCAATTGCTTCTAGAGGACCTCAACCCATTGCTCCACCTTCTCCTCCTCCTACTTCATCACAGTCAATTTTTCTTACCAATCCTTTTCCTCATGAAAGAAATATAGTTTCCCAACCCGCACAAGGTATTATCACTCCCAAACCTTCGCAATATGGTCATAAGAATTACCAGATCCTCATGAATAATTTTGATGAATTCAATATTGAACAAGTTAACCTCATAACTCGATTTGACCAATATGACAAGCCCCATGCAAAGTCATCGATTGATTCCCAACCTCAAGTTTCCACTAAGCCTATGTCATCACCAAGTGGCAGCTTAGAGATCCCTCCGAATAAGATATAGGTTGCCCTTAAGATCCCCAAAATACCATTACGTTGAAATTTTTCTTCTTCTAAATCCACCCATACCTATAGCATAGTATATGACTTGGCATAGTCTCATGCTACCATGTCAACATTGGAAGTCCTCGAGATGTGTTGATCCCAATGGAAAACTCTACTATATTCTATGGGAATTGTGGATCCTTCTGATGATCATATTCTTGTATTTGATGTTGACAAAGAGGAACACCCCCCCCCCCTTTATTCAATCATTTCTTTTCAAATACTAGTCTCCATAAGAAATTCCATTGTTCAACGGTGTATTATAGATGAAGGCACCTACACCTATGTGATGGCTACTAGTGTTTGGAAGCAACTTGGTTCCCCTAACCTCTCCCCGTCCACCATCACTCTTTGTGCTTGGGACAGTCATCCCTCATAACCCATGAGTTTTTATTGCAACTATCCAATTACTATTTCAAAAAGGACAGTATTAATTGATATCGAATTCATTCATGCCCCATTAGATTATAACATCCTCTTGGGTTATAGTTACTCCTATTCCATTTCACTTGTTGCATCTATTGTCTTTCGCAATATGTTGTTTCCTCACAATGAAAAAATCTTCACTTTCGATAAGTTGAATTACAATGATCCTCAGTCTCGGGCTTCTCCTCAATCCACTATCACATCGATGGCTAGAAATAAGACTATCTCGTCCCTCACCAATGTTTCTCCTGGTCAAGTCTACAAATATTCCACTTTTCTTGGTTCTTATTATGGTCCACCACCTACCCTTTCAGAGCCTATCTCTTCCATTGTTATAATTCTTCAAGTGTCACAAGCTTCCAAAAAGTGGTATAGTATGCCTTCACAGCAGCCAGGCCCTCTGCAACTTGTTTCTACCAACTTAACCCAACCTTCACGTAGAATTCCTCCATGCCCATTTCCTTGTGCTAGTATCTCTCCCTGTCCTTTTCACCCCGGAATTGTTCCTCGAGGTCTTAACCATTAGGGAGAATTTCCTCCAGGTATTTTCCCTTATGGTTAGATATATTTCTTATGCTTGCCACCTAGAATATTTTATGCCCTTTTTATGGCTATGTTGAGTCTGCCTAACATCACCTTGTGGATGCTAGTCTAGTACATTGATTGTCCCACAAAAACTCCTCCTAACCAACTCAAATGTTATTCAACTTTGACTCTAGTTCAAATAGTTGTACCCACCTCTTCCTTTGCTTTAGTTCCAAAAAAACCTCAACAGGCCACTATCCATGTTTCAAAAGCATCTCATGAGGGGCACAAAGCCTAAAAAAATGGAACCAAGGAAAATGCACCCTAAGCAACTCTCGATCCTCCTAAGCCACCAAAGCCCACTCCCCCATCCTCTTTGTGTGATGTTTTTAGGAATGGAACTAAAAATTTTCTTAAGCTCCCTCATATAAAGAGTTTGGTCTCCAAGAAATTTCCTGACTCTAACATTCTTGAGGTTCGGGCACGTTACTCGAGTCAGCTAAGAAGAAAACAAACTTACACACGAATTACCCTTGTGATTTCTATGATAAATATGTGAATTACTCCCATCGTTGACCCCACCTCAAAGATTTTCATGGCACACTTCAAGTACTTCATGAGTTAGATGTTGCTCGTAGTGACTCTAGTTCCACTTTACTTGTGGGTTTTGGTCCCACTGTTATGCCAGGATAGGGGGTCTCTCAAACAACCATCGTGATCCCTCCCCCTGAAGTCGAGATTACATATAGTTCCACCCCTAATATATACATGTGTTCATCAATGGGATCAATGTATTGGGACTCACTTGGAGTTTCCTATTGTGATTATTTTGACCCTTATTTAGAGAATAATTTGGTATCAACACCAGTAGATGTCTCATCTACTAGTCATCCTCCTAACCATTCAAACGATGCGTATGTGAACCTTGTCTCTCATGATGATGTTTCAGGTAGTTCCTTTTCATGTGGTCCCTCTTCCTCTTTTCATCCCATCTTTCATTATGAGGAAGACATCATGGAAGCCATGACCACCCCTAGTTATCCTTGGTTTGATATGCACCATAGCATGTACTTCCTCTCATAGAAAACCCATGATCAATATGTTGTGGAGTCCAAAGAATTCATCCATGATGATTTCGATTGGTTCAACAACCCCTTAATTTGAAACCATGAATTCAAACCACATTCACCATGTGGACATTACATTTCCACTCAATTTTTGGGTAATGGGGAATCCATTCTTGAGAGTCTAGGAGAAGCAATCCTCCCTGTAATGTTTCAAAATTTCCATGAAGATAATTGGAACATTAGTTTTTGCTAATTTCACCTAGGAGGAGAATAAATGGGTAAGGATACCCATGCATAATTAAATTCTCAACAAAATCCCTCATAGTATGAAAGGGGATCATCTTTGGAGCTATTTTGCACACCCTCATGTGTGAACAGGGTTATTTGCAAGTGGACAAGGTCAGGTTTGACCAAGCCAACAACGTTGCCATAGGAGGAGTGACTTACTTTGGAAGACATCGCAGTTTGAATGAGGAAAGGGATATTTGGTGGAGGAAAACCTAATGGATGGGGCCCATAGAGAAAGAGCTTTCACTTGTTTAAAAGGAGGGCAAGGCAACCATTGTTTCTCATGCTTGTATTATTCATCTCATTGTCTATTCAGACAATTGTGCATTCTTTGCTGTTTAGCAAGAGTTGCCGGGAGGAATTCTTGTTTAGAATTCCTTCTCCTTCTTGAGAGGCATCTTGAGGGATTGCACTGAGTTTCCTCACATCTAGGATTGAGGCCAAGCATCCTCCATCAAGACAGTGTTATTTCTGCAGTAGAATAATACTGTGTTGTTAGGTGTTGCGGTGAGGGTTCACTACACCACCTCCATCAGCTATTTTTCATAGGAGGAGTCTCTCTTCCCTTTAGGAGATCAGATTGGAGGAATTCTGGAGCTTATTGTGGACTTTGGCATCAAGGCCAACTCATTCCATAGCCCTACAGCGCAGTTCCATCCAGTGACTACGTTATTTTGAGTGGAGCATTTTCAGTGGGGCTCTTGCAGATTATTGGAGGGCAAGATATTTGGTGAGAGGATCAGCCTTTCATTCTAAAGATCCATTGGAGGATGAATATTCAGTTTGGGCATCATCTATAGCCTCTCCATTCAGTTATATTTCTAAGTTGCTGCAGCTACCCAACAACTCCAGCATTTCTGTAGAATTTCCATTTTGTATGTTTTGCATCCAAACCTTCTAAGGATTGTGCATTATTGTTTCCAGGGGTTGATATCTTGCTCCCCCTATTGCATTTGAGCTACATATTGACATATTTGTGTATTGACACTATTATGCAATAGTTTCCCTTCATGGACTACACTGTCATAGCTGGAGCTTACATGTATAGTAGTGGTTTTGTTATGATTCATGTACTTGTCTCTTGAGGCTGAACCTTGCCTATCTTGTGTAACATTTCCTCAAGATATTGTATGTATTTGTTGTTGCTATTATTTAATGAGAAGGCTATAGATTTCTCTCACATTTCTATAAGTTGAGTGTTATTGCTGCTCTATGGTTATGTTTTCATATTGCTGGGTCTCCAACATTAGAATATCTTGAGATATTCTCATTGTTGCATCATTTTCCTAATTTGGAAAATTACAGTGGTATCAGTGCATGATCTCTGGCTTAGCCGGTGGATCTCATCCATCATGCTATCAAGAATAGAGAAGATGAAGACTCCACTATGTGGATAGAAAAGGAAGTTAAGCTTACAAAGCTTCTTCCAAGATCTGTACTGAGCATTCATGAAGAATTTGAGAAGATAAGGAGGGAGATTTGTATAGGATCTCCAAGATGGTTTGAAACTGAGTCAATCTCTAGATTTTATTATAGGGAGTGTGAGCATGCAGCCACACCATATGATGTATAGCGCAGTCACATGGCCAGTTTTTCCATGAGAGAAGAAGAAGAAGGAGGAATGTTGAAGAGAGGAACTCTTAGAGGTTTCTTGCATGAGTATGAATCTCAAACTCAAAAGTTTTCAGATCATATTACTTTTCTGGATTTTTGCAAGATCATGGTGAGGAGGAGCAAGAAGCATAATGAGGGTATATTCCTTCTATCTATCTTTTATGGTTCCCCTACTTGTTCAACCAGGGCTTGGATAGAAGAGCTAGACACCTTTTTGCAACAGCATCAGCTTTTTGAAGATGAAGCCATCAGAGTAGCAATGATGCACTTGGGAGGTAAGGTCTATGCATGGTGGTTATTTGAGTCATTTACTTTGAAAAATGAAAATACCTCTTCCTATGCAATGTTCATTATAAATTTGATAAATATATTTGGTAGGAAGAATTATGAAACACATGTGGAGGAAACAAACACATTCAAACAAACAAAACCCTCCCATGTGATGAAGAAAACCATAGAATCAGAATCATTTCAGAGAACCATGAAGGAGGCTGATATCTTGCATGTTACCTTGTTGGAGGAAATACCTTCATCTTGTATTATGGAACAAGGAGGAAAAGAGATCCTTTTTCCAAAGGAGGATCCAATTATTGGAGGGCTACCCACTCATATTGAGAAGGCTGAGGGCAACAACACTGTCATTTCTAGAGTTGATCTAGTACCTCATGTAGAGGAAGGAGGATATCTTTCTCCCACTAGAGGGATTCTTGCATATTTGCAAGGAAGTACCCAGGATCTCATACATGGAGGTCCAAGCACAATCAATGAGCAACATGATTGTGCAGCATTGCAGTTGGAAGGAGAAGGAAGGGAGGAAGAGAAACATCGTGTGATGAGAGGCACACACCCTTCTCTATTTCAAAGAGCTAGTGCAAGGAGGAGGCAGACTGTATTGCATTGTGAGAGTAAGGGAAATATGGCCCAACCATATGTACAATCCACTCTTGACATTGATGTCTCACTGCATAGAGGCATTCCACCAGGGAGGCCACCAGATCTATCATTGATGAAAGACATCTTGTCTTTGGATTCACCGCTCTTGGATTTTGGAGAGGTGAAGATTTTGGAGGAGAACTTTGGCATGGGGGATGTCAAAGTAGATGATAGCAGCTGGAGGAGAGCTTCACATGCCAAATCACCAGTGTTGTCACTGAGGGGGATTGATCCTTACTGGAGATCTCAACTCTTGGTAGAGTACTCCAAGGATCTTGGTGCATGCATGTTTCTCGATGACCTGAATAGGGATGATGAGCATATGGTGGATGATATGTTCATATATTCACATGGCAAAGTCTTATTGACTAGATATTCTAGTCTTAAAAAGAAGTTGCTGCATGCAACACATGAGGACTTCTTTTCCATGCATTGTGATGCATATCTTGCCTTGGCAGAGGAGTTCATTTGGGAGGGAATCCAGCAGGACATACAACAGCATATGGAGGGATGCATAGCCCGGATGATCATGGAGAGAATGTCACAATCACCTTCCTACTCATTGGGAGTAAGGGAGAATTTTCAGTTGAGCCATTTCAGCTCAAGTATTCTAGTGCATGATGGAGAATGTACAATTTCACCTTATGTTTTGTACTTCTTGTTTATTTATGGGCATCATATTGTACCAAGGAGGATTATTCCTTCTTTCATATTGTATCATGATGTACTTGAAGCCATTTGTAGCATTGAGATTGGCTATCTCATTGGTGGTTTGTGGGGGAAGCCACATGATTCTTGGTGTGCACCATTGGCACCAAATTGTACTTTCATATTTCTATATTGTAAAATGATTGTGGCAGCATAAAAGTGGCTGGAAGAGCACTTGTTTTTATTTGATTTGATGCAGTTTTATTTGATGTAGGAAAGGAATGCACTGTGCTGGTTCCATGGGTGGGACTATGATTCACTCTTTGGTTGTCATTTGGAAACTTGTTCTTATTGTACTATGCTTCCATGTATTGCTAATATGTTTATGTTTATGGGGAGATTCTATGGGAGAGTGGGCTTGAGATTGAGGATGCCCATTGGGAGCATGATTCTCCTTACTATACATATTGTACATTTCAGGAGGAACCATGGGCCAACCATGAATGCCACATTACATTTTTGTCCTTCTTGTGGGAGGAACCACTAGAAGAATTTGAGGAGGCACTCCATGGATCATGAGGGGATGGAGGAGTTAGCACACCCAACTCTTTTCCCTTTGAGGATGAGGGGAGAATCATTTATGAGCCACTCCATTTATATGAGAAAAACATATGGTGAGAGAATTGTTGATTTATCTATATATATATGCATCTCTTAACCATATATGTGCAGGGATTTTCTCAAAGTAGGAATATTCTTCCTTCTAGATTTGATGGTCTACATAAGGCCATTATGGATGATCACTCCCTAAGAGGGTATGGGGAGGAGATTTATTACGGAGAGAATACTCACATTTCACATTACATCATTCACTTTCTTCAGGAGATTGGGGCAGCAAACAAATGTTGGGGAGGCCACCAATCATTTTACTTTCTATGGAAGTGGAGAGTCAAAATGCGTTGGCTACATTTGAGGGACCATTGTCCTTCTACTTTACTTCACATGGCAGACATCATTATTCTCCTTATGGTTCCATTGATTTATATTTCTAGAGCTTCTCTTGGGAGCATGGTTGGGAGAGAGACACATTGTGTGGATGTGTCCTTTCAGGAAGAAATTCCTCACACCTTTTGCACTACATGTTCTAAGGGAAGCATGGGATATGATATGGCCACCTTGATAGCACACTTGTCTCTTTATGAGGTGAGCCATATGATGGAGGAGATACCATATGATGATGACTTCCAACTCATCATGTATGGAGATACTTGGGCCAGCTTTATTTGCAGCGTTGGGGGAGAGATATTTGGAGGTCTAATCCTCATTTTTCCACTTGAGGGAAAACTTATTGCAACCCATGGACAACAGACACTCTACACTTATCTTAAGTGGAGAGATAGACAACGTGGGGTAGTTTACATTTCTTACCATGTGCATATTTTCATCCCACCTACTTTGCCGAAACCAAAGGTGGATGACAGCTTTCAGGAGTTACCTAGTTGGAAGGTGTCTCATTTTTCATGGCTCATAGCTTGGAGATGGAGGATCCATATGGGAAAGATAGTTCCCATTTTTTTTCAGATCCCATTTCTTCAAGAGGACCTCTAGACATCACTGTGCTATCCTCTTGAGTATTTCACTTTTACATGATGATGGCTTGATATCTAACTTACATGCTGAGGAGGGGAAATGTGGAGGCTTGATTGATGAGATAGCATCACTTTCCTTGGAGGATATCATCATACACATATGCTACAGGGAGAGGAGGAGAAAATAATTTAGTCTATCCTTGCACTTGCTTGAGGACAAGCAATCTTTGAGAGGGGAGGACTGTAATGTTCCAAAATTTTCATGCAGATAATTGGAACATTAATTTTTGCTAATTTCACCGAGGAGGAGAATAAATGGGTAAGGAGACCCATGCATAATGAAATTATCAATAAAATTCCTCATAGTATGAAAGGGGATAATATTTGGAGCTAGTTTGCACACCCTCATGTGTGAACAAGGTTATTTGCAAGTGGACAAGGTTAGGTTTGACAAAGTCAACAGTGCTGCCATAAGAGGAGTGGCTTAATTTGGAAGACAGCGTAGTGTGAATGAGGAAAGGGATATTTGGTGGAGGAAACCCTAATGGATGGGGCCCATGGAGAAAGAGTTTTCACTTGTTTAAAAGGAGGGCAAGGCAACCATTGTTTCTAATGCTTGTATTATTCATCTCATTGTCTATTCAGACAATTGTGCATTCTTTTTTGTTTAGCAAGAGTTTCCAGGAGGAATTCCTGTTTAGGATTACTTCTCCTTATTGATAGGCCTATTAAGGGATTGCACTAATTTTCCTCACATCTAGGCTTGAGACCAAGCATCCTCCATCAAGACAGCATTATTTCTGCAGCAGAATAATACTGTGTTGTTGGGTGTTGCAGTGAGGGTTCACTACACCACCTCCATCAGCTATTTTTTAGAGGAGGAGTCTCTCTTCCCTTTGGGAGATCATATTGGAGGAATTTCGGAGATTATTGCAGACTTTGGCATCAAGGCCAACTCATTCCATAGCCCTACAACATAGTTCCATCCAGTGACTGTGTTATTTTGAGTGGAGCATTTGCAGTGGGGCTCTTGCAGATTATTGGAGGGAAAGATCTTTGGTGAGAGGATGAGCCTTTAATTATAAAGATTCATTGGAGGAGGCATATTAAGTTTGGGCATCATCTATAGCCTCTCCATCCAGTTATATTTATAAGTTGCTGTAGCTACCCAGCAACTCCGACATTTCTGTAGAATTTCCATTTTGTATGTTTTACAGCCAATCCTTCTAAGGATTGTGCATTATTGTTTCTAGGGGTTTATATCTTGCTCCCCCTATTGCATTTGAGCCACATATTTACATATTTGTGTATTGACACTATTATGCAGTAGTTTCCCTTCATGGACTGTGCTGTCATAGCTGGAGCTTACATGTATAGCAGTGGTTTTGTTATGATTCATGTACTTGTCTCTTGAGGCTGAACCTTACCTATATTGTGTAACATTTCCTCAAGATCTTGTATCTATTTGTTGCTGCTATTATTTAATGAGAAGGCTATGGGTTTCTCTCACATTTATATGAGTTGAGTGTTATTGCTGCTCTATGGTTATGTTTTCATATTGTTGGGTCTCCAACGTTAGAATATCTTGATATATTCTCATTGTTGCAGCATTTTCCTAATTTGGAACATTACATTCCCCAACCCTCTTAGGGCATCTAGTAGTATCAACTATAGTCTCATCCTTCTTCCCCATGCTAAATAAACTCTAGAGTCCCATATCACTCCATATCAGCATAGGGATTATCCACTTAATCATCCCTCCATCTTACATCAACAACCTAGTCCCTTCGACATTGTCGTTGTTAAACCATCGTGTTATCTAGGTGAGCATATGTTCAGTATATTCGAAGCCACTCTTTTTTATAGTGACACCATGTATGTAAACCCATAAATTCAATCCATTTTATTCATATATATAGTGCCAAATTATATTTATAATACAACATCTCCTTTCACATACTACACCCATTATACATTCTTCCCACAAGAAGACATCCTTAACATAAAAAAATCGCGAACCACATTATTAAAATGTGTTTATAGTCCACTATTATAAATACATTTGGAATTTCCATAGCATGCTTCATCCATACATACAAAAATTAGTGGCACACATTCCCCTCCATATTCTCATCATCCTCTAGAGGATCTCATGCCTATTTTGTCAAAATACTTGCAACCCTTATTCAAGCACTTGGAACACAATGGAACTACATAAATTCATCCAGCTAGGGGCATCATTCTCACCTTCGCATACTTGATAAATCCCATCTATCATCATATGTTGGGGGGTAGTATCCCATGCTTGGGGGCATGATGGCCCCTGGCCACTTTATCACTTAATTATCATAAGTCTCAGTCTAGTTCCAAAGGATCTAGGTATGGTCAATTATCCTTTCCTTTCTTGGATATTTTCTCCTACCGACCTCTCTGACGACCAATATACATAGTGTATATCGTAGATGCTTATTACCATATATTTAAACAATTCAATCTATGTGATATGACACTTACCACTTAGTCCCTGTGTTTGACGTAGTGGGAAAGAATGATCCTACACCTTCTCTTGTAGTTCATTATTGTACCTTGATTCTTCATTGGGAACCATACTTCTAAGAAGCATTAAGTCCATCCTTAGACGAGTAATCCCACCTACCTAAAATTCATAAATCCAGATCTAACAGTCATTTTCTGCTACGATCTCCTCAAGATTTAGGGACTTATCCTTCTCTCCAAATTCTCTAACAACTCACTATGAAAACCCATTGCAACCGCACTGTAGCTTAGTTTGATGAACTATCAGCACCATTGGAAAACTCTCACCGAGTTTTATAATGGGTCTCTTTTTTTTGGGTAATTTAAAAATTCACTAGGAAGCCATTTTTTCCATGATATTTCTCTTTCCCGCTTATTAAAATCGAATTTCTTCATACGAGCCTCATGTACTCTGGTACCACTTTACCATTGAATTTTCCAACTCATGTATCGATTTTTGTCATGAGTAATCATTATTTACTCATGTTTTTTATGGTCCCCTCTGGGCATCCCCCATATGGAAACGTTATTGAGTCACCCTTGTTCAAAGCATCAAATATGAGTCACCCTTGCATCCATGGAGTTTGTTCCAAGTCCCATTGATTCTACTTGTAGTGTTCTAATCATATTTGTGTTTCATTCATCCCATTTTGATCATATTTTGACTCCAACTATACTGCTCCATCTTTAAAAATCCTTCATTTTATTAATTTACCATCCCCTTTTGGAATCGAGTCAGATGCTGCCAGGTCAACCATGCATATCATGCTTCGACAAGGGAAGTCACCAGTTCACCTCTCATCTTGTATCCTTCCATCATCATCCATGGTGTCAGTCTGTCAGTCACATCGCTACAACCTTCGTGCCTTTGTTGAGGAATCCTCATTACCTCACCTCTAACAGACCCCTTTTTTTCAATTTCAGCACATTTATTGCAGGAGAGTGGTCTAGTGGGTGGTGTACCATGGTTCCATCCTTCATCATTTTCTGGTATCTCGGATTAAGAAAAGAGAAACATTATTTCCCTTTGAATTGGTTGATTCTCACGTGCTTGACTCCATCTCATTATCACATGATTGAGAATCATACACTTGATGGTCCAGTGATACAACAGATTGTCTTAGCATTTCCCAAGTGTGTGTGATATTTTCCAGACCTCATGAGGGTGTGGACCTTCAGGCAGCCCCCCACATGCCCGGTATTAGATCCCTATATTACTAGTGTAGTCCCTTATTGTTGTTAGTGTAGCCCCCTTATTGTTATTGTTGTACCCCTGTAACCCCCATATTGTTATTATTGTGACCTTACATTATTATTTTTAGGTCGGCTAGGATTATATTGTGACCCCTCGAAGTGGCTTATTTCTAAGGTGTTGATCTCTCTTTTCTTCTATTTTTGGAGTTGGTTTCATAAAATTTGGTATTAGGGCTTTGGATTCTAGGGTTTCACTAATTCAAACAGGTCTTCGTGGTATTTTCGCTATAGTATTTTTTTACAAGGTTTCAAACACACAAAAAAAAATCCATTTCGAAGAAATCCCGAGGAACTCCTGTTGGGTGCAAGAATTACACTTAAAAAAACTCATCAACACTTAATTTGTC